>JBAMJR010000071.1:672500-692500 GCA_038501785.1 Myoxocephalus aenaeus | reverse complement strand
CATCAGAGGCATTGCATGTTATTTAATTCTCAGCGTGAAGGTGAATAAATAATAAACTACTACATAATAATAAACTACTATATATATATATATATATATATATATATATATATATATATATATATATATATATATATATATATATATATATACCATGAAACTTCTGCGGTTGATTACTTGCATTAAGACGATTATTTATCTGAATTATCAGTTTAGATAAATTCAGGTTTCAAAATTCTCCTTTCCTTTTGTTGAGATATAGATTATCTCTTTGCATCACTCTATAAATCAGAAAATACTGTCAACAGCCATAAAAAACATACTTTCCTCCATGTTTTTTTATTAATAATTGTAGTATAAATGAGGATATGAATGTGTGAACAAACCCCTCTGCATAAACCCTCAGAATATATGTAGGAATGAAAGAGTAAAGTGATATACATGAGGTTATGAATGCTGTGTGATATAAACACCTAAATGTGTATTTTGGATGATTTCTTTCCACTATTCTGAACAAAACATGTTATGGAAGCAAAATAGACCAAAATCTTAAATGTACCAGTGCATGAAAATATGTATTTGTCTCCTTTAGTGTGTCTTAATGGGAAATTAATCCTTTTTCCTTCCCTTGTCTCCTCCTCTTCAGATTCTGTCCTTCATCCTGCACACGATCGTCAGAGGCTTCATCCACTCTGCAGTCGGAGGCCTGTACGCTGCTGTGTGAGTGCCGATGACACTGTATATAATAATAATGTGAATAATAATAATACATTCTGGCCCATTCCAGTCTTGCAAATACATACAAAGCATGTGAGAGAAACTAAAACTAACTATTAAATGTCGACAGATTATCTCGGTTTTTGTTTTTTCTTTTGTCCCCAGTTTTCTCCAAATATCAATATAATAACTAATTTGTGTTTATATGTTCAAGTAAACAGCCATCTCAATTTTTGTGCATCGTCCATATTTACAAAATCTATATTTATTTGTATCTTACTAAATAAATATCAATATTATATATATATATATATATTTATATTCACGCGCACACAAAATTAAATAATATATATAAACATATATATTTTATTTTATTAAAAATAATGTATATATATGCATATATGTGTATACATGTATATGTATATATATATTTATAAAAATATATAAATATTCACACAGACTTATTGAGTAAGATAACAATGATATATATTATAATCATATATATATATGAATATATAAATATATCTAATAATGTATATATACATATCAATATATATATATATATATATATATATGATTATATATATATATATATATATATATATTATTTTAAATATTATTATTTTTAAATATATATATATTATATTAGCAATGGACAGCAATAAATAAATCAAATTATCCGATAAAAATGAATGAATAAATCCACTGCATGTGGCTGTCGCAGGACTGTAATCAGAGACTGGTGGTTTGTCCCTCGCAGGTACCCGTCCTCTCAGTTCTAATGGGTCATTATAACTCATGTCTCGTGGTTTGTCCCTCACAGGTACCCGTCCTCTCAGTTCTAATGGGTCATTATAACTCATGTCTCGTGGTTTGTCCCTCACAGGTACCCGTCCTCTCAGTTCTAATGGGTCATTATAACTCATGTTTCGTGGTTTGTCCCTCGCAGGTACCCGTCCTCTCAGTTCTAATGGGTCATTATAACTCATGTCTCGTGGTTTGTCCCTCACAGGTACCCGTCCTCTCAGTTCGGCAGCCTGACCGGCATGCAGTCGCTCATCAGCGCGCTGTTCGCTCTGCTGCAGCAGCCGCTGTTCATGGCCATGGTGGGCCCGCTGGAGGGAGACCCGCTCTGGGTGAGGCCCCTGTGGATGTGTATTATATATGTATACATGTCTTCAGGTGTGTGGACCCGGTCTGACCCTCGTGTTGTGTTCAGGTGAACGTGGGCCTGCTGGTGCTGAGCATGCTGGGATTCTGCCTGCCGCTCTACCTGATGTGCCACAGCCGGCAGCTGCAGCGCCTCCGGGACGAGCGAGACGAGGACCCCAAGATCTACGTCAAGAGCCTCGAGGACCCCAAGACCGAGGCCTTCGTCTAGACCCGGACGGGCAGAGAGAGAGAGAGAGAGAGAGAGAGAGAGAGAGAGAGAGAGAGAGAGAGAGAGAGATTCACTCACACCATTTTACTGCCAGTCTTTATTTGTTCGATATGACTACACACCACTGTGACACCCGGTCTCACCCTCTCTGATGCTACACACTGTGACACACACACACACACACACACACACACACACACACACACACACACACACACACACAAACACACACACACACCAGCGCTGAGAGCTCCCACTCCCTCGAAGGTATCGCTGAACTGAGGAGGAGAACGTGGGAGAAGGAAGCAATGGCAGACTTTTTATTTTTATTTTTATATATATACATATATATATATATATATATATATATATATATATATATATATATATATATATATATGATTCAAATGACTCCTCAACACGTCTTTTATTTTTCTGTGACGATGGACTTTTACCGGTTTATAGACAACCCAAAATAAAGCGTAGAAGAAGAAGACGCCAGCCAATGAAGAAGAGGAGACGGCGTCTCTCAAAGGACTGACTGTGGTAACCGTGATGACCTCTGTGTCTTAGTTTTTTCCTCTTTTTTTTTTTGGGAGGGGACAAACAGACGCACACTCGGCGTATAGTCGCTACTTCCTGTCGCGCTCGAGGGCGTACGACTCCACGGGCGGCGGCTCGGACTCGAACACGCGGCTCGTCGGTCAGGAAAACTCTGCATGTGTGTGTATGTGTGAGAGGAAACACTGCATGATGCCGGAGACTCTTCTGGTTCCTGTAATACCACAAAGACACACACACACACACACACACACACACACACTCGTTTTTCTTTTTTTGTGTGTGTGTGTTTTGTTTTGCTCATGAGTTTCTTTTGTTCTTTGGTTTTCTCAGATGTATTTACTTGCAATATGATTCTCAGATGTGTTGTTAAATCGTTGCTCCCTGGAGAGTAGACGGACACACACACACACACACACACACACACACACACACACACACACACACACACACACACACACACACACACGTATGAAGTTTGGAGTCTCGATTTCGTCGTAGCAATAAGTGCTTCTGTGAGGTGCTGAAAACACAATCGCACGCTTTTTTCAACTCTATTCGAGCCGTATTTCTAAATCTAAAACAGAAAGAAAAAAAGGTGCTATTTGACTTGAAGGCGGCAACAAATTGCCGATCCCGGGACACAAAAAAAAAAACGAATACAGGGAGATGTTGGTGTTGTTTTGGACATTCATGGTAACTCACAGAGGCACTTCCAAAGACACCCATGACCCTCAGAGTGCCTCTATGTGGACAGAAGACTGAGGAGCGAACCCCAGACCTCTTTTTCTCACCCCCCATCCATCCATCCATCCATCCATCCATCCATCCTTTCATCCTTTCATCCGTCCGCAAATATAAACGTTCGCCTGAGAGACAAGACGCCACCGAAATGAAATGAACGGCACACGATGCACTTTAGACCTCCAGAAGAAGAAGAAGAATGAGTAAATAAATAAATAAAAGGACCTCAGTCACGTGCCGCACGGCTGCCAGCGAGTGAAAGAATGTAAACTGTAGATTTTTAAAGTCAGAACTCAGTTGAGACGCTGTTATTTTTTTATACTCACAGATTTTAAGAGAATAAACCCCCAGATTTCATGTTTATTATATCGCCTTTTAACATGCACGGACAGCGCGGGCGGCGTCTTGTCTCTCAGCTCCTACGATGCGGATATTACACATAATACACATTATAAGATTGGCAGTAATTATTCAAACGTGTTTAAATGACGTGAAGTGGAAAAACTAAACTTTTTATTGAGCAGAAAACTAAATTCACATTTGTACATTTCTATGGAATGCATTTAAAAAAAATGAAACGCCACTTTTTGTTGCAGAAAATTCACTTTTTAATGATCTTTTCTGCATTTCTCTATCTAAACGTTGACGTTGTCGTATCACGTCGGGGTCACTAATTTAAACCCAGGCGTCCTCTTGTTGATTTTTATCAAACTTTATTTGTACGCTGCACGAACACACAGACACTGATTGTTTTTATACTGTTATTCCTCAAAAAAAGTGGCGGGAAAATCTCAAATGTACTCAAATGCAGCAGTTTTGTACTGAAATTACAACAATGTGACTTTGTGCATAGAAATGTACAAAAGTTCATTTAAATTGCACATTTATCTTAATCACAACTGTGTAAGTTTTAGTTTTCCACTTCACAGAACTTGCCTTTCTTACCTCCACAGACTAACTTTACTCCAGCGCTATGAATTGTGGGTAATGCTGGACTATGGATCCCTTCAGTCGTCCTGAACTCAGTAAAAAAACAAACTTCATTCCCTCAAAACTGATCAGCACTTTTTCTTCACTGACGTACCTTAAACGCCTCACCCCCAGGAACCCTGCAGTAGTTTGGCTTATCGATGGATGTATTGATTAATCGGGTGTTTTGGGGCGATGATATGAAATGGTGATTTCCCTCCGCATGTACCTTTTGTATTTTATTTTCTATACCTACCATGCTCCAGTTTATTTTTGTTTTTTCTCCTCCCTCCCCATCGGACGTTCACGAGAATGTGTATTTTCATGATCTTGTATTGTATATTTGGTTTCCTTCTCGTGTCTTGTACCACAGTATATTCATTGTCATGGACATTTCAAGTCATGTTGAAAGAAGAAAAAAAAATGAAAAAAAGATCAATATATGAAGCAAAAATAAACACACTCATTTGTATAGACGTGTGTTTTTTTATTTATTTATGTATTTAGTGTTCTTTCCCTGGAGCAGCAGGGGTCACACTCTCCCTGTATTAGTCAAAGGGAACAGGAGTGTCTCCTTGATACTTAAGTACAACAGACGACTTTGTGGACCAACCTGTTGGGCAACCACAGAGGAGCAACTTTATTGGGCGTCATGCTGTGTCATAAAAGTGGTTCAACTGGAACCACAGCGGACGGTTTCTGGTTTCTGGCGGTACTGGTTTGACACAGAGATGACGTCATCAGTTTGATTGCAGGGTGCTTGAAGTCAAACTGCCACCTATTGTTTGTGTTATTATAATAACTATGCATATTATTAATGAAGTCATTCACACGAGCTGCATACGTAGTAATAACACAGCAGTGGTGCATGTAGTAGCATCAAACCAGCTGCACTTGAACGTCACATGGTGTTACCTGAAACTGAAGGTGCGGTGGCTCCGCCCCCTTTTCCCCAAGCCGTGCCCCCTTCGCATCTTCCAGGAAGAAACCCCGGAGTCTGAAAAGCGTCGGGGCCGTGAATGAACGTCTTCTGTCGGCTGCAAAGAGGCTCTTCCGCGGCTCCTTCTCTCTCTCTCTCCCGCTCTGCTTTTAGGACCGAGGCGCAGCCATCATGCTCATTAAGGAGTTGTGAGTATTCAAACTTTATGGGCGTTATTTATTTATTTGTTATCTACCGGACGGAACGTGGCGCGGCACTTTGATCTCGCAGAACTCCATTTACAATTCGGTCAATTTAAAGTTGCACCAGCTGGTAGTACAAGTACATGTATGAAACTAGCACGATCGGATACTATAGGGAATTAGTCCAAATTCGGCATAAATATATTGAGCCAAGTATTTGAAACGGCGGAGTAGCTGAGCTTTAAGTTTGGGTTTGAGCCGCTCCCGCGCGCCACGGACCGGGTTAAAACCCTCTGACTTTGGGCTGTAGTTTGGTGCGACGAGGGAAGCGACGGCTCTGGCGTGTAAACTTCCAGTTAAACATCCATAGACTTCATTCATTCTTCAAAGTATTGATGCCGAAGTGGCGAACTCTTTCAGTAAAGATGCACATTCACGTTTCAATGGGCACCTGCTTGGCATTTCAATGAACGCCATCTTATATTGACGAATGATTGGACAGGTTTTTTTTTATTTATTTTTTATTAGCTCAGCAAATATCAAATCAAATCTATTGAGGGAGCCACATTTGCAACTTTGTGGAAGGACTCTCTAAATTCCTGTAACTCTCATGCACAGCTGGAGCCACATCAAGTAGCTGCTGTCACCTGACCGAGGTGCAAAGTGCATTAAATGGTTCACCGTGTTACATGCATCGTACTTTCAGAGCATTAAACCACACTGCTTGTAGAATAAGATGCATGTAGACATGGTGGTGCAGTAAACTAGTGTCTTCTTCAACCCACCGGGTTCAGGCCTGCACGGCTCCTCTTTCACTCTGATCTGTTCTAATGAAATATTCAGGCCCTGCTAGATGGCAACAGGTGGCAATTAATCTGCTTTTGTATCGAGGCAAACTATGAGAACACACAAATAAAACACACACGCAGGGTTGTTCTTTTTCCTCCACCAAAGGTGTGTTTGTTCACCCTGCAGTGGCTGTCCTGATTGCAGATTTTATAATTTCCTCTTCCTCTTGTTTCTATGATAACGGGACACGAGCAATACACTGATGTCATATTTTAAAATAATCAAACCCATGACCCTCTGAATGCTCTGATTGGTTGAAGGAGATCAGACCCTACAGCTGTATGTAATGTGGCTCTGGGTTCAGCCTCACAAAGGTGTGCAAGGAGGGTCCGATGAAAGACGCTCTCCAATTGCATTGTGGGAAGTGTAGGATCCAGTGTTTTTGGTGCTTGACCCCTTGAGCTGGTTCAAAGACGGACTTTGTTTTGAAATGTTTTATAAAGCAGATAATTGTTTCTTTATAAGTCCTTTAATATATATATATATATATATATATATATATATATATATATATATATATATATATATACGAGTGAGTATCTCTTTAATAACATGTTTACTAGACTACCTCTTATATTACATTTTATATCTATATGTTTTATATCTGTGCCCTAATATCTTGATTAATGTGTTTATTTTTTTCTGTCTCTTGCAGTCGAATTGTCCTGCCCGTTTCAGTGGAGGAGGTAAGGACTCTTTGTTTTTCATTTTATGTTGTGTAAATGTTCCCGATTTAGGTAACGTTAGGTAGCGAACATCCATTTGTGTGGTTTCCTTTTTGACTGTGTTTTTTGTTTGAAAAACATCTGGTTGTATAGAAGTCTATGCTTCATGTGTTAAAGCTGCATTCTCTCTCCTGACCACCAGGGGGCGACTCCTCTGGTTGTATAGAAGTCTATGCTTCATGTGTTAAAGCTGCATTCTCTCTCCTGACCACCAGGGGGCGACTCCTCTGGTTGTATAGAAGTCTATATAAATGACTCTACTTCTCTTGATGTATTCCCTCAGTAAACATTGTAAACATGAGTTTATGTCTCAATCTCTAGTTTCAAGTCTTCTTCAATACAGCATGATGTTCATTTAGTAAATTATGGTCATTTAGAGTCAAACGGACCATAAAGCAGGGGACGCTTTAGGGGCGGGGCTACAAGGTGATTGACAGGTCGACACCAGAGACGTATACAGCGTCTCTACGTCTCTCCTCAGTCCAGATATGGTCACTTCCTGTTCAGTGGTTGCAAAAAACAAGATGGCGGCGGTCAAAATCCCAAAGTGGAGACTTCAAAACATCAGTCTACGGTTCAGACATGTTTTTTAAAACAATTACAACCTGGAACATCTGCACAGATGATTAATTTTAGACAAGTTTCAACATCCAACGTTTGACTTTGTGTCCAAAAAGTGAAGTTATTTGTTTAAATGAAATACCAGTTATTACATTTATGGAGTTTCTACTTCGCTGTAACCCGTTAGCGTCACATCTGTCGTCCCGTGGAGACGATTTAAAGGCATAAGGCAGCGGAGGGGCTTGCAGACTGAGCGGCTGCCGCTCGGCACACTCTGTACCCGGACGTTGTCGTCGCTTCCTTCAGATGCCCTTGCAGAACTGTTTACTCACCAGACTACCGGCTGCTCCAACGTTATCAACACGTTCGGCCTCGCGCCTTAGATCTGTGCTCAGGGTTTTCATGCACCCCTTCTTTCTTTTCTCGTTAGCTAAGTAGTGCCGTTTGCTCGCTCCGCGCAACACTGTGCTCTTTGTTTTTTCTTCCTCCATTTGCTGAACACAAAGCAGAAGCCGGTATTTCTCTAAGCCGTATAATCACTCGTACGACCGGCTTTTCTTCTAAACCCCTTTTCGGTCCGGAATCCTGAGTCAGTCGTGTCACAATTACGACTAACGAGCTGGAACAAGAATCTGAAGGAGGAGGGGAAGTCCTGTCAGATGTGCGACTACTACATACGTTTGTAATTTTACATTTAACACGCAGTATTAATCCATTTAAAATGGGTACTGATGAAGTTAGGTGACTCATAAAAGTTTTGAAAGCAGAAGCCAAAAACAAACAAGTGTTTCCCAGAATGCAACTGAATGATACTCACATCCTTCACGCTCTAGCAGCACAAGATCTGAACCCAGTGATTGTTCAACACAGCGTTCAGGTCCCACACCTTGATGTTGTGCGTAAACCTCAAGCAGGCTAAACATTTTTGTCATCCTCCCTTTGCCTCGACACGTTTTTTTTTTTTTTTTTTCAACCTCCCAGTTCGGGTTCAGCCTGTTTTTGTTGTTCGCTGCGTTCCCCGTCTTCCGCTCGGGAACTCCTGCTGCTAACGGCGGCGGCGAGGAGCTGGTTCTTCACGACGAGTCGCATTCCTGAGTCCCTGCTCACTGACTGAGCATCCACGACTCTCCAAAAATAACTGCTAACGCGCACCTATCTGATTATAATATAATCAGCTCATCTACACGACAAAACAAAAACAATAAGACAGATGTCTAGCCCGAACGAGTGACCCGTCTCGCTTCTTTCTCTTCTCCGTTGAGCGTAGCGTTACCAAGAGCTAGCAAAACGCATTTTTAACGCACTGGTATCGGATCAATACTCTGTATCGGCCGATGTGCATTTCCCTGGATCGGTAATGAAAGAAAAAAGCGGTATTTATAAACATTTAAAGGTCAAAGTGTGAATGATCTGGCGCCACCTGGTGGTGAGGCTGCAGATTTGCCACCAGTTGAAACAAAGTATTCCATTTCTGCCAATAGATCCCGAAAAATGTTACAAACTTCCTTGTTTATTTACGACTCCTGTTTCTCCTGCAGAACCTTCAATGGACCAAGATAACGACTTGTGTCACTGGTTCTTACTGGTTCCACTGGTTTTCCTGTAACTTCAACACTTCACAGCAATTCAGTCCTTTCACTCCAAATGCAGGAAGTGATCTTCAGTTGCTTCAAATTCACGTCTTGGCAAACAGTCGCTGTTTCTACATTGCAATGACACATCCTTTGGGCAACGTGTGTGTGTGTGTGTGTGTGTGTGTGTGTGTGTGTGTGTGTGTGTGTGTGTGTGTGTGTGTGTGTGTGTTTTGTCCTGGCCAGTCTGACGGCCCCAGTGAGTCACTCTTTCCAGTGTCGCAGCACTTTTAAGTGGCTCAGGAAGGGTTTGAACTCTGATGGGTGGAGGAAGAGGAAGAGCGGTGAAGAAAGGACTTACGTTGCTGTTTTTCTGAAGTCTGCGTCTTGGGAAACCTGTTGTTGTGAACACATCTGTTCTTTTTCAGAATCACATCAGCATATTGTGAAACGTGGGAAGAAATCATTGGATTTCATACTTTTTTTTATTTCACAAGATTTGTAGCAAGTCTGCTAATACGTCACTATTTATTAGCCGATTCCAAAATATATAAAAAAAATTATTAAAAACCGTCCAGTTCATCTTAGTTTATCGACTATTTAAGATGTTTATTCACTCTGATGGAACAAATAAAATAACTTTAGAGCAGCTTTTGAAGTAAAAAAACTGTTTATATCCAAATATGGCGCACAAGAGTCTTCTGATATTCACTCCAACCAGTATTCCCTTTTTAAAAAACATATATTAAATAACTTAAAGGCGCATTAAGAGCGTCGTAACAAATCAAGACTTTATCAACAATGTCTTTGTTGTCGGTGCGGAAAAATGATTCCTGCAGCTTTAATGTCCTAATTGTTTATTAGTTCCACTTGTTTTTATTCCTGCTGTGAAAAGCTCAAACGTCCGATGTGGAAAAAGGTCTATTATTACTCAGGAATTAGCATTCCTTCACCCAGAGAGGGAAGCTTATCTCTAAACAGAAACTCTCACTGCTACGCAGTTTCGACTCTGAACTCTACATTATTCAGGAATGGGCCATTGATTGAGTTAATGCTTGTTTAACCATCCTCTTCCTCCTCTTCCTCCTCTTCCCAGTACCAAGTGGGCCAGCTGTACGCGGTGGCGGAGGCCAGTAAGAATGAGACAGGTGGAGGCGAAGGTGTGGAGGTGGTGGTCAACGAGCCCTACGAGAAGGACGGAGAGAAGGGGCAGTACACCCACAAGATCTACCACCTGAATAGGTGAGCGGTGCACGAAAAGATGAATAAACATCACGCGTCATACCGTGTAGCGTGAAAATATCACCAACGATCTGATCTTCATGAATGGAGGCTCCATCGTCTAACAGAAGCTTAACCGGCTGAAAAACGACGCTTACATTTAATCAAATTGTGACTTTAAAATCAATTGTGAGTCTTCGCGGTGCATTCAGGTGCACCTCGTAAAAATCTGAGGCTCTCAAGCTTCTTTTTGCTGTTTAAAATTAGGTGAAATATTACATATGGAACTATTTAATTTTGATCATATATAGTATGTTGCATTAAAAAAAAATTGATTTAAAAAAACATTTAAATACTTGTTTTAGGATTTTACAAAGAAAGAAAGTCGAAAAATAATAATCTTCATTGGGTAAATATTTTGCTGCCGAATCAAAGAGTTTGCAGGATATTTATAATGCATGTAATTGATAATAATAATTTAAAAAAAATATTCGTATAGCGCTTTAAAGGGTACTCAAGGCACTTTACATGGTAAAGACAAACAATAGAGGCAGCAGTAAAACAAAAAAGATGACAATAGTGAAAAAATAATACTTTATTGCCGTTTGCACATGCTCTGTAAAAGAATGAATATGAGATACGAGTTTATGGTTTTTCCTCGCGGTCACATGCACGCGGTCGGTTACCACACGGTTCCGGACTTATCGCTATTGTCCGTTTCCCATAATGCTCGGCATTGTCAAGGCGGCCTGCCGTTGGTGCAGAATATGCACATTTTACTGAGATTTAGTTTAAACCCTTTGTGACCCTCAGCTTAACTAGTTGGCTTAACGGCGTCGTAAATAAACTACGCTTCCCTCTGACGTAATGTCAGTTTAAATCAAAACAACTTAAACAAGCTGCTTCCTGTTGAGATCACGAGGGTCGTAATACGACACCACCGAGACTTCGGGGCCGTCGGCGACGATGGAGGAACAATCGTGGTGCTTCGTGGAGAACATTTTGGGCATTTTGTTTTGTTTTGTTTTGTCGGCTGCAGAAGATTTTTTTTAGAGTCTGCTGCAACAAGTAGATTGTTGAAATTTGATCACATGTGTGGTACATGGCAAGAATAAATAAATATCATGCTTCATACCGTGTAGCTTGAAAATATAATCAACGATCTGATCTTAAAGAATCGTAATCCATCGTCTAACAAAAGCTTAACCGTCTGAAAAACAACGTTTAAATTGTGACTTTAAAATCGATTGTGTCTTCATGGTGCATTCAGGTGCACCTCGTAAAACTCTGATGATCTCTGCTTCAATAGAATCAAATCGAGACCTTACATTTTAAAGTTTAATCACATTGTTAAGTCGTGACTGCCTCTAGTTGGTAAAGTTATTTACTGGAGCGACTATCCAGCAAAAGAACCAGCTTATGAGGTCGGACCCTTTTCTATTCAAAGTTGAATTATATTTCTCTTTTTGTGCAAAACACTTCACTCTCATTGTAAAAAATGGATATATTTAAATAGCTAATGTGTCCATTATGTCTTTAAATCTCTGTCTCCGCAGCAAAGTGCCAGATATCCTCTCCAAGATCGCTCCGAGTGGTTCTCTCCTGGTGCAAGAGGAGGCCTGGAATGCGTATCCGTACTGTAAAACCGGTGAGTCCCACCCCGCTGCACACAACACGCTGCACACAACACGCTACACACAACATGTCGGGTGACACGAGTTTGAGTTCATGTGTGTTTCACGCCAGAGTAGAAACCCAGTGATTTTTAATGAAGTGTGACACAGAGAGACATCAGATACAGCGAGAGCTCGTGTTTTCATCAGAATCAAATAAAAATAATTAAAAGAAGGCCATTGGGCCTAGATGTATATTTGTATTCACAATAGTAGTATGTAGTATGTGTTTTATTCAGTCAATCATTTAAATACAATAAGTAAAGCCACAACCTAATATACATATGCATTCTCTCTCCTGACCACCAGGGGGCGACTCCTCTGTTTGTATAGAAGTCTATATAAATGACTCTACTTCTCTTGATGTATTCCCTCAGTAAACATTGTAAACATGAGTTTATGTCTCAATCTCTAGTTTCAAGTCTTCTTCAATACAGCATGATGTTCATTTAGTAAATTATGGTCATTTAGAGTCAATCTTTAGGGGCGGGGCTACAAGGTGATTGACAGGTCTCTACCAGAGACGTATACACAAATGAAAAGCTTGATATTTGGAATCCGTGCATCATCTAAAACCCTTCTCTCTCTTCTCTTTTCTCCCCTGTGTGCTCTGCTGCAGTCATCACAGTAAGTATGTTTTTAACGTAACGTTTGGACATCGATGGAAAGCTTCTTCACAAACTGTGTCGGTTGTTGACGAGCTTTTCTTGCTTTTTACAGAATAATTACATGAAGGACAACTTCACTCTGACGATCGAGACCTGGCACAAGCCTGATATGGGGGAGCAGGAAAATGTAAGTCACGTGACTGGGAGGGGGCACTCTTTACCTTCCATACGGTTAAAAACAACCCGTTAAAATAAACATGTTTAAAATAACCAATGTAGCTTCATTAAGGAGAGAAACTTGGATGAGTGGTTAGTTGTCTAGTGCTGAGGTTCCCAATCTGGGGTCCGCGATTTGTCAAAAATATCCTAAAATACACACTTATTTTATACAAAAGTCAGTATATTAAACTATTAATAAAAGATGTATATATTTGTTGTCCTTTCTCAGAAATAGAAGGCCACATTCTGTTTATATGAAGCATTTCTTCACATTGCAGATAAAGATCAGGTTACTTTATCATATCATTATTTTATTAATAGTTTACATGCAAAGTTGCTCAAATTGTCCTAAATTAGATCTGTGATTGATGTTTTGATTAGTTGAAAAACTGTTCTGAACGTCATTCACGATGGATAATGAGGTCCGTTATGTTGCACTGGTGGTTTTTATGATATGATATTTAAACTGAACCAAAATTTACGGTTTGATTTTGATTTTTTCCTCTCTGCAGGTACACGGACTGGACAAGAGTAAATTGGACAAAAGGACGGTTATTGATATTGATATTGCTGACAGAAAAGGCATAAGTCCAAAGGTACGGGCAACGATTCAACTGTTTAAACATCTGATTGGATTTAGAATCGAGCTCCCCTTCAATCGGTCTAATAAATGTTAGTTACATATTGTAACTCGGGTTCTGTGAGTTTCGCCGTAGACCTCTAATGCCGTGCTCACACCAAATGTAGATTACATGCGAAGTCGATGCATGTAGTGAAGACGCAAAATTTCCGCCGAACTGACTCATTTGATTGTTTTCTAAAACTGGCTTAAAGGTTTGCGATGCTGTCGCCAAAAATTGGATTAAAAGTTTTTAAATGATTTTTGTCTAAAACTGGATTAAACATTTTTAAATGATTTTTGTCTAAAACTGGATTAAAAGTTTTTAAGAACGAAAATAACAAAAAAAAATCCGAAAATCATGAAGGATAAAAACAGACTAAAACTAATCAACATTTTAATCTCAAACATCTGCCATGATTAACCTCCTGTACTTAATGTGCCGGTTGCTTTCATTCTTCAGGAATACAACCCAGATCACGATCCAGCCATCTTTAAATCAGAGAAGACCGGCAGAGGCCCCCTGGGACCCGACTGGAAGGTACTGACCCCCGCGGCTCGCTTCATTCAAGGAGAATTGAAACGCTGTGAAGCCTGGACACGTCGTGTTTTCCGTGTTTTTTTTTTTAATGTTTTCTTTGCGTCTGCAGAAAGAACTCGCCGCCAACCCCGACTGTCCGCACATGTGCGCCTACAAGCTTGTCACCGTCAAGTTCAAGTGGTTTGGACTTCAGGGCACCGTGGAGAGCATGATTCAAAAGGTACGTCTTTAGAATATGTTTCCTCCTGGTGGCCAATATGTATAAATACAAGATAACCCTTTATTATTATTATTATTATTATAAATGAACAGGATTTACAGCAAACAAGTTCAAACAAGAGATATAGTAACAAGTTCAAAACAAGTATTATAAATAAGCAAAAAAGCAGTAAAGAATCCACGAGAACTGAAATATTATATGTACAGAATAACTGTTATTGCATATATTAATATATATTAATAATACCCCCCTCATCCAGGTGGAGAAGCGTCTGTTCACCCACTTCCACAGACAGCTGTTCTGCTGGCTCGACAAGTGGATCGACCTGTCGATGGACGACATCCGACGCATGGAGGAGGAGACGAAGGACGAGCTGGATAAGGTGACGGGAGCCGGGGTTTCTCCAGTGAAACCTGTTGCGTTTTTATTTTATTTATTTCATTTTTCTGCACCACTGTTTTTACTCAGAGCGTTTTTTCTTTTTACTTTAAATACATTGAATACGGCCGTCGCCATGTTGTTTGTTTTGCAACCGATGAACTGAAGTTACCATATTTAGGGAGCAGAGGAGCGATGTAGAGATGCCGGATAATCGCAGTAAACCCAAATCTTTTTGACATTTCTTATGTCATACTATGACTTTCTGACATTTCTTATGTCATGCTATGACTTTTTAACATTTCTTATATCATACTATGACTTTTTAACATTTCTTATGTCATGCTATGACTTCAACATTTCTTATGTTATACTATGACTTTTTAACATTTCTTATATCATACTATAACTTTTTGACATTTCTTATATCATACTATGACTTTTTGACATTTATTATGTTATACTATGACTTTTTAACATTTCTTATGTCATGCTATGACTTTTTAACATTTCTTATGTCATGCTATCACTTTTTAACATTTCTTATATCATACTATGACTTTTTAACATTTCTTATGTCATGCTATGACTTTTCAACATTTCTTATGTTATACTATGACTTTTTAACATTTCTTATATCATACTATAACTTTTCAACATTTATTATGTTATACTATAACTTTCTGACATTTCTTATGTTATACTATGACTTTTTGACATTTCTTATATCATACTATGACTTTTTGACATTTCTTATGTCATGCTATGACTTTTTGACATTTCTTATGTTATACTATGACTTTTTAACATTTCTTATATCATACTATAACTTTTCAACATTTATTATGTTATACTATAACTTTCTGACATTTCTTATGTTATACTATGACTTTTTGACATTTCTTATGTTATACTATGACTTTTTGACATTTCTTATGTTATACTATGACTTTTTGACATTTCTTATGTTATACTATGACTTTTTGACATTTCTTATGTTATACTATGACTTTTTAACATTTCTTATGTTATACTATGACTTTTTGACATTTCTTATATCATACTATAACTTTCTGACATTTCTTATATCATACTATAACTTTTTCACCTTTCTTATATCATACTATAACTTTCTGACATTTCTTATATCATACTATAACTTTCTGACATTTCTTATGTTATACTATGACTTTTTAACATTTCTTATGTTATACTATAACTTTTTAACATTTCTTATGTTATACTATGACTTTTTGACATTTCTTATGTCATACTATGACTTTCTGACATTTCTTATGTCATATTATGACTTTTTAACAATAAAAACAAAACAAAACTTTTGCCTGTCAAAAAGAGAACCATCGCATGGAGGACTTAAATAAATAAACAAGACAATACGATTACAATTAGTTTCAACTCTAAATATTCCGTCAAAACCATGAATATGAAATTTTTGCAACCTCGGTATGACATTAAAATGACGCTTTTTTTTTTTTTACGGGTCGTGTTAGGTGATTTAACCAGATAAAATGAGAAATAGTTATAGGTTGTGAGTAAAAAAATGACCGTGATGTTCAAGATATTTCCGCCGTTCTCCCGCCGACTAAAAGGACTCCCGTATTTATTTCCTTCCCGTCTCTCCGTGTCACAGATGAGGGTGAGCGATGACTGTAAAGGCTTGGGCGCCATCGATGACGGCAACTGAGCGGTTGACCCGTGAGTATTAACTTCTGGTCTGTAAATGTATGTAAATTTACGATTCATCGTTTAAAAAAATAAATAATGTTTTTTTTTTTTTTTTCTTCAGGTCACTTCCCGATAACGAGAGGATTCGCCTTCACTCAGCAGAGTTCCTCTCGCTGCTCACCGGACCTGGAACTGCCTGACGGCCTTAATCAAGAATACCACACTTGCATCCGAATAAAATTTGCTCTTAATAAGAGCTCATTATTGTAAAGCAATTGTGTGTATTTATCGACTACATTTGAATATGACTACAGCAGCTTTTATGTTTTTTATTTTACGTTTTTATGTCGGAGGATTTAAGTTTTGAGGATGAAGCGTTCTAAAATATTAGATAAAAGGTGTGGGTTGTCACTGAGGAAACATTTCTAATTAGTTATCCTTATTTATTATTTTTTTTTAATCGCAGTTATTTGGGTTTTGTTCTTTTTCTTGATTTTCTTTTCCAGTTCTCAGTGATTTATTGTTTGTTTTATTTATTGTTCAGAAATGTTGTCTCCTTTTCCACATAAGCTACAGTTTCTAAGATCAATGCTTTTGAAAAAAGCAAAAAAAAAAAAATCTGCACTTCTTTCTCTGTTTTGTCAAACCGGAAGATCCTCGACCCTCCTGTGCTTCAAATGTTATCGAGTAATTCATCGTAACCTGGAGGCAATAAAAACACTGCTTATGATTTATGTAAACACTATTACATAATGTATTTACTTCAGAGACATGCAATCTTATTTAGCATAATAAAAATCTGGTTTCATTACACCTGATGGTTTTGTTTTAGCTTCATACAAAGTGTTGTGATGATAATGTTCTGTTTTTACATTTTTCTTTTCAATCTTGTCCTGTGATGAATGAAATAACCTGGATTTTAATGTTATGAGTTTATATGATTATGCAGTATATTTAAGACAACGCATTTGTTCCTTGGCTGTTTTGGGGGATATTTGTACATTGTACTTCTCGTTTACATTAGTGAGCAAACAACCAACTCCATCCAACTGTAGTACACGTTTGACGTCAGACGGGAAAATATCACATTTATTGTTTGCTGTAGTCACAAATTGTCACATATCAAAAGAAATGACCAGCTTCTGAAATACTTGAGAAAATGTGGCGTCTTCCTTCTATGCTCTTTTCTTTTTTTTTTTCTGGTTAAAAAATGTAGTCCCTTTTGCAGTTCTTATTTTTATTTTGTGTTGATAAATTGTAATGTACAAATAATTCAAGTAAAACAATGTAAAAATAGCTGCATATAGAGAATATAATGTAGGTAGAATAATACACATTCACACATGTAATAAAAAATAAGATTAAATGAATACGTTGGTGGCGTATTTTTTACAGGACAACCCCGGAAGTCAGCGTCATACTTGTTCCCTTGACAACAAGATTGGGATTTTTCCCAATGGAGTTTGGATTATGGTTATTAATAACCTCTGTGTCAAATTAACGTTTATGATAATTCCGTGTTTTATTTGGCGAGATAATCTTAACAGATAAAATAACACTGTTATGATTATTAAAGCCTAAATGCTTTCGTCAGGAAGGAAAAAGCGAACGTTGGGATAAAACCGCTAAACGAACTACACCTCGGTCGCACGAGCGCGAATGTACAATGCGCAGCTGTTGCGGCTTGATGACGTTTTGTAGTCTCATTTAGACTTTTTTAAGAAACGTAAAAGCTTCAAAATTCACATATTCATATTTACATAATATAGAACAACACTTTAAACAAAGCTTAAACCTTATTTAGGGCATATAAAAAACCTGTTGACTTTGAATCGAAGGAACCGGAAGTACAACAATAAATATACTTATTTTCGTTTTTAAGGCGAGGAATATATACATTATAATACATAAAACATTTAATATTCTTCGTTTTATGTCTCATTCTTGCACAAATCTATTGGTTTCTATTTCGCGAATTCGCTTTTTAATTTTATTATTATTTCACCACCACAACAACAACAACAAAAACGTTATGCTTTGATCCTTCAGAATAAAATGTGTTAGAACCTTAATCTTTCTTACTGCACAGACTATGCAAAGGAAAGTTACTCTCTTAACTTACTTTTGAATTAATTCAGTCATTAGTTTACTTAACAGCCGGCAAATGTTGCGCAGTTCACAATATATTCGATAAGGACGCTTAACTTCTGCTTTTATTTTGAAGGCGGATAACCGTTTCCGGATGAGGGGCGGTAACAACAACACTAGCTTCTGTTCTGTCAGGTTTCCGCGTGTCCACTGTTACTGTATTGTTTTCCAGTAGCTAGTTATATAAACAACGACAACAAGTACGACCAAAAGCACTCCAGGTAACGTTAATATAATATAAATACTATCTGCTCATACGAGCTGGTACCTCGAGTGTGAAGTGTTAAATGATAATAATTGAAATAATATAGCATTGTTTAGCTAGCTGTGTGATGTAACTAGCTAGCTAGTTTTGCTATAAACATTAAGTTAGCTTAACGTGGTGATTGATGTTTATCTTTCTCAGGTGCGGAGAAGATGATGGAGGAGACGGAGGAGCTCAGCGGGAGGACGAGAGACGAGGCAGAGAGCTTCAGGTTGGATCTCTGAAGTAGCTTCATTAGTTAAATTAGGGACTTTGGAGAGGAAAATATCTGTTGCAACCTGATTAGATACGTTTACAAGTGTTCCTTGATAATGTGGCACAATATTTAGAAAACCTTACCTTTTATATTATGTTAAGAAACACATATTTGTAATGAAAAAACAACCAGGAATCTCAAATAAGGTCATCATGAATCATTAGTTCCCCCTGCATACATACAGGGCAAGTAAAATAAAACAATATATTGTGAGCTTGTTCTTATATATTATATATTTTTTAATATTTTATATTTTTAAGTATTAAAAAAAGAATCAAACTGTTTATTGTCACGTACGTTACACATACAAGGACTTTGACTTGATGAAAGGTGCATAGCAATAAACAAAAAACACTGCAATAATATGAGACTTCATTTAAAAATATTAAAATGTACAATAAGAATATTGTAAACAAATAACAGTATGTCAAAACGACTGTATTATACAAGTGTCAAGTGTATTTCAATAGAAAAAAAGATGTGCAAGAGTGTGCAAGAGAGACAGATTTCAGTAGGTTTTATTGATTACATCAATTTCTACTCCTCGACCATAACAGTGAGCTAGGAAGCTTTTTTTCAGGTCACATAAAACTCTTTCTGTGTGTGTGTGTGTGTGTGGCTGTTACACAGTAGGTGAATACTAATTCCTGCACAGTTGTTCTGTCACACCCATAAAGTGGTTCGGCTTACGGCTCTTAACTGTGACGTCACATGGGAAGAAACTGCTTTTCTTGTTTCTTAATTATAAAGTGATTTGACTCATCAGGGTTGATGGCGGTGAATTGACTCATGTGATGTGTGACGTGTGCAGGCATTCATAAAATCAAGGATCATAAAACTCGCACATCGGATTGGATCACGGCTCGGAAAAAGAAGAGCAAATATAACTTTCACTTAATCGTGTTTGTTTTGCCGCTGATACTAATTGCGATCACTGATGATCCACATTGGCGGACACAGATCTCG
>JBAMJR010000071.1:465000-660000 GCA_038501785.1 Myoxocephalus aenaeus | reverse complement strand
CCTCTTTTAGCGTGTCGTTGTTTTTAATATTCATATTGTTCACAGGATTATCTGCTTATTGTTGTGTACAGAAGATTTCCTCCTCACGGTATTTTAATTAACTCCAGTTTGTTCCTGGAGGACTTGACACGCGACTATTTAATATAACTTTTACCTTTTTGTTTAGTTTTTGTGAAGCGGATTACCTGAGGCCCGTTTTCAGCTCGCAGTTGTTAAAAAACAACAACAACAACATGAATGAATGAATGAATTCCCTTTTGGAGAACATAAAGAGATATTTACGTATTTAAAGACAGTCACTTTATTGTTGCTGTACTGATGGAAACAATATGGATTCAGCAAGTGCCTTTGAAGTGATTGTAGCTTTTAGTGTTCGCTGCAATATTAATAAATTCATCAGATTATTTATCGTCACTGTTCTAAACTTTCAGTCGAATGTTATTGTTGTTGGCTCGCTGGAATCCATTATTAGCCAATTTGTGCGTTTTACTTTCGTTTTTATATATTTTACTAAAAGAAAACTGATCTATTTTCTGAAATACGTAATGTAATGTAATGTAAGAGAATACTTGTGTACAGCTTTGTGCAAACAACGCAAATATTAAATATGTCTCACTTCATTTGTTGTGTAGTTTATTTTTTTCTTTTCAGTAATAATCATAATTTCTTTTTTTGACCTTCTAGCTAATGACTTTAATTAAAAACGATGAAAAATGTACCGTGACGTGTTGACTTTGGGGCGTTTCAACTGCACATAACAAAATGTGGTCAAATTACAAAGAAGACGTCTATACATGTGTTTCCGTTTTATTTTATTAGATGCAAAACATTATTTAGAATAAAGTCTAGTTCTGAAAGTTCATAGTAATGGATATTCTTTTATATATTTCACGCTCTCTGAGCTCAGTTTGATGTAGTTTACATAAATGCAAAGAACATTTTTGTGCCCGAGTAGCTCGATAAACTCCTAACGTCGACTCTCTGCGTCCTCTAATCATATGTGTGTGTGTGTGTGTGTATATATATATATATATATATATATATATATATATATATATATATATATATATATATATATTTATATACATACTGTATATATACACATTTATATACATACTGTATATATACATTCATATGGACTCCATATACAATGAAAATTAAATTAAATGTATTTTAAATGAATGCATCTCAGATTTTTTAAATGGAAATATTTTAATTTCAAAGGCAACTTTAGCAGCAACTGATCTATGTTTCACATCAACTAATGAAAATTGCTCAACGTGACATTTCTGACAAAACATTCAAATCAGCGATTTAAACCCAAACCAATTCTAGTGTTAACTTTTTTGTTTCTCTCTCGCTCTATCTCGAGTTAACGACGAATCGGCACTTCACCTGAAAAAAACACAGAGAGGAAACAATAAAAAATAAATATATATATAAATATTACATATATATAAAATCCTGCAGGTGTTACCTCGTGCCAGCGCAGTGTGATGAGCGGCAGCGCCAGGTGACAGTGTGGGCAGGTGCTGATCCGGTCCGGGTCCCCGGCCCCGGCTCCTCCGCGGGGCCGGTCTGACAGGGAGCCGGCCTGGAAGCCTCTCGACAGCCACGGGGTGGCCCTCTGCCCGGAGAAGTGCTCCTCATCCTCAGTCTCTTCCTCCTCTTCAAATGTCAGCCTGGTTGCTAGGCGACACTCCAGCTGGTTTAGGAGGATGTAAACAAAAGTGGATTTTGACGAAAGAGATTATGAGAAGAAAACACTTTTTTTTTTTTTTTTGCTAAATTTATAGTTGAATTGCGAAGCAGAGAAAACACAATCGGTAGGTTTTGGACACGGATGTGCTTTTTGCAACCAGTGTTGAAGATGCATTCTCTCTACTGACCACCAGGGGGTGACTCCTCTGGTTGTATAGAAGTCTATATAAATGACTCTACTTCTCTCTTGATGTATTCCCTCAGTAAACATTGTAAACATGAGTTTATGTCTCAATCTCTAGTTTCAAGTCTTCTTCAATACAGCATGATGTTCATTTAGTAAATTATGGTCATTTAGAGTCAAACAGACCATAAAGCAGGGGACGCTTTAGGGGCGGGGCTACAAGGTGATTGACAGGTCGACACCAGAGACGTATACAGCGTCTCTACGTCACTCGTCCTCAGTCCTAATATGGTCACTTCCTGTTTACTGGTTGCAAAAAACAACAACATGGCGATGGCCGCCATCCAAGATGGCGACTGCGAACTTGCGGCTTTCGTGCTCCACAAAACCGCTCACCTCATGTTCCTCGACGTCCTCCGCCGGAAAAGTCGCCAAACAGCTGCGACAACTCGCCGTTGTTTTTGCTGCGGAAAAGAAAACAGACGCGGTCGTAGTTTAAGGAGAAGAAGAAGGTGAATAGCTGAATAGTGAATACTTACTCTTGTTCGGCGGCAGTTTGCCGGCGGTTTGAGGAGGCGGGGCCGAGTCGCCGTCGCCACCGCCGCCGGTGGCCGAGCAGGCGGCGGCGTGGCCGGGCCGGTCCCTCAGGGTGACGTAGCGGCCGCAGTCCCGGCAGAGTTCGGTTCGGCTCCCGCAGACCAGCTGGTGCTCGTCCAGGTCTTTGCTCGGCAGCTCCAGCTCGCAGTACTGGCAGCTCTGCAGCCGCTCCTCACACTGGTCGGACTGGGAGGCGGAGTGGAGGTCACGTTTACTACGACGCCGATACCAGAAGGCCGGCGCTGCTCTTTTAGGGGTTTTTCTCTTTTTCTCCCACCTTGACAGGTGTTACGTTATTGGGTCCAACTGAATAGTTTCATATTCTCGGATTATTTGGCGTGAAAGTGGAAATTAAATTATTTTATAACAAATTCAAGGAACCCTAGATATCCTGTCTTCGAGGATTTGATCATGTTGCATTATTTCCCATAATGCAACATGATCAATAGAGGCAATGTAAGGGTAAAGTAATACCAAAAAAAATTAAAAAGTGGGGTGATTTTTATTTTTATATGTATAGAGATACCCGGTGCCAATAAAAATATGAACAAACTACAAAAAAAGTTGTAGTTTGTAACGGATTTGTCGTGGTCTTATTTATTTTTGTGGAAAAACTTCTTTTTTTAACAATCTTATACTTTACTTAACAGGTTTATGATAAAATGCGATATCTTTTTTGGACTTTTAAAATTGGCAAACATATGTGTAATGCATGGCACGATTAAAACAGTACAAAAAAACACGTACGATAGAGAACGACGAGAGACAAATATATTTGTCTCTCGTCGTTCTCTATCGTACGTGTTTTTTTTTCCAAAATAAAGTCGTCGACTGGAAAGTGGGCGGGACCTCGTGTCTGTGCACCAATGGGAGTGGACTCACCTCGTGATCCAGGAGGTGACGGCGCTCCATCTTCAGGTGACACTTGGAGCATCTCACCTGCAACGAAAAGTGTTTTACACCTGCAGAGAATACACCCATCGTGTGCGTGTGAGTGCGTGTGTATGTGTGTGTGCATGTGTGCGTGTGTGTGTGCGTGTGTGTGTGCGTGTGTGCGTGTGTGCGTGTGCTTGTGTTTGTGTGTATGCATGTGCGTGTGTGTGTGTATATGTGTATGTGGGTGTGTGTGCGTTTGCGTTTGCGTGTGTGTCCGTGCGTGTGTGCCTGTGTGCTTGTGTTTGTGTGCATGTGTGTGCGTGTGTTTGTGTGCGTGCGTTTATGTGTGTGTGTGTGTGCGTGCGTGTGTGTGTTTATGTGTGTGTGTGTGTGCGTGCGTGCGTGTGTGTGTGTTTATGTGTGTGCGCGTGTGTTCGCGTGCGTGTGCGTGCGTGTTTGTGTGTGTGTGTGTGTGTGCGTGCGTGTGTGTGTTTATGTGTGTGTGTGTGTGCGTGCGTGCGTGCGTGCATTTATGTGTGTGTGTGTGTGCGTGCGTGTGTGTGTTTATGTGTGTGTGTGTGTGTGTGCGTGCGTGCGTGTGTGTGTGTTTATGTGTGTGTGTGTGTGTGTGTGCGTGCGTGTGTGTGTGTGTGTGTTTATGTGTGTGTGTGTGTGTGTGTGTGTGTGTTCGCGTGCGTGTGCGTGCGTTTATGTGTGTGTGTGTGTGCGTGCGTGTGTGTGTTTATGTGTGTGTGTGTGTGCGTGCGTGCGTGCGTGCATTTATGTGTGTGTGTGTGTGCGTGCGTGTGTGTGTTTATGTGTGTGTGTGTGTGTGTGCGTGCGTGCGTGTGTGTGTGTGTTTATGTGTGTGTGTGTGTGTGCGTGCGTGTGTGTGTGTGTGTTTATGTGTGTGTGTGTGTGTGTGTGTGTGTGTGTGTGTGTGTGTGTGTGTGCGTGCGTGCGTGTGTGTGCGTGTTTATGTGTGTGTGTGTGTGTGTGTGTGTGTGTGTGTGTGTGTACCTCTGTGTGCTGCTCCTCCCTGTGTTGGTCCAGCTGCTCTCTGGGAACCGGTTCCCTGCAGTCGGGGCAGAGACACAGGAAGCGTCTGCAGTGCGTCTCGTGCAGAGAGAAGTTGGCCTCCGCAACGTCTTTGTGGCTGAAAGAGACGAGAGAAAAACTAAACATGAGAGGGCGGAACTCAAACTAGTGATGTCATTGAGTATAAAGCGATGACCTGCTCCACAGACAATGAGTTAAAGATGTTATAGACGACACTGGAAGCTGGCAGGAAGTTAAATATTGCCTACTTGGTAGATATGCAGAGGGTCCAGTGCTATCTCAGTTGTGAAATCAAGATAAGCAGATGGTTTTGGGAGATTCTGCTAGGTTAACGGTCAATTTTGTTACGTATGTGTTTATTTCAATATGACATAGTAATGCTCAGGTGTTGGGATAAAGAGTGTTTATTAAATATCTTTTATCCACCTTGCATACGAGTATAACATATTTAAATAATGCTCTTACCTTATAATCAATGCATGGCAAAATGTATTATGAATCAAGAAGAATTGTAATCTCATGTCTGTATTAAATCAAACTGATAAATATAGTATTCCTGTAGTCATCTCCTGTTTTCAGAACCGTAGAGCTACATATAGAAAGTGAAAGGGACTTTGTCTTTATATCTTCTGACATAACCTCCCAGTTAAAGAGCAACAAAAGGGACATTCAACGTGTTAAAGGTCACCTCTATAAAGCTCCACCGCCCGCTCAAATCAAAATATTGTGTTTCATATTGAATATACAGCTAAATAAAATGTATTTTAACCTCAACCATGTGTAAAAGACCCACATTAGTTCACGCCCTTCGGTCAGTATACTTGCTGTTTGTCAAACTTTTTATAAATGCAACGTAAAGTCTCACCACGTGCCGCAGCGGCGCGTTGCCTCCTCGCGCTCCATCGACTCAGGTCAGAAGTAATGATCGGCTCTGCGGCAGAAGGGAAAACGTCTGACTCGATACGTTTCGTCTCAATTTGGCAAAACAGAAACCGAAATCATTCTGCTCCGTCACGTCTCGTTATTTCACAAACCTGACACAAGGTGGCGAATGAGTGAGTGCTTATGTGGTTGTGTCAGTTCAGGAACCATATCCGCAGAGATTTCACACAATATTAATCGTTTTGATTCTAAAAAAGAGAAAAGAAAGATTATTTCACACTGTTATTATTATATATATATATATTACTACGTAATTATATATATATTATAACGCCTAGAAGACATGACAGAATGGGAGAAAGCTGGTAATTTGTTAATTAATTACCATAATTACCTCTTTTTGATGGACTGAGCTGTCAAAAGAGACTTTTTGTGCTGTTTTTTATCGGATTAGTTAATTAACTAGTTGCCAAGTGCCGAGTGATGCGTTAGGGTGCATTATGTATTTTTTCTAAACTCCACACAAAAAACACCATCTCCTCCAAAACTTTGTTCAACTCCGGTCCTCTTCGTCCCTAAAATACATTTTAGTGACTTCAATGTCACAACAAAAGAGACCTTTCATGTATATGTAGCTTACATGTTTATTTTATAGGCTATTACACGTATTTGTCATTGTACTGGAGGCTAACGTCTTTCTAAAGGGATAAGTGAACTATTTCCGATAGCCTGTGAATGCAGCAGGAAAAACAAGCTTTGGACGGAAGGAAGTGCTGAGACGTGTCGCTATGGAGACGGATCCCGGAAGTAGCGACTGCTTTGGTGAGCTTTTTTTAATTTATTTTTTAAACCACCAGCTATCTTACTTTGTTTGACTTTAAAACACAATAAAGTAACGTTTTCACCTTCAGCTCGACGCCGCATTTAAGTTTTATTTAGCTCGTGTCGTGTGTCTCTCGTCTCGCGCACGAGAGTTGAGACAAACTGCTGTGATTTGTGCGCGCGCATTTCCTTTCGTTCATAAAAATGGCGATACACACAGTTCAACATGTCAACTGTTCGTTACTTCCATCTGAACACATTTACTGTAACTGTGAGGGTTTATAAAGTATTCTGGCAGATATTTAAGATTTTAAACAGTTTATAACTTATTCTGTCCCATATTTAGCTACGTGTTTAAACAGTTTATAAAGTATTATGTCAGATATGTAAGTGTTTAAACCGTTTATAACGTATTCTAGCAGATATTTAAGGGTTTAAAAGTTTAATACATTATTAATCTGGTAGATATTTAAGGGTTTAAACAGTTTATAACGTAGTCTGGCAGATATTTAAGGGTTTCAAAGGTTTTATGAAATATCCTGGCAGATATTTAAGGGTTTAAAGAGTTTATAAAGTATTAGGTGAGACATTTAATGGTTTAAACAGTTTGTAACTTATTTTGGCAGATATTTAAGTGTTTAAAAGTTTTATAATTCAATCTGGCAGATAATAATAACAACTTTATTTGTATAGCACCTTTAAAAACAAAGTTTACAAGGTGCTCTACAGAGAAGCAAAGCATAGTCATACATAAATACCGGTAAACAAAAAGGACCATACCGTAAAGGCAATGAATACAACAAAACCAAACAAATAACCAAAAAGAGCAAATGGAGTAGAAAACAAACAAATAAATAAAATATACAAACAAAAACAGGGGAACAAAATAACTGCATAATAGATCATAAAAGGACGACATCACTTAAAAGCAATTCTATAAAAATGGGCTGGCAGTTATTTAAATGTTTAAAAGTTTAATAAATTATTCGGGCAGACATTTAAGTGTTTAAACACTTTATAATTTAATCTGGCAGATATTTAAGTCTTTAAAAGTGTTACAATTTATCTCAAAAACACACTTTACTTCTTTTCCCAGGGGGTTTGAGAAGTAGAGTTCAGCCCTGAATGTCCCGCTCATCCCCCGAGCCTCTGGCCCTCCTGCACCGGCGCCTCCTGCAGGCGGAGGAGGAAGCCGAAGCGCTCATTCGAGACGTCGGGGCTTTGGGGGCCCCCAGGGGCCGAACCGTGATGGGATCTGCACCCGCGAGTCCTCCGAAGGAGCATCGGGCCCCCGGGAGGGAGGTGATGGAGCTCAGGGACCGGCTTCGGCGGGCCTGCAGGGAGAGAGACTCGGCCCGCAGAGAGGTGGGGAGGCTGGGGGAGAGGCTGCAGGAAGCCGCTGCGGCCGAGGTGACGCTTTAATCATCATAATGTACCTTTTTGTTTTCTTTTTTTAATATGTTTTAATCCACATTTTCATTGTGGAGAGGAATATGAACACCAAGATGTGATAATGTGTATGTTTTGACATCTAATTAGCTATTTAAATCAGGTTGTTATCATAATGCTGCTTTCAAGTTTCTTACGGTCATGATAAACCTGGAAAAATCCAAAAGGTTTAGTAAAAGTCATGTAAATGTGTTATGTTCATGTGTTCATGTCGTTCATTTACGCTGAGTTTGAACTAATGAATATGCTTTTAAAAGAAAGACTCAACATATAAGCAGGCATACATACAGGCATCTATATAAATGTTTATTCTTTTAATCAAACTATTGTCTCATTCATTTGAGTCATTTAAGGTTTACTGTATGCTTTGTATTCTCATTGTTAGTTTAAATACTACATTTACTCACTTTTTCATGTTTACACCCAGATTTCACTAAATGTTTGCTCATGGAAATTTGGTTAAAAGTCATGGAAAAGAATGAAAATCCATTGGTCAACATCTGTATGAACCCTGTGCTTTGTGCGTTACTTTTTTAAGAGAGAGAGTTCTTCATATTGGTCATAAACGATTACTCCTGTTTGTCTTCCGCTCTAGAGGGACGTGGCTTTGGCGGCCGACGAGCTGAAGATTGTCAAAATAGAGATGAGTCAGAAACTGGCGAAGGTGATTTTTTTATTTTATCTCTTTCGTCCTCAAACGTGTCCGACATTTATTTCATTGTTTAAACCGAATAACTGAGAGAGAACCGTCTTAACGGGAACGTTCCCTTCACGGTCGATGAAAGAGCAGATGAGGCGGCAGCTGGAGGACGAGGCCGAGAGGAGACGGGTACGTTTTACCTATTTATATATGTGTGTGTGTGTGTGTGTGTGTGTGTGTGTGTGTGTGTGTGTGTGTGTGTGTGTGTGTGTGTGTTTTTATATTCTGTGTGTGTGTGTGTTTATATTCTCTCTCTCCTCTTTTAGGCCCTGAGGACTCGTCTGGTCCAACAGCTACAGAACCAGGATGCTCTGCTGGCGGCGGCCAGACGTAACGTCCACACTGAGCTGCAGGGGGCGCTAAGAGATAAAGTGAACCTGCAGTCAGCGCTGTGAGTCTGCAACGCTCCACTTATAACTAATGATATTTGTAAATGTGTTAAATCACCATGACATAGACAGCAGGGAACTGATATTTATCAGGATACTGCAACGATATTTACATATTTTATTTTGCATCTTAGCGTAAAGTTCTTTGAGTTGTTGTTGTGTAGTTTGAACAGCAGGTGGCGCCGCTTCATCATCACTGAGTTCCTCTTGTTCAGCTGTTCTCTAAATGTCATGTGATCCATCAAACGCAACTAAAATAGGAAAACATTCTGCTTTGTTAAAAAAAAATATTTTATATGATTATTTGTTATATTTATTTTATATAAATGTGTATATATATATACTTTATTATTATTATTATTATTTAATTACTTAAATCCTAAGGTAAAAAAATGCCAAACATAACACAAAAAAAGGATTTAATTTTTATGAATTTTTGTTCATATGTTTCAATTCTTTGGGTCGTTTACTGCTCATGCATGTCTTTACATTTGATTATTTTGACCAATATATATTTTTTTATTCCTATTGATTGTCAAATAAACATCAATCAAACATAATATTTATTTTTAAAACAACGACCATTTAGACCAGTCATCCGTCTCTCTTTCTTTAGCGACGCTAAAAGAGTGAGACAGATATATTTGTTTGCAAAGTCTCACTGATATTTGATATCTGTCCTCTGTTATCCATCTTTGATATGAATCTGGTTTTGACTTCTCTGTGTCATAGTTTGATCAAATCTGAGATTCACCGTCATCTGACGGTCTAGGTTTAAGTTTTTGTAAGATTCTTTTGATATATTTATAAAAATGAACCCGTCTTTCTCCAGAGAGAAGCTCACAGACGAACATTCACGGCTCCTGCAGAGCTCCTCCACCGCACTACAGACAGCCAACACTCAGAGGGAGCTGCTGGAGCGAACCATCGAGAGGCTGCGGGGGGAGCCGCTGCTGGAGCGAACCATCGAGAGGCTGCGGGGGGAGCCGCTGAGGAAAGACCTCCAGGGGTCAAGAACTCAGGTACTCAAGAAATGCGTTTTAACTGTTACTGCGACTCAATAGTCAAAGAAGAGAGAAAGATCATTTATCAACACATGTTGATATATATATATATCAACACATGTTGATATATATATATATCAACATGTGTTGATATATATATATATATATATATCAACATGTGTATGATATTATATGATATATGACAATTGCACAGGATATTTAAATTGCATAGCATTGGCTGTTGGTTTCTTAGGTGTGTGTGTGTGTGTGTGTGTGTGTGTGTGTGTGTGTGTGTGTGTGTGTGTGTGTGTGTGTGATTTAAGGTACACACACACACATGCAAATGCTGAATTTTGGCTTCTCACTTTTTTAAATGATCCTCAACTCGATGCAACTTAACAGGTTTCAACGTGCAGTGACGCGTTTTAAACACCAGGTGGCAGCAGAGGATAGCTAGATAGATACTTTTTTAATCCCCAAGGGGAAATTTGTTGTCGTATAGCACCTTACAACTTGAAGATACAAATAAACACACAAGATAAAAGATCAAATATATAAAGAAGCAACAGGGATGAAAGATATATACAAAATAAAATAAAAATTAAGTAAAATATAAATATATATAATGTGTGTGTATGTATGTATGTATATATATATATATATATATATATATATATATATATATATTTAAATATACACAATAAAATCGAATACAACTAACTGGAGTGAAATATATTTACAGCTGCAGAGTGTATTAATTAATTAGCAAATTAAATTTGCTAATTAATTAATTAGCAAATTAAATGTAAACAATAGATAGTGCAAAATGCAAAGTATGTATGTGGAATTTATTGGAAAAATATGGTTTCTGAACCTTGAAGGCAGAGTTGTTCTGAAGGATTGTGCGTTTTCCTTAATTGTCATTAAATCTATTCATAAAAGATTGTCGAATGTGACATATTATTCCTTCTTTTTTTTCAAATATGTTGTGATAATAAAACAATGAAGCGAGTATTACTCTGTTGGCAAAAGACACTTTGACACCTGACAGTTTCTCTCTTATAAAAGGCCCAAAACGTTGGTTTTAACCTAAGTATTTACAAACAAACAGTGAGCGTCTTGGTCTTCATCACTCGTCCTGCAGGTCAGTGAGCTGGAGGCTGAAACCCTCCAGGCCTCTCGTGACGAGCTCCACCTCAACAGGCAGAGCCGGCAGCAGGAGCCGGGGGACAGGTCAGTGTGTGTGTGTGTGTGTGTGTGTGTGTCTGTGTGTGTGTGTGTGTCTGTGTGTGTGTGTCTGTGTGTGTGTGTGTGTGTGTGTGTGTGTGTGTCTCAACGCGTTAATGCTTCCCTCAGTGCCAGGCTGCAGGCTCGGAGAGAAATCGGGAAACACCGATCAGAGGTGGAGAAACTCCAGCGGCTCCTGACGTCCACTCACTCCAAGAGCAGCAGAGCTGTAAGGACACACACACACACACACACACACACACACACACACACGCACACAAATATGAATGCATCCTGAAATGTACAGTATAAATGCAGTGTTAATGAGTATTGCAGAGCTGAAGTATTACACGCTTAGTGTACAGTTTAATCATTATTAGATGCTAAATCAACCAACTGTTTGTATATTTAGATCTCCCTCTCTCTCTCTCTCTCTCTCTCTCTCTCTCTCTCTCAGCTGGAGTCCTTGCAGAAAGCCTCGGATGCGGCCAGAGTGGACAACAAGCGTCTGGCCCAGAGTCTGGAGCGGCATCGGGCCGCCGCCACGATCAGGTGACTCTCTCTCTCTCTCTCTCTCTCTCTCTCTCTCTCTCTCTCTCTCTCTCTCTCTCTCTCACGTGACACAGTGCTAACGACGTCTTTGCTCTGCAGAGACGAGGAGCTGCGCGAGGCTCGGACGGAGATCGTCCGGTTGCTCCAAGAGCTCGGCGCCGCGAAGCAGCGGCGGCGGGAACACGCGTCCGTGAAGACGCTGCGGCGAGAAATCTCAGAGGTAAAGACGACTGCTGATGCTGATTTAGTTTTCTGTTAAAGTACAGCGAATGTAGAATGAACTCTCGCATTCTTTTCTCTCTCGTTTCTGTGACTTCCCCGTTTCCTCGCACAGCTAAAACGCACCGTCGAGGAGTCGTCGGCCGGGTCAGGTGACCTGTCCAAGGCCAATCAGGAGCTCCGGCAACGGGCGTCTGAGCAGCTGGTGTCTGAACAGACGCCTCGTATCACAGAGCAGAGGAGGAGGCAGGAGAGCAGAGACTCACGGGACAACGAGGAAGTTCAGGTAACCTGCACACGATAATAATAATAAAGATGCTTCTTTCATTACAGGGAGGAACTTTCATCTGGTCCTTTATAGACGTCTAGTCCTGGTCCTCTATAGACCTCAGTGTAGTCCTGGTCCTCTATATAGACCTCAGTGTAGTCCTGGTCCTCTATAGACCTCAGTGTAGTCCTGGTCCTCTATAGACCTCAGTGTAGTCCTGGTCCTCTATAGACCTCAGTGTAGTCCTGGTCCTCTATAGACCTCAGTGTAGTCCTGGTCCTCTATAGACCTCAGTGTAGTCCTGGTCCTCTATAGACCTCAGTGTAGTCCTGGTCCTCTATAGACCTCAGTGTAGTCCTGGTCCTCTGTAGACCTCAGTGTAGTCCTGGTCCTCTATAGACCTCAGTGTAGTCCTAGTCCTCTATAGACCTCAGTGTAGTCCTGGTCCTCTATAGTCCTCAGTCTAGTCCTGGTCCTCTATAGACCTCAGTGTAGTCCTGGTCCTCTATAGACCTCAGTGTAGTCCTGGTCCTCTATAGACCTCAGTGTAGTCCTGGTCCTCTATAGACCTCAGTGTAGTCCTGGTCCTCTATAGGCCTCAGTGTAGTCCTGGTCCTCTATAGACCTCAGTGTAGTCCTGGTCCTCTATAGACCTCAGTGTAGTCCTGGTCCTCTATAGACCTGCTGCAGTAAAATGAGAGGTTTTCTAAAGGGACCCTGGTTCTCAGAGACACGACCACTTTAGTCCACAGGGGGCGCCAGAATCAACACAACATGAAAGTTCCTCATAGTAACTTTAAAGTGAGAACAAACAGTGAAAGCTTTGTTTTAATTGCAACACATTTGAAAACACATTTCCTGAAACAGTGTGCACTTCAAGCAGCCCGTGCTGCTCCCAGTTCACATTTCATCTGGCGGACTGATTGTAACTGGTTTAACTGGTAATCTGGTCTTTTTGTTTTGTTTTGAATGAACCACCCCTCCGGTTTGCACAGCTTGTTGACGTTGCATCGTAAAGGTGTTGTTTGTTGATTCCCGCTGTTTTGTTTTTGTGCAGGCGTCGCCCAAACAGGAGGCGGAGTTGGAGCGGTGGACCTCGACCATCCAGCGCTGGGAGGGCCTCAGCAACGCGTGACACGGGGATCCTTTCAGTTTATTTAAACATTAAACGATGACCAACGGAGACGGAAGAGAGAGCAGCCACGTGTGAGATAGCAGCTGTAGAGTCAGACGTGTGTGTGTGTGTGTGTGTGTGTGTGTGTGTGTGTGTGTGTGTGTGTGTGTGTGTGTGTGTGTGTGTGTGTGTGTGACGTCCTCCATTTATATCAATCCAGATGTAATAATGTTCAGGAGGGAAACATGCATGTCTTTCCTGCCATCAACTTACTTCTCTGCCTCCAATAATCTCTCTTGTCTCCAGTTGTAATAAACTGAAAGACCCATCCAAACATTCTGTACTGATTTCTTGATTCATCGTCTGTGTACTTCCAGTGACCGGAACCTCGGTCTGATTAACGCAGTTAATCGTGAAAACCCAGTTTTCTGTATAACTATACCAAATTTGCAATATCTCAAAATAGCCATCAGTTATCAATTTAAGATTCTTTCTAGAGAATTTGTCCTCCCAATTGATGTTAAAATCGCACATAATAATGACCTTTACTGATATTACATTCTTTTAATAGTTTCTCAAATTCCGCAGAGAAACTACTATTGGAAAGAAAAAAAACTTCCATGTGTCATAAAACAACACTGAATGTCAGATATGAAACACTAATAAAGAGTTAAAATATTAAAACTATCCAAAGGTTAAATTGAACTCAAAACCTGTGAGAATTATAGAAACACTGAACATACATTTAATTCACACTTTGAATTCTGCCGTGTGGTTATTGGTCCCTGATCCCAGGGTGGTGCCACGTTATTATTTATATATGTTAATAATCCTATTTATATACATCATTGTATTAACATTAATTATTTAATTGTAATAATTGCCAATAACCAAACCCTCTTCTGCCACATCCTACCAAAGCTTCATAGTGTTATTTTTACTGTTAAAATAAAAGTTTTGTTTTTTATTTTTATATTTAGGTGCCATTTTTATAACTGCAGGCCGTCCTGTGTCATATCACCATAGATGCCTAGATTAGATAGATTCTGCATAGATTTTTGCATTCGTCTCCTAATGTCTACTATTTTGCATGTTTAGGGGCAGAATTTCAGGAAAATGCCAGACGGCATTTCATTTGTTGAATGTTATAATTTATATTGTCTCTGTTCAGTCACTTGTTCAGGTCCGACACCTTTTACTTTACCCACCAGCTGTCCCTGTTTTTCTTCTTGTATGTTGTTTTTCATGGTTTTGAGAAAATGTGTTGTTAAGATTTAGGTTCGATGTTTACCTTGTTTATTTTTCTAGCCCTTGACTACAATATGTACTTGGTACACGGTGCACATTACTAGTGTCACATTGTTGTTTTTGTCTGTATTTGATGACAAGGAATGAAATCACATGGCTCCCTTTTGCATCGCTGAGGAAGCAGAGGTGCAGAAAATGATCAGGAGGCAATTAATTGGTGATATTTTGTCTTCTACAGAAACAAATAAATGTTAGAAAACAATCTCTTGAGTCGTCTCTTTCCATGTCCTTTACACCACTGTTACATATGGAAAAGATGGGAGGTAACTTAACCCTCCTGTTATGTTGCGGGTCAAATTGACCCGTTTCAAAGTTCGAAAATCTATGAAAAAGTACTTTTTCTCTATGAAACTTCTTCTGCTTGCCTTAATTGGTGTAATCAATGTAAAAATAAATAAATATATCATGTATTTGTCACACACACACACACACACACACACACACACACACACACACACACACACACACACACACACACACAGCCCAATATATAAAGTTGTACACAAAAGTTGTACACAAACAAAAGAATCAGGTGTTTGTTATGGAACCGTCTCTTTCCTGCTTCATGTGCCCATCCCCCCACGTGAACCACACCTTCCAGAATAAACAATGCTTATCTTCTCACTTTCCCCCTAAATACACCTTTATTGGACCGGGAACACTAAAGTAAAGGTTTCTTTCATGTCTCTCCGAATAAATATGGTACTATAGGATTTCTAATACACCGACTGAGACACTGACTGAGAGTGACACACACACATTTCATCCCAATCTCAGACGCACACTCTCTTTCTAACTACCCCACCTGTGCTAGAAATACAGATACTATTTTGACAGGAACCTTTTTTTTCCCAAATGGAAAACTCTGCCCACACTTAGCTGGAGAGGTGAAACATACAAAGGAGTTGCATAGGATTCTACCAACTTTACACTTTGCAGATACATACTAACCCTAACCCTTAACATAAATAAACATAAATAAAGTTTACTTTCAATATAAATCCTTATGACTCATTTGGCTTGATTTTGAGTGATCTCTATTTATCTACATCACCCCGTGAAAAAAAAGAAGTTTCAAAATGCAAATAAAATTTAGGAAAAAATACATGTTATGGTAGACTAATGCAATTTGTATCTAGGTTTTTCCAATATACCTAAAAATGTGTTTTAACATGTATTTTTCATTAAAACGAGTGAGTTAGCCTAATTGAACTATGATCTATGGAGGGGTGAATAGGAGTTATTCCACTAAAAACTGATGCATTGTGAGTAATGGTGTTTGTTGGTGATGAGGTACAAACTATATTTATTAGGATCGGGACACATTGACCCGGGAGTATCATTGCTGTACCTAAGAAACGAACGTAACAGGAGGGTTAAGATTGGAATAATCATATACTATTTTTATGAATTTAAGGGCTTTTATTTTGAAGGTGACCCACCAAGTCTGCAATGAAATCAACATAGAAGCTTCTCAGGGCTTTTATTTTGAAGGTGACTCCGCAAGCTGCAGCTGACCCGGATGCTCCTCCATTAGCAACATGGCGGCTACCCTCAGTAGCAACAGCAGCGTCTCGTGGTTGTGTTGATAAAGTGTCAGGTAGCTCCTTCAGTACTGATCCAGCAGAGTCTCTGTATGTCTGGATAAACCTTCTGAATGGACTTCTAGATGTTCACCTTTGTTCCCGGATGTTGTTCCTCTGACTCATCTCCCGGTAGCCTACAGAGATACTGAAGTTAGCTTAGCATGCTACAAACAGACCGACCGGGACGGTAATCAGCGACCCAGCGAATCCCAGTTTAATGGAGAGGAAACGGAGTTTGTGGAGAAAACGTTTCTGTCGTTGTGTGAAAATGTCTACAGTCCAGTTTGAAAGAGCGATAGCAGAGTACGAGGAGGAACTTTCTAGATCAATAGAGGAGCACGAGCGACAACGGAGACTACTGGACGCTGTTTTCAACCCGGAAGTCCGGATACAAAGAGCAGGTTGGTTCTGTTTGTTTATCACTTTAAACTGATGGAACCAGTTCTGGAGGAAGTATTCACATCATGTACTGAGGTAGAGTTACAGGTACTGTACTGTAGTACTCACATCATGTACTGAGGTAGAGTTACAGGTACTGTACTGAGGTATTCACATCATGTACTGAGGTAGAGTTACAGGTACTGCACTGAAGTATTTAAACACGTTCATACTTTTTACGGAACTACATCTCATAGGTACATATTGTACTTTTACTGTACTACATCTCAGAAGTACATATTGTACTTTTTTACTTTACTACATCTTACAGGTACATATTTAACTTTTGCTGTACTAATTCAAAGAGATACATGTTGTACTTTTCACTGTACTACACCCCAGAGGTACATAGTGTACTTTTTACCGTACTACATCTTTGAGGTACATATTACTCAAAGGTAGATATTGTAATTTTACTGTACTACATCTGACAGGTACATATTGTACTTTTACTGTACTACATCTCAGAAGTACATATTTTACTTTTGCTGTACTAATTCAAAGAGGTACATTTTATACTTTTTACTGAACTACATCTCACAGGTACATATTGTACTACACCTCAGAGGTACATATTGTTTATTTTGGCTCTATACAACACAACAATGGAGTTGAAATGAAAAAATGTAAATACCCTCAAATTAAAGCTGAAAGTCTGCACTTAAAGCACATCTTGATTTTTTTTCATTTCAACTCTATTGTTGTGGTGTACTAGGGCTGTCAAAATTGCTAAAAAATGACGTTTGAATATTCCCTTTAAAAAAACACATATATTCGAACATATTCGAATATATGTGTAAATACAAAATTCTTCAGTTTAGGTGTTCACCGCACCGTCGGTCGCGCATAGCGGTTTAAATGAACGGCAACAATAAACACATGCTGAGTGCTGATCAGGTTCCTCGGTTCCAGTGCTTCACAGAACTCCCTGAAGCCCTCATGTCCTTGCATACGAACGAAATCAATGTTTGCGTGCAGGCCTCCTGTCGTGCCGCAGACAACGAACTTGTGGCGGACGGCGCAAAATACGTATCCAGACGGGCTGTTTCTCTGAAGTTCCACATGTTATGCCATATTCTCTTGGGTGCACATTCTGGAGATGTGGCCTCAAGTTGCTTGTCGTTGAATGGTAAGCTAACTCTAGCTTACATAGCGTAGCGACCCTGGGTCAGGACAGCTACGAGACGTTAGATGGCTTACAGGGTGTTTATTAAGGGAACATAGAACAGGCTACTGTGGGCCGCAGCCTACGCCAAAACAACAGTAGAACCCCGTGAAAGCCTCTCAACCAGCTTCACATCTGCTCCGGGTCATAGACTCTGCCCCGAACGGCTCGTCACACACACACACACACACACACACACACAAAAAGAGGACACTTTTTTTTTTTTTTTTACATTCGAATATTAATTTTCACATTCGAAATTCTGTTTTTAACAACTATTCGAATTTCGATTATTCGTTGACAGCCCTATGGTGTACAGAGCCAAAATAATGAAAAATGTGTCAATGTCCAAATATTTATGGACCTGTGTGTGTGTGTGTGTGTGTGTGTGTGTATATATATATATAAAAAAGAATATATATACAGTTGTGTGAAAAAGTGCATGCACCCTTCCTGATTTCTTATCTTTTTGCATGTTTGTCACACTTAAATGTTTCAGATCATCAAACAAATTTAAATATTAGACAAAGATAACACAAGTAAACACAAAATGCAGTTTTTAAATGAAGGTTTTTATTAAAAGATCCAAACCTACATGGCCCTGTGATAAAAGTGATTTCCCCCCCCCCCTGTTAAAACATAAATTAACTGTGGTTTATCACATCTTTGGAAAGCTGAGTTCAATTTCTCTAGCCACACCCAGGCCTGATTACTGCCACACCTGTTCTCAATCAAGAAATCACTTAAATAGGACCTGCCTGACAGTGAGGTAGACCAAAAGATCCTCAAAAGCTAGACATCATGCTGCGATTCAAAGAAATTCAGGAACAAATGAGAAACAAAGTAATTGAGATCTATCAGTCTGGAAAAGGTTACAAAGCCATTTCTAAAGCTTTGGGACTCCAGCGAACCACAGTGAGAGCCATTATCCACAAATGGCGAAAACATGGAACAGTGTTTTTCAGTTTAAGGGCCAAATTACCCCAAGAGCGCAGTGACGACTCATCCAAGAGGTCACAAAAGACCCCAGAACAACATCCAAAGAACTGCAGGCCTCACTTGCCTCAATTAAGGTCAGTGTTCATGACTCCACCATAAGAAAGAGACTGGGCAAAAATGGCCTGCATGGCAGAGTTCCAAGACTAAAACCACTGCTGAGCAAAAAGAACATAAAGGCTCATCTCAGTTTTGCCAGAAAACATCTTGATGATCCCCAAGACTTTTGGGAAAATACTCTGTGGACTGACGAGACAAAAGTTGAACTTTTTGGAAGGTGTATGTCCCATTACATATGGCGTAAAGTAACACGGCATTTCAGAAAAGGAACATCATACCAACAGTAAAATACGGTGGTGGTAGTGTGATGGTCTGGGGCTGTTTTGCTGCTTCAGGACCTGGAAGACTTGCTGTGGTAAATGGAACCATGAATTCTGCTGTCTACCAAAAAATCCTGAAGGAGAATGTCCGGTCATCTGTGCGTGACCTCAAGCTGAAGCGCACTTGGGTTCTGCAGCAGGACAATGATCCAAAACACACCAGCAAGTCCACCTCTGACTGGCTTAAGAAAAACAAAATGAAGACTTTGGAGTGGCCTAGTCAAAGTCCCGACCTGAATCCGATTGAGATGCTGTGGCATGACCTTAAAAAGGCGGTTCGAAAACCCTCCAATGTGGCTGAATTACAACAATTCTGCAAAGATGAGTGGGCCAAAATTCCTCTACAGCGCTGTAAAAGACTCATTGGCAGTTATCGCAAACGCTTGATTGCAGTTGTTGCTACTAAGGGTGGCCCAACCAGTTATTAGGTTTAGGGGGCAATCACTTTTTCACACAGGGCCATGTAGGTTTGGATTTTTCTTTTCTTAATAATAAAAACCTTCATTTAAAAACTGCATTTGTGTTTACTTGTGTTATCTTTGTCTAATATTAAAATGTGTTTGATCTGAAACATTTAAGTGTGACAAACATGCAAAAAGATAAGAAATTAGGAAGGGGGCATGCAATTTTTCACACAACTGTGTATATATATTGTTTAAAGTTTGGAGTTAAAACGTTTGAAGCTGTAGTTTGAAGTCAAGTGTTTTGTATTTATAGTATACTTTAAACAGTTAATATTTTTGTTCAATTTGAAGAAGAAAAAATGGCCTTGGCAATAAAAAGAATATCGGTTTAGGCACCGGTATCGCTTTAGCACCGGTATCAGAAAAAACCCAAACGATACCCATCCCTAATCATGACTTACTGATTTCTCTTCAGAGTTTCTTCAGCCTCTCCTTCTAAACCCTGTGCTCACACTCCAATAGTCCTGGCTTGTGCTTGGATTTGTGCTCAAACTGTAAACATGAACTCATATTTAGTTTTGCTTGCGCAGATCTTCTTTTCTCCAGCTTCAGGGTACGTTTGCTTCACTGGAACTTCCCTAGTGGAATGACTGGTTCATCCTCTTCTGCAGTCCAAGGCTTTATTATGTTGCTTTCTTTTCAAATAAAAGGATAACTATTGACAGCAGCAGCATCTTTTTTTGAGGGTTCATGCTTCTCTCATTTACAACTAATTCACAGTTTTTTCAGTGATAGACCTCTTGAATGATAGAGTTTAATATGAGATTCATAAGACGTATGAATGTATTTTTTTTTAATTCTCCAACAGATGTCCAGCAGCTGTTGGTGGTTAAAGAGGAGGTTCCCTCTGAGCAGCAGGACTGGAGCTCCAGTCTGGACCAGGAGGACCCAGAGCCCCCACATATTAAAGAGGAACAGGAGGAACCAGAGCCTCCCCAAATTAAGGAGGACCCAGAGCCCCCGCACATTAAAGAGGAACAGGAGGACCCAGAGCCCCCACACATTAAAGAGGAACAGGAGGAACCAGAGCCTCCCCAAATTAAGGAGGACCCAGAGCCCCCGCATATTAAAGAGGAACAGGATGACCCAGAGCCCCCGCACATTAAAGAGGAACAGGAGGAACTCTGGAGCCGTCAGGAGGGAGAGCAGCTTCAAGGGCTGGAGGAGGCTGATCAGATGGAAACAGAAGCTGATGGAGCGGATTGTGGAGGACCAGAACCGGACAGGAAGTCGGATCCAGAAAGACATCCAGGACCAGAGAATGTGGACTCGTCCGACCCTGATACTGATGACAGTAGAGATTGGGAGGAGATTTGGGAACCTCAGTCAGATCTAAACCCTCTGCAAAACAATGAAGTACCTGTAAGTGATGTGAACTGTAGTACTGGAAATACATCAATCAGCTCACCTGAATGTGCTGGAGTCTTTGACCACAAGGTACGTCTGAAGAAACACACTAAATCCGAAACAGGAGTGAAACCATTTAAATGCTTGGTTTGTGACAAAACATTTAGATTCCATAGTGTTCTAAGAACTCACATGATTGCCCACACAGGAGAGAAACCATTTAGTTGCTCAGTTTGTGCTAAATCATTTACACGAAAGACATTCCTGAACACTCACATGACTATCCACACAGGAGAGAAACCATTTAGGTGTTCCGTGTGTAGGAAAACATTTAGATTAAAATGGCACCTAAACATTCACATGATTGTCCACACAGGAGAGAAACCATTTAGCTGTTTAGTTTGTGGTAAATCATTTTCACGAAAGCAAAGCCTGAACTATCACATGACTAGCCACACAGTAGGGAAACCATTTAGGTGTTCAGTTTGTGGTAAATCATTTTCACGAAAGCAAAGCCTGAACTATCACATGGCTAGCCACACAGGAGAGAAACCATTTAGTTGCTCAGTTTGTGGTAAATCATTTTCACGAAAGAAAGTCATGGAAGGTCACATGATTGTCCACACATTAGAGAAACCATTTAGTTGTTCCGTGTGTAGGAAAACATTTCAACATAAGTGTTACCTGAAGTATCACATGACTGCCCACACAGGAGAGAAACCATTTAGTTGTTCAGTTTGTGCTCAATCATTTTCACGAAAGCAAAACCTGAACACTCACATGACTAGCCACACAGGAGAGAAACTATTTAGTTGTTCAGTTTGTGGTAAAGAATTTTCAGACAGGCAAAATCTGAAACGTCACACCATTTGCCACACAGGAGAGAAACCATTTAGTTGTTCTGTGTGTAGTAAAACATTTTCAGGAAAAGGACACCTGAACACTCACATGACTATCCACACAGGAGAGAAACCATTTAGTTGTTCCGTGTGTAGGAAAACATTTTCAACAAAAGGATCCCTGAACCGTCACATAATTGTCCACACAGGAGAGAAACCATTTAGTTGTTCAGTTTGTGGGAAAGGATTTGCACACAAGCAAACTTTGAAACATCACTTAAATCGCCACACAGGCGACAAACCATTTAGTTGTTCAGTTTGTGCTCAATCATTTTCACGAAAGCAAAACCTGAACACTCACATGACTATCCACACAGGAGAGAAACTATTTAGTTGTTCAGTTTGTGGTAAAGAATTTTCAGACAGGCAAAATCTGAAACGTCACTCAATTTGCCACACAGGCGAGAAACCATTTAGTTGTTCCGTGTGTAGTAAAACATTTTCAGGAAAAGGACACCTGAACACTCACATGACTATCCACACAGGAGAGAAACCATTTAGTTGTTCCGTGTGTAGGAAAACATTTTCAACAAAAGGATCCCTGAACCGTCACATAATTGTCCACACAGGAGAGAAACCATTTAGTTGTTCAGTTTGTGGGAAAGGATTTGCACACAAGCAAACTTTGAAACATCACTTAAATCGCCACACAGGCGACACACCATTTAGTTGTTCAGTTTGTGCTCAATCATTTTCACGAAAGCAAAACCTGAACACTCACATGACTATCCACACAGGAGAGAAACTATTTAGTTGTTCAGTTTGTGGTAAAGAATTTTCAGACAGGCAAAATCTGAAACGTCACTCAATTTGCCACACAGGAGAGAAACCATTTAGTTGTTCCGTGTGTAGTAAAACATTTTCAGGAAAAGGACACCTGAACACTCACATGACTATCCACACAGGAGAGAAACCATTTAGTTGTTCCGTGTGTAGGAAAACATTTTCAACAAAAGGATCCCTGAACCGTCACATAATTGTCCACACAGGAGAGAAACCATTTAGTTGTTCAGTTTGTGGGAAAGGATTTGCACACAAGCAAACTTTGAAACATCACTTAAATCGCCACACAGGCGACACACCATTTAGTTGTTCAGTTTGTGCTCAATCATTTTCACGAAAGCAAAACCTGAACACTCACATGACTATCCACACAGGAGAGAAACTATTTAGTTGTTCAGTTTGTGGTAAAGAATTTTCAGACAGGCAAAATCTGAAACGTCACTCAATTTGCCACACAGGAGAGAAACCATTTAGTTGTTCCGTGTGTAGTAAAACATTTTCAGGAAAAGGACACCTGAACACTCACATGACTATCCACACAGGAGAGAAACCATTTAGTTGTTCCGTGTGTAGGAAAACATTTTCAACAAAAGGATCCCTGAACCGTCACATAATTGTCCACACAGGAGAGAAACCATTTAGTTGTTCAGTTTGTGGGAAAGGATTTGCACACAAGCAAACTTTGAAACATCACTTAAATCGCCACACAGGCGACAAACCATTTAGTTGTTGAGGTTGTGGTCAATCATTTTCACGAAAGCCAAACCTGAACACTCACATGACTATCCACACAGGAGAGAAACCATTTAGTTGTTCCGTGTGTAGGAAAACATTTAGAAAAAAGTGTTACCTGAACACTCACATGACTGCCCACACAGGAGAGAAACCATTTAGTTGCTCAGTTTGTGGTAAAGAATTTGTACACAAGCAAACTCTGACACATCACTTAACTCGCCACACAGGAGACAAACCATTTAGTTGTTCAGTTTGTGGTAAAACATTTTCACGAAAGCAAAGCCTGAACACTCACATGACTATCCACACAGGAGAGAAACCATTTAGTTGCTCAGTTTGTGGTAAATCATTTAGACAGAAGCAATATATGAAACAACATTTAATTCTCCACACTAGAGAAATAAATTAGTCGTGGAGTTTTCTCAACAAAATTCTCTTGTCTCGGTTATTTAAAAAAAGTGTATTCATGAGTATCAGAAATAAACACGGTTAATCCCTTAAAAACTGTCCGACTCCAAAATAAGTGTATTCAGCTAAGATGAATCTACACATCAATTTACATTATTTGGTGTGTGTTTCTCTGATATTGTTTCATGTGTTATGTATTGCCATGTATACATGAATTATAATAGTTTTAAATTGTCAAAGTATTTCATGTCCCCTTTTTGTTGACCAAACTGTCTCTCTTTGATTCACTACTATTGTAACAACCGCTCAAGTAATCTGTTCTAATTGTTTTCATTGTGGCTCTCAAACAGTTGGAAAGTTCAGCCAATGTTTCCACCAAAATGACTAGGTCAATGTTGTACTTCCATATTTTCCCCAGTGTTTGTAGCTAAGCTACAGCAGCCTGTTTTTATTTTGACCCTAAATCTGTGTGTTCATGATTAATGGCTGTTAATGGAAGTTACATTTATATTTTGTATGTGAAATGTGAATGAATTGCCTTCATTAATGAAATGTATTGTTCACTGATATGATTTCCACCCTGTTACGTCCAGTCCACCCTTTTATCTGAGTTTTTTTATTAGAATTAAATGAAATAAACAAATATTAAGCATATCTTTGTGCTTACTTGCAGGTCATGAATTGGCTAAATGAAATAACCTAAAAATGGGGTAAAATTCCATTGAAATTCCCTTTTAATTCTACAAGAAATATGGGTAAATTACAGAATTACAGAAGAACTTTTTTCAAATAAATGCTTGTTTGTAAATACTGTTTAAAATATATGTTAAGGCTAAAGTAAGGGACATGTTTACTCTTAGAAAATGTAATTATTCCAATACCTGTGTATTAAAAACACACAAATAGAGATGTGAATGTCCGGTAATAGAGTGGACATGTGTTGTATATCAAAAATTACAGAACAATCTCAGCTCTCTATATAATGAGGCACCATTGTCCTAAGGCAAAAGTGTTAAGTGAAAATATGGCTCTAAAGCTGAAAAATGTAAGCTCGATTTTTGAAATTCTTCATATCTCTTGTGCAAACATACCTTTACTCACAAACTGTTTTGGTGCTAGAAATTGGTTTACCAAAGGTTGAAAGAAAGTTGACGGCGATAGTGGATTACGGACAAGTAACAGACATCCAGCTGCTCACGGCATGAGCTAAATGTGCAAACTTTGCTAACGTAAATATGCGATTGCAAAACAAAGTTTAGTAAATCCACTTACTTGTTTTAAAAGTGTTATAAATAATTCTAGCAGATATTTAAGTGTTTACAATTTTTATAAATTATTCGGGCAGACATTTCAATGTTTAAATATGTTTAAAGATAAAGTTAACCTGCAGTTGTAGCTGTGAGTCTTCAGCTACTACTAAGTTGGTCTGAACTCATCCTGAGATATCTTTATATCTCAGGATGAGTTCAGACCATCTTTCTAAGAGCTTAATTTTGATCGCAGGTGATCGAGAAACACCGGGGCTGACAGAAACCAAAGGAGGACAAGGAGAAATAAGTCTTGCTTTTCTTTTGATGCTAAAAAGAGACTTGCTGCTACTTTTATGTCTGTGATTGATTATGGTGATGTTTTATGCATGTATCTTCTCAAAGTCTGGAGCATTGAGGTTCATAACAAATCTTAAGGCCCTTACTCACCATTGCTCCCTGTATGCTAGGGTTGGTTGGCCTGCATTGTCCATCCGTAGACTAAATCATTGGCATGTCGTTATTTATAAGGCAATTCTTAATGTACTTCCATCTTATCTGTGTAAGTTAATTTCTCAGAAAAATGCTGTACGCTACCGTCTTCGCTCTGTGACGCATGCGCAAGGCCTACTCTTGTTATCTGTTCCCAACGTCCGTCTCGAAATGGGAAAAAGGGGATTTAGGTTTGCTGCTCCTGCAGCTTGGAATTTGCTGCAGACTGATTTGGGTCTACAGGAGCCGGTCTCTTTAGGTGTTTTTAAAAATAGATTGAAAGATTTGGAGGAAGGTTCATCTGATTGTAGATGTTTTTGACTGAGGTATGTGCACCTGTGTGAACTAGGATATGATGACTTGAGTCTTAGTTTTGGTTTTACTCATGCTGTGATCTAAAAATGTTCTGTCACTGTTTTATGTTGTATGTGTGAAACTTTGTTTAATTTGATACTGCTGTTTTGGCCAGGACACTCTTGTAAAGGAGATTTTGTATCTCTATGAGGCTTTTCCTGGTTAAATAAATTGAAAAAAGAGAGGGGACCACAAGGGCCAGCAGGTGAGATCTAGAATAGAACGAACATATCAAGAACAACATGAATAAAAAGTTGTCATTACAGCAGCGAAACTTCTTGACCTGTCTGTTCATTGTTCTTTATCTCTATCCAAATTGAATATCGGTAACCTCAATGGGTATTTAGGTGCAACCTAATATTCTATATTTGTAATTTATTCTTTTAAAATGTATCATAAGAAATAACAGTCTGACCAATGTAAGTTGCAAATCTTTGAAGAAGTTGTTATTGGTTAGAAAAAGGTTTTAGAATTTTATGTTTTCGTAGTTCAAGGTGGACCTGGACAACCTGGACCACAAGGACCTGCTGGACCGAATAAATTAGAAATGCGCCGTCCGCATTTAAATCAAACGTCTGGACTTCCTGTCAATCGCAGCGCCGCTGCTCGCACAGCTGTTGCACGACACACAAGACAACATTCGCTACACAGCGCTGGTCAAAGTCATCAAAAAAAGCATAAATCAAACTGGCTACGGGTACTCTAGTAGCGCTGGAGGCGGCCGGTGTTACAGAGTAACAGGCGACCCTGTTAACGCCTGTTATTCCGTAACACGTTCACGTTTAAAAATGAAATAAAGTGGTTTAAAGAAATCCTAACACTAAATATGAACCACTTTTATAAAGCTATTTATAAAAGTCTCTTTATTTTTCTAATTAATTAGATCAGATGTTTTAAAACACATTTACTTGGCATAACATTGTGACAAAGTGTTTACAGGTTGTCGTTATTTATTTTTTTGTACCGAAACATAATGTTCGTACCAACAGATTCAAACGTGTTTACAGACTGTGACAACAATATCTTCTAGTTTCATCACTTTGGTTCATAACCTTTTGTTCTTAATAGTAGTGATGTGTCCTTTCGTGTCGAGGCTTCGATGCATGTGTCGAGTAATCCAGGTAGATTTTGGTGAAGCGCGTATCGAGGCTTGTGTCGATGACGTATGTGGTGACGTTCGTGGTGACGTTCGAAGCCTCGCGAGCCGGCCGTACCACGTGACTGATTCAGAAAATGGTTCGTGGGTTTGCCGTGCGATTTGAAATATAAGAGGCAGCGAAACTCAATGGATTTCCCCCCCTTCCTCTCTGTACCCAGCTTTTTTTCTATACCTACCATGCTCCAGTTTATTTTAGTTTTTTCTCCTCCCTCCCCATCGGACGTTCACGAGAATGTGTATTTTCATGATCTTATATTGTATATTTGGTTTCCGTCTTGTGTCTTGTACCACAGTATATTCATTGTCATGGACATTTCAAGTCATGTTGAAAGAAGAAAAAAAATGATCAATATATGAAGCAAAAATAAACACAATCATTTGTATAGAGGTGTTTTTTATTTATATATTTTTTGTACGGGTCACACTCTCCCTGTATTAGTCAAAGAGAACAGGAGTGTCTGCTTGATAATTAAGTACAACAGACGACTTTGTGGTCCAACCTTTTTGGGCAACCACAGAGGAGCAACTTTATTGGGCGTCATGCTGTGTAATAAAACTGGTTTAACCTGAACCACAGCGGACGGTTTCTGGTTTCTGGCGGTACTGGTTTGACACAGAGATGACGTCATCAGTTTGATTGGGGGGCGGCTGTAGCTCAGGGGGGATGAGTGGTCGTCCCGCAACCACAAGGTAGCCGGTTCGATCCCCAGTCCCCCCATAGCTCACACGTCGAAGTGTCCCTGAGCAAGACACTTAACCCCTAATTGTTCCCTGTTGCTGTGTCTACGGTGTATAGAGCAAAAATGTAAGTCGCTTTGGATAAAAGCGTCAGCTAAATGAAGTGTAATGTAAATGTAATGATTGCAGGGTGCTTGAAGTCAAACTGACACCTATTGTTACCTGAAACTGAAGGTGTGGTGGCCCCGCCCCCCTTCGCATCCTCCAGGAAGAAACCCGGAGTCTAAAAAGCGTCGGGGTCGTGAATGAACGTCTTCTGTCGGCTACAAAGAGGCTCTTCCGCGGCTCCTCTCTCTCGCTCCTGCTCTGCTGTTAGCCATCATGATCATTAAGGAGTTGTGAGTATTCAAACTTTATGGGCGTTATTTATTTGTTTTCTACCAGAACGGAACGTGGCGCGGCACTTTGATCTCGCAGAACTCAATTTACAATTCGGTCAATTTAAAGTTGCACCAACTGTACATGTATGAAACTAGTACGGTAGGATACTATAGGGAATTAGTCAAAATTCGGCATGGATATATTGAGCCAAGTATTTGAAACGGCGGAGTAGCTGAGCTTTAAGTTTGGGTTTGAGCCGCTCCCGCGCGCCACGGGCCGGGTTAAAACCCTCTGAATTTGGGCTGTAGTTTGGTGCGACGAGGGAAGCGACGGCTCTGGCGTGTAAACTTCCAGTTAAACATCCATAGACTTCATTCATTCTTCAAAGTATTGATGCCGAAGTGGAGAACTCTTTCAGCAAAGATGCACATTCACGATTCAATGGCCACCTGCTTGGCATTTGAATGAACGCCATCTTATATTGACGAATAATTAAACAGGGTTTGGTTTCTTTCTTTTTTTGCTCAGCAAATATCAAATCAAATGTATTGATGGAGCCACATTTGCAACTTGGTTGAAAGGAATTATAAGAATGAATGGCCCCCCACCCTCCTTTCTCTAAATTCCTGTAACTCTCATGCACAGCTGGAGCCACATCAAGTAGCTGCTGTCACCTGACCGAGGTGCAAAGTGCATTAAATGGTTAACCGTGTTACATGCATCGTACTTTCAGAGCATTAAACCACACTGCTTGTCGAATAAGATGCATGTAGACATGGTGGTGCAGTAAACTAGTGTCTTCTTCAACCCACCGGGTTCAGGCCTGCACGGCTCCTCTTTCACTCTGATCTGTTCTAATGAAATATTCAGGCCCTGCTAGATGGCAACAGGTGGCAATTAATCTGCTTTTGTATCGAGGCAAACTATGAGAACACACAAATAAAACACACACGCAGGGTTGTTCTTTTTCCTCCACCAAAGGTGTGTTTGTTCACCCTGCAGTGGCTGTCCTGATTGCAGATTTTATAATTTCCTCTTCCTCTTGTTTCTATGATAACGGGACACGAGCAATACACTGATGTCATATTTTAAAATAATCAAACCCATGACCCTCTGAATGCTCTGATTGGTTGAAGGAGATCAGACCCTACAGCTGTATGTAATGTGGCTCTGGGTTCAGCCTCACAAAGGTGTGGAGTTGTTAGGCCCGACGCGCAGCGGAGGGCCGGCAAACCCTTGAACTGTTCTTTAATATATATATATATATATATATATATATATATAGAGAGAGAGAGAGAGAGAGAGAGAGAAAGAGATTGAGTATCTCTTTAATAACATGTTTACTATACTACCTCTTATTTTACGTTTTATATATATATATTTTATATCTGTGCCCTAATATCTTGTTTAATGTGTTTTCTTTCTGTCTCTTGCAGTCGAATTGTCCTGCCCATTTCAGTGGAGGAGGTAAGGACTCTTTGTTTTTAATTTTATGTTGTGTAAATGTTCCCGATTTAGGTAACGTTAGGTAGCGAACATCCATTTGTGTGGTTTCCTTTTTTTAATTCTCTCTCCTGACCACCAGGGGGTGACTCCTCTGGTTGTATAGAAGTCTATATAAATGACTCTACTTCTCTCTTGATGTATTCCCTCAGTAAACATTGTAAACATGAGTTTATGTCTCAATCTCTAGTTTCAAGTCTTCTTCAATACAGCATGATGTTCATTTAGTAAATTATGGTCATTTAGAGTCAAACAGACCATAAAGCAGGGGACGCTTTAGGGGCGGGGGCTACAAGGTGATTAAATGAAATACCAGTTATTATATTTATAGAGTTTCTACTTCGCTGTAACCCGTTAGCATCACATCTGTCGTCCCGTGGAGACGATTTAAGGGCATAAGGCAGCGGAGGGGCTTGCAGACTGAGCGGCTGCCGCTCGGCACACTCTGTACCCGGACGTTGTCGTCGCTTCCTTCAGATGCGCTTGCAGAACTGTTTACTCACCAGACTACCGGCTGCTCCAACGTTCGGCCTCGCACCTTAGATCTGTGTTCAGGGTTTTCATGCACCCCTTCTTTCTTTTCTCGTTAGCTAAGTAGTGCCGTTTTCTCGCTCCGCGCAACACTGTGCTCTTTGTTTTTTCTTCCTCCATTTGCTGAACACAAAGCAGAAGCCGGTATTTCTCTAAGCCGTATAATCACTCGTACGACCGGCTTTTCTTCTAAACCCCTTTTCGGTCCGGAATCCTGAGTCAGTCGTGTCAAAATTACGACTAATGAGCTGGAACAAGAATCTGAAGGAGGAGGGGAAGTCCTGTCAGATGTGCGACTACTACATACGTTTGTAATTTTACATTTAACACGCAGTATTAATCCATTTAAAATGGGTACTGATGAAGTTAGGTCACTCATAAAAGTTTTGAAAGCCAAGATCTGAACCCAGTGATTGTTCAACACAGCGTTCAGGTCCCACACCTTGTTTTTGTGCGCAAACCTCAAGCAGGTTAAACATTTTTGTCATCCTCCCTCTGACAGACGGCGCTTTGCCTCGACGCGTTTTTTTTCCGACCTCCCAGTTCGGGTTCAGCCTGTTTTGTTGTTCGCTGCGTGGGGGACGCCGCGAACAACAAAACAGGCTGAACCCGAACTGGGAGGTCTTCTGCTCGGGAACTCCTGCTGCTAACGGCGGCGGCGAGGAGCTGGTTCTTCACGACGAGTCGCATTCCTGCTCACTGACTCGCGCTGAGCTTCGACTCAGTTTCGACTCTGAACTCGACGTTATTCAGGACTGGGCCATTGATTGAGTTAATGATTGTTTAACCATCCTTTTCCTCCTCCTCCCAGTACCAAGTGGGCCAGCTGTATGCGGTGGCGGAGACAAGTAAGAGTGAGACGGGTGGAGGCGAAGGTGTGGAGGTGGTGGTCAACGAGCCCTACGAGAAGGTCGGAGAGAAGGGGCAGTACACCCACAAGATCTACCACCTGAATAGGTGAGCGGTGCACGAAAAGATGAATAAACATCACGCGTCATACTGTGTAGCTTGAAAATATCACCAACGATCTGATCTTCATGAATGGAGGCTCCATCGTCTAATTAAAATGACGCTTAAATGTAATCAAATTGTGACTTTAAAATCGATTGTGTGTCTTCATGGTGCATTCAGGGGCACCTTGTAAAACTCTGATGATCTCAAGCTTCTTTTTGCGGTTTAAAATTAGGTGAAATAAGTTATTATTAATTATAATACGGGTAGATCAAATCAAGCATTCTGATTGGTTGAGAGTGAGTCACGGGGTGTATTTTATTCAGCCATAAAGTACTGTACAGCCTGTTTACATTTAGAGCGTTCCATATCAGTGCGCACTTAAAATAACAGGTAGATTTAAATTGCGCGACCGTTAGTTGTCATTTCAAGCTAGACAGTTACCAAACATGTTTCGTGTAAACTTTGATATTGTCACGTCCGCAGTAACGACTCGCAGACGTTGGTTTCCTTAACTTGCAGGTTTATTGCTTGAGTGTTCACAGTATTGCAACGGGGCTCTTCGCTAACAGTAGCTCAAACGGAACAGCTAACAAGCTCACGTAGCATCCCCCACACTAGCATAACGAACGACAACACACGTCACTTCCTCCCTAACGTAAAGATGAGGAATGAAAAGGGTTTGATCACAAAATCCTGATCATTTCCAGTGAGAGATAATTACGTCGGTAATTTCCCGACGCGAGGCAAGTTCTCTAAACATCATGGAGGAGAAGAATGACGGAGAAAAGACGGACAGAAGCAGCGAGAGCACTTCTTTACATCGGTGGCTGAGCGTCATCCTCCACCCTGCTTTCAACCGGGCTGGTCAGTAAATCTCAGATTTACTGACCAGCTCGTCCGTTTTATAGTCCCGTATGTGCGTCCCGTGCGTCCCGGGACTATTTTCTCTGCCGCTGAAATGCGATACACAACGTTTTGCCGGCTACAACTATTTTGTGCTGAAAGGCAGCTTACATTACTATTTATAAAGTCGCAGGTACCCGTATTATAAAAGCAATAAGGTACTCGAGGCAGTACTGTGTCTACAATAATGTACAGTTCAAGGGTTTGCCGGCCCTCCGCTGCGCGTCGGGCCTAACAACTCCCTTGAACAGTACATTATTGCACGACACAGTACTGCCTCTCGTACCTTATTGCTTAAATACACTATTTAAATTTGATTATATAGTATGTTACATACAAAAAAATATAAATGACAGTTTTGGGGGCTTGAAACAACAAAAGGAAGCTTGAATAGAATCAAATCGAGACCTTAGATTTTAAAGTTTAATCACATTGTTAAGACGTGACGGCCCTAGTTGGTAAAGTTATTTACTGGAGCGACTATCCAGCAAAAGAACCACCTTATGAGGTCGGACGCTTTTCTATTCAAAGTTGAATTTAGTTTCTCTTTTTGTGCAAAACGCTTCACTCTCATTGTAAAAAATGTATACATTTAAATGGCTATTGTGTCCATTATGTCTTTAAATCTCTGTGTGGAAACGTTCAGCTGCAAGAATCTGCGTTTTGGTGTTTTCTGACACTGTTTGTGTCTCCGCAGCAAAATGCCACGTCTGCTCGCTATGCTTGCTCCAAAAGGTTCTCTCCTGGTGCAAGAGGAGGCCTGGAATGCGTATCCGTACTGTAAAACCGGTGAGTCCCACCCCGCTGCACACAACCCGCTACACACAACACGCTACACACAACATGTCAGGTGACACGAGTTTGAGTTCATGTGTGTTTCACGCCAGAGTAGAAACCCAGTGATTTTTAATGAAGTGTGACACAGAGAGACATCAGATCAGTGGCGTCCCTAGGCTTTAATTAGCCCCGAATATTAATTTTCAAAAAAAAAGAAAATACGTCATTCACCCAAAACAGCGGCGTCAGGCAGCAGGCGCACTTGCAGTGTGCGCCAGTGTGCGCCCCCCTATTATACAAGTCGTCATTTAAGTTTCTCTTTCCTATAGAACAGGTCTACACCTTATTCTGTTATTAAACAAACTAAACGGACGTATTTTATTGATCTTATCCACACGACAGCTTGTCATTTCTGTCTCTACATGGTCGCGTTAACACCTCTCCTCTGCATCACGCACGGCGGAGTTCCACCGTGATGCGCGCAGACACGTGCGCGCACACAGACAGGTGAGCACTGAGCACACAGCAGCGGACAGAGAGCATCGAAAAATATGTCGCGTGAAAAGCAGACCGCTATATCTGCGTTTTAAACGCTCCCAGGGTGAAGATGGCAACAGCAGCTCTCATGTGAGGAGCACCGGAGCAGCTCTCTGAACCCGGAGCAGCTCTCCTGCTCCAGGTGAAAGAGACAAAGTGCTCGTGTCTTGTACCAACAATGAGCTGCTGGCTTCACATATTACAAAAGTACAAAGTACACGGACATAAAACTAAGTCATTAATAAATACATGGAGAAATGCCTGTACTTTTGGGTAAATGGTTACGCCGTTAACAGGTTACGCTTGCGTATGCGCGACTCCCTTATTTTTTGGCGTTTTGCCAGAAGTCTCCGTGACGTCCTTTCTGCTGCTGCGTGTCTCAAAACAGAAAACAGATCTCAACGTTGAACATGAATTGTATCAAATCTACAACCCTGTTTTAAAAAGATGTGTAGAGGAAAGCAGCTCACTGCTCCACTAATACTGATACAACCTGATGCTCACATATCTGCACTCATTCTGTTTTGTTTGGCAAAAAAAATAATAGCTTATTGTTTTCCACAATGAGCTATTTAGTAGTAACTAAATATTAGTATTTTTTTTTGCACAGATACAACTTCCTGTTCATTGATCTAAGTGATTGCAATTAAAACATTAAAAAAAAATTCTGATGGAGCAATCTGATTTACTTGAAACTTTAAGTGATTGCAATTTTCTTTATTCTGTTATTTATAAAAGCACAGATGGAATCACAAAATGTTATTTACAGAAAAAGTTTGAGAACCACTACTTTAAGTGTTTGTGTTGGTGGAGCACTATTAGCATTATTAGCATCTTATGTCTAAATATTATGTTAAAGAGTATGTTATGTTAAATAATGTTAAAGAATATGTAAAGAATAAATACATATGAGTATGTAAAGAGCATTAAATGTACAATGTAAACACTGTACATGACAAGATGCATGGTTCATTAAACATCTCAATGTTTACTGTTGCTGAATGGTTGCTGTTGGTATGTTCAACATGATGAATGGGGCATTTTTGTGCCTGGGCTATTGAGGGAAGTTTGTGAAAATTGCTAGCCTATTTGGTATTAACTGGTAACCATGAAATGCCTCAATTCAATTCAGTCCAGAAGAGCAGGTACCTGTAGGGTATGTGGTGAGTGTTTCTATGTCTAAAAATTTTGCTGCTTCACTCTTCTGGGCTAAGCCCCAGATGTGTCAAAATCCTAGAGACGCCCCTGCGGGGCTACAAGGTGATTGACAGGTGGACACCAGAGACGTATACACAAATGAAAAGCTTGATATTTGGAATCCGTGCATCATCTAAAACCCTTCTCTCTCTTCTCTTTCCCTCCGCTGTGCTCTGCTGCAGTCATCACAGTAAGTATGTTTTTAATGTAACGTTTGGACATCGATGGAAAGCATCTTCACAAACTGTGTCGGTTGTTGACGAGCTTTTCTTGCTCTTTACAGAATGATTACATGAAGGACAAGTTCACTCTGACGATCGAGACCTGGCACAAGCCTGATATGGGGGAGCAGGAAAATGTAAGTCACGTGACTGGGAGGGGGCACACTTTACCTTCCATGCAGGTTAAAAACAACCCATTAAAATAAACATGTTTGTTTGTTGTTTTATTGCTGTGGCTATAGCATGTATTAAAATAACCAATGTAGCTTCACTAAGGAGAGAAACTTGGATGAGTGATTAGTTGTCTTGTGCTGAGGTTCCCAATCTGGGGTCCTGGATTTGTAAAAAATATCCTAAAATACACACTTATTTTATACAAAAGTCTGTATATTGAACTATTAATAAAAGATTTATATATTTGTTGTCCTTTCTCAGAAATAGAAGGCCACATTCTGTTTATATGAAGCATTTCTTCACATTGCAGATAAAGATCAGGTTACTTTATTATATCATTATTTTATTAATAGTTTACATGCAAAGTTGCTCAAATTGCCCTAAATTAGATCTATGATTGATGTTTTGATTGCATGAAAAACTGTTCTGAAGCTAACGTCATTCACGATGGATAATGAGGTCCGTTATGTTGCACTGGTGGTTTTTATGATATGATATTTAAACTGAACTTTGATTTTTTCCTCTCTGCAGGTACACGGACTGGACAAGAGCCAATTGGACAAAAGGACGGTTATTGACATTGATATTGCTGACAGAAAATCCATAAGTTCAAAGGTACGGGCAACGATTCAACTGTTTAAACATCTGATTGGATTTAGAATCGAGCTCCCAATCAATCTGTCTAATAAACGTTAGTTACGCATTGTAACTCTGGGTTGTGTGAGTTTCGCCGTTGACCTCTAATGCCGTGCTCACACCAAACGCGGCGTGAATTATTCGCGCGAGTAGATTACATGCAAAGTCGATGCACATAGGTTGCGAAGACTGATTGGTTGAGTCTTTCTACTGGTCCAACAATTGTGTCGATTTTGTCTATTTTAATTTTTGACTGAAATATTCAATGAAATTAGATAAAAATGACTAAATTAGATATAGCTGACAAAACATTTTGACCAAAAGTAATGACTTAAAGTTAACTGAACTTAAATTGTCAGCGAAGAACACATGATTAAAATGTTTTGAGTTGCTGTCGACTAAAACTGGATAAAAACATTTTTAAATGATTGGTTTCAAAAACTGGCTTAAAGGTTTGAGTTGCTATCGGCAAAAATTTGATTAAAAGTTTTTAAATGATTGTCGTCTAAAACTGGATTAAAAGTTTTTAAATGATTTTTGTCTAAAACTGGATTAAAAATTGTTAAATGATTTTTGTCAAACTGGATGATTTTTTTTTAATGATTGTTTTCTAAAACTGGATGATTTTTTTGATTTGTCGACAAAAAAAATTGATTAAAAGTTTTAAAGAACGAAAATAACTCAAAATGTTACGAAAAACATGAAGGATAAAAACAGACTAAAATTGGACTAAAACTAATCAACATTTTTATCTCAAACATCTGCCATGATTAAACTCCTGTACTTAATAAACCTACTTCCTGTTTGTCATGTGACCTCACTGAACTGTGTTCTTTCATTCTTCAGGAATACAACCCAGATCACGATCCGGCCATCTTTAAGTCAGAGAAGACCGGCAGAGGCCCCCTGGGACCCGACTGGAAGGTACTGACCCCCGCGGCTCGCTTCATTCAAGGAGAATTAAAACGCTGAAGTGTGGACACGTCGCGTTTTCCGTGTTTTTTTAATGTTTTCTTTGCGTCTGCAGAAAGAACTCGCCGCTAACCCCGACTGTCCGCATATGTGCGCCTACAAGCTTGTCACCGTCAAGTTCAAGTGGTTTGGACTTCAGGACACCACGGAGAACATGATTCAAAAGGTACGTCTTTAGGATGCGTTTCCTCCTGGTGGCCGATATGTATAAATATAAGATAACCCTTTATTATTATAAATGAACAGGATTTACAGTGCAAACAAGATACTTAGTATTTTTATAAATAAATAAGCAAATGAGCACTAAATAATCCACAAGAACTGAAATATTATATATACAGAATAACTGTTATTGCATGTATTAGAATATATATATTAATAATATTACCTCCAGGTGGAGAAGCGTCTGTTCACCCACTTCCACAGACAGCTGTTCTGCTGGATCGACAAGTGGATCGACCTGTCGATGGACGACATCCGACGCATGGAGGAGGAGACGAAGGACGAGCTGGATAAGGTGACGGGAGCCGGGGTTTCTCCAGTGAAACCTGTTGCGTTTTTATTTTATTTACTTCTGCACCACTGTTTTTACTCAGAGCGTTGTTTTTTTTATACTTTAAATACATTGAATATGGCCGTCGCCATGTTGTTTGTTTTGCAACCGATGAACTGAAGTTACCATATTTAGGGAGCGATGTAGAGACGCCGGATAATCGCATGTAAACCCAAATTTAAAGTCTTTTTGACATTTCTTATGTCATACTATGACTTTTTAACATTTCTTATATCATACTATGGCTTTTTGACATTTCTTATGTCATACTATGGCTTTTTGACATTTATTATATCATACTATGACTTTTTAACATTTATTTCGTACTATGACTTTTTAACATTTCTTATGTCGTACTAAGACTTTTTAACATAAAAAAAGAGAGCCATCGCATGGAAGGACTTAAATAAACTGTGTGGAGAAACGACAATATGATCTCAATTGTTTTGATAATTTATTTTAATTAGTTTTGACTGGAAATATTGCGTCAAAACCATAAATGTTGTTGTTGTTTTTTGCAACCTCGGTATGACATTAAAATGACGCTTTTTTTAACGGGTCGGGTTTTGTGATTTAACCAGATAAAATGATAAATAGTTCTAGGTTATAAGTAATAAAAAAGAAATAAAAAATTGTATTAAAATGACTGTTCCTGTCCGTGATCTTCACGATATTCCTGCCGAATCAAAAGACTCCCGTATTTATTTCCTTCCCGTCTCTCCGTGTCACAGATGAGGGTGAGCGATGACCTTAAAGGCTTGGGAGCCATCGATGACGGAAACTGACCGGCTCACAAACCTGTGAGTATTAACTTCTGGTCTTCGCCGAAAATTTATGTAAATTTACGATTCATCGTTTAAAAAAACAACTTGTTTTTCTTTTTTCTCTTCAGGTCACTTTCCGACAACGAGAGGATTCTACTTCACTTCTATGCTGTTTCTTTTTTTTCTGGTTAAAATGGAGTCCCTTTTGCAGTTTTTATTTTTATTTTGTATTGATAAATTGTAATGTACAAATAAAAAAATATTAAAATAGCTGCATATAGAGAATACAATGTAGGTAGAATAATACACATTCACACATGTAATAAAAAAATAAGATTAAATGAATACGTTGGTGGCGTATTTTTTACCCCGGAAGTCAGTGTCATACTTGTTCCCTTGACAACAAGATTGGGATTATTCCCAATGGAGTTTGGATTATGGTTGTTAACAATTTCTCTGTCAAATTAAAGTTTATGATAATTCCGTGTTTTGTTTGGCGAGACAATCTTAACAGATAAAAATCACACTGTTATGATTATTAAAGCCTAAATGCTTTCGTCAGGAAGGAAAAAGCAAACGTTGGGATATAACCGCTAAACAAACCACCTCAGTCGCACGAGCGAATGCACAATGCGCAGCTGTTGCGGCTTGATGACGTTTTGTAGTCTCATTTAGACACTTTTTTAAGAAAGTAAAAGCTTCCAAATTATGCGGCGCCTGACTCTGAAATCGACGGCCGCCTTGATCTCGAGAGAGTATCGTTGACCACGTGTGCATGACGTCAGAGCAAGTCGGGACCAAGTCGGACACAAATCTAACCAGGATGCATTGCGCGCCGATCGATTCTGCGCAGAACTGGCTCATCTCGAACGAGCTTTTTGAATCGAAGGAACCGGAAGTACAACAATAAATATACTTATTTCCGTTTTTAAGGCGAGGAATATATACATTATAATATAACTTAATACACTTAATATTCTTCTTATTATGTCTCATTCTGGCACAAATCTATTGGTTTCTATTTTGCTTTTTAATTGTATTATTTCACCACAACAACAAAACGTTATGCTTGGATCCTTCAGAATAAAATGTGTTAGAACCTTAATCTTTCTTTCTGCACAGACTATACAAGGGAAAGTTACTCTCTTAACTTACTTTTGAATTAATACACTCATGTGTTTACTTAACAGCCGGCAAATGTTGTGCTGTTCACAATATATTCGATAAGGACACTTCACTTCTGCTTTTGTTTTGAAGGCAGATAACCATTTCCGGATGAGGGGCGGTAACAACAACACTAGCTTCTGTTCTGTCAGGTTTCCGCGTGTCTACTGTTACTGTATTGTTTTCCAGTAGTTATATAAACAACGAAAACAAGTACGACCAAAAGCACTCCAGGTAACGTTAATATAATATAAATACTATCTGCTCATACGAGCTGGTACCTCGAGTGTGAAGTGTTAAATGATAATACTTCAGGTTGGACTCTGAAGTATCTTTATTAGTTAAATTAGGGACTTTGGAGAGGAAAATATCTTCCTCCAGAAATGAGCAAACATTCACACCAAAGAGGCTCTGGCTGCTGACGGTCACATTTAGCTAAATGTGATATTGCAAAACAAAGTTCTTGTAAATACACTTACCCATCTTCAAAAAGATCCATCTTATCTTGATAAAACTCTTCATCGCAGGAATCAAATCCTTCAGGCTCTGAAGATCCTCAGTAATCCTCGTCGCTACTTTTCCCACATCTCTGAAAGTACATTGCTCTATCAATTTTCTCTCTTTTCCTTAAATTAGTTGTAAATGAGAGAAGCATGACTCCTCAATAAAGATGCTGCTGTCATTAATTGTCATTTTATTTTAAAAGAAACAAGAAAATAAAATCTGAGAACATGTTTACAGTTTTAGCACAAATCCAAGCGCAAGCCGGGACTATTGAAGTGTGAGGACCGGGTTTAGAAGGAGAAACGGTATACCTCGGAGATGTAGTACAGTCAAAAGTACAATATGTATCTCTAACATGTAGTGGAGGTGAAGTATAAAGTTGCAGACTTTTCAAATATTCAAGTACAGTACCTGGTTCTCCACAATCCTCTTCACAGGAGCGAAGGGGAACTTAATATCAGCCTCCTCCCGGTCCTCTTTAATGTTTGGGGCCTCTGGGTCCTCCTGGTCTTCTTTAATGTGCACAAACTCAAGACATCAAACCACAAACCAATGGTTCAAATCCCAGACTGACAACTAGAGACGACTCGGGACATCCACTGGATGGATTCCCTCCACATAAACTGTATTTATTCTGCTTCAGGAGTCATTTTAAATATTTAGTTCGTAACATATGATTTATTTCTAATAGATTTGTAAATGTAGTTCCTGTATGATACTAAACGGTCTGAGATGTTATTAAAAGTCACAGCCTCCACTATAACGTTGTGAGAACTGCTGTCCTTCAGACATGAAGAGTTACTGACTGCTGACCCCTAGTGGTGAAAACAGGTCAGTAAAATGTAAAAAATAAATAATAGGCTCGTTCGTTAAGCCTAATTCATGCTTCTCCGTCAGGTCGACGGCGTACCTACGCCGTAGTTTACGCGTCGACGCAGACCCGTACGCCGTAGCCTGACGCGCACCTCCAAAAAATCCTAACTACGCGTCGCGTTGGCGCGGACCGCAACGCTGTGATTGGTCCGCTCAGAACGTAATTTCCGGCGGTTGCTCTTTCCGGTTTGTCTTCCTACACCGCTATTTTTAAAGTTCTTGTAGACCGGTAGTAACAATGGACCAAACAGAAGAACGAATCATCGAGGAGGTCAGGAAATACGACCACCTTTATAACTTTTCTTCGAGGGACTACAAAGACTGCAAAATGACATTAAACTCATGGCGAGAAATCGCGCAAAACACAGCCACACAGGCACACCCCCCTGGCGGCATGGCGGTTAATTGCAGAGCAACGCGGACCCTCGATGCAGAACTTCGAATGCTCAACGACTGCGTCAGGTCAACGGCGTAGGTACGCCGTTGACCTGACGGAGAAGCATGAATTAGGCTTTAGAGCTGCGCCTCGCCTGGAATCCAGACGAGAGCAGCAGCCGCAGCAGGAGGCCTTGACAAGAAACTGCGATCAAGTCTGACAGTTTTAGGCTGCCTTCAAAGTACACACAGGAAGTCACAGAAAAAATGACTTCCTGTTAGTTCCAAACTTTTGTCTACTTGTAGTTTACAGATCACGTTTGGATTTATTCATATGTGTTTGTAAATATATATTTATGTAGAAATATATGTGTAGCTGCATCCTTTGGTCTTTTTATGTCTGCCTGTGAAATACATTACTACTGGTTTAGATATGTGTTTTATAAATACGATTTTCTATTAACAACCACACAAAATATGTTTTAAGATTAAACATGAGATGAATAGTCAACAATCAAGCGTTAAGTATTACAACTACACATAAAATAAGGATTTTCTAGAACACGTGGACCGTTTCTCAATCAGCGTTCTTCTCTGTACTTGTGTTCTCGTGGACTCGTGAAACGTCATCAGTCGCGGCCCAAGTACTGTTCCAATTCAAAAGTCCGCTTCTCGCCAAGCACGGTGAAAATGCTCGGATGTGACTTGATCCTCCCATTTTACCGGGGATGCATCAGAGCAGACTTCAGCGTACTTGAGAGAGCCAATATCCCAGAATGCATTTCGGACCAGCAAACGGGGAACAATGGCGGATGAGAAAACTCACAACTGAAAGTTGACATTCTATAAATACTACCGTTGTTGAGTCACAAAATGTAATTTTAGGACGTTTTCAGGCGAGAAGTTATTTGTTTAAGCATCAAATCTGTGGTCGGTTTGTCCAGACTCATCTTATTTAAAAAGATACGCCGACGGGTTGAGGTCCTGCTGAGGGACCGTGATTCCCGTCATCACCGGGCCGTCAGCGCTGTGCTGCCCGCCGACAGCAGCTTGATCTCGGCTGGACTTTTTGAAATGATCCGCTGGCTCCGATGTCTCCGTATCGATTAAACATGAGATATAAATCGACTTTGAGGATCTAACAAGCAATCTGTATTATTTATTCAGTCACATTAAATCAGTTTGACTGAGGGAAAGGTTACGATTTATAACTTAAGATTTTAATTGAACTTTTACTTTGAACTACAGTCTTATTACTTTTGACCGAATTGTTTGCAATTATATGTGTATCTATATAAATATATAAGTATATATATATATACTTATATATATATATATATATATATATAACATTTATAAACATATTATATATACAATTATGTGTATCTATATCAGTATATAAAATACATATTTATGAACACAATATATATATACACACAAGGATATGTGTATATATATAATATATATTTATAAACACAATCATATATATGTACATACAATGATATGTGTGTATATATATATATATATATATATATATATATATATATATATATATGCACACAATATATATACACAATGATATGTGTATGTCTGTGAAACCAGTGCAAAAAAAGCAGGGTTGTCATATTTTGTTTAACTGTAAAAATACTTTACAGTGAAGAATCAGAGTAACTCATGACAATGACAGCTGAGGTGGTGACGTCATCAAGTCAGCTGCTGTTCCAATTGCAGAAAGACCGTCCTGTGTCCTCCCGTCCTTGAGAGTCTGGACTCCCAAGTCCAAACTCCAAAAGTTCACAAGTCTGGACTTAGCGTACTTGGTATTGAGAAACGGCCGTGGTGTTTGCTGTCAGATCAAAGAGCCAATCAGCTCTCTGATGTGGCGACAGCCAGGCGTTTCCCATCATGCACTGGGCCACGCAGTCCGTGGAGAGCTACTGCGGCGACTGGCTGTAGAATCGACGGCCGGCTTGCTCTCGTGAGAGTATCGTTGACCACGTGTGCATGACGTCAGAGCAAGTCGGGAGCAAGTCGGACACAAATCTAACCGGCATGCATTGCGCGCCGATCGCCGCCGATCGATTCTGCGCAGAACTGGCTCGTCTCCAACGAGCCTATTAATTTAAAAAAAAGCTACAAAGCAAACTTTTAAATGTTAAATAGTTTTGAACCAAACATTTTTGTTATCGTGATTTTGTGTTCAGTTTCAAAACGATTTAATAATAATCAGTAGGTATATATTTAGTTTATGGATTCATGATTGATGAAAAATTAAAAAAAGTCGGACAGATTTCAGTTGCCTTCAGGAAATGAACAGGAAGCCAAAGAAACGGTTACATCCAGTTAGATCTTCTCGTTGACCACGTGTTCATGACGTCAGAGCAGGGCGGGATCAAATCGGACTCACATCTACCGCGCATGCGTTGTGCGGAGATCCATTCTGCGGACTGGGCTCGTCTCTCAGAGCCTCCTGTGTTTGTCTCCATGTCTAAAGCAGAAATGCTGAGACTGTTGGTGAAGCAGCGAGTCCACGCGGCCGTTGAAGAGACTTTTGGGAAGTTGGACGGATTAATAGAAGATTATGAGGAGACTGTTTCTCGTTTAAGAGAACACGAGCTACACAGATCAGGTTTGTGCATTTTTCATTCATGTTCCCGGTCTTCGTGCTCGTTTTGCGGGTGCATTGTGGCAGCTGGACACCTCGAGTTTGTCGTGGTCTATTTGCCGTTTAGCGCACCACCGCTCATCTCACGGTTTCCTTTTGCATGTTTTCACACGCACTCACGCCACACAACCAAATTCTCACGCCACTTTTTTTTGTTGATTTTGGGCCGAGACACGTTCGTTCCTTTTCAAACTCCCCGACGATAGAGGGCGCTAAGCAGGGGTGGTTGGGCCGGCCCACCTCCATCATCAAGCGGCCCTCCCTCTGACGTCGCCATTCTATGGCTCACAACACGTTAAATTTACTCAAATATATGATGTTAATGATCACTGACTAATATTTATAGTACTCCTCGCGTCTCTACTCACACTCATGGTTTCCACACCCAGCATGCAACACTACTGCTCGCGATCTGTATTCACACTCATGGTTTGGATGTTTTTTGCAGGTTTTCATAGCTTTTTGGCAATTTCAGGATATTCTGGTTTATTTTAATCCAGAACACCAGCACTACGGCAGAGCTAGTTTCATTTCCGGGGTAACGTTATCAAGTAGCCTCTTGACATGTGTCAAGACGGATGAGACGCACAGACGGATGTATCCGGTCATTCTTCAAAATTAAACATATTTTTCATTCTTTCTGTGCGGCCCGGTACCAAGAGGACGTTGCGTCACTCGCTTGCAGACTAAGCCGTTTTTTAGTGTGATTCGACAGCATGGCACCAAAACGTAAATCCTTTAAAGGAGTATACTGATATTGTTTATATTACCATGTGACTATAATGCACCTGGGCCGGCAGAGTTAGTTTAGGTTCTGTTACTTTACTTATTGTTTTGTTATGCACCTTCAACACACACACACACACATATATTCTGTTGTACAATATAGTTCGTACTAATTCTACCCTCTGATTCCAGTTTCTTTATTGTGTTGTCTTTCTCTGCTGACATTCATTCCTTAAGGCTCTGTAGTTATACATGTAACCATCTGATACTAGCCCATTCATCTAGCAAACTATACCTACCTTGGAGTGTTACAATATAATTTCGGCTGGTACCAGGCTACATCTTTAGCATACCACCCAAAAATCCACTAGAATGCATGAAATAACATCTACTTAAACCAAAATGTCCTGGGGTGGACCATCAGCTATGTCTTTGCTTCACAGAATGTAACCAATGTTGTCCATCTCCAGTAGGCCGCCCCTATCAACGACGTTGGGCCCCACAAACCACCAGAATGTAGGGTACAACATGGGTACAACGCCAAATTAATTCCAATTTCCTGATATTTGAGCCACCAACGTGTGTGGCTGCGTGCGCGGCAAAATGTTGGTCACCCCCGACAAAATCTCACTCCAAGGTTTTTTGAAAAGTGTCCGGGGATCCAGTACGTAGCCATGGCCCCATTGTTTACACGGATCCGCTGTTAGCGGCGCTGACGGCGGGAAGAGGAAGGGAGGAGGTCTGCAGTTTGTTGATGCTAGATGGTGTAACGCTGGACACGTCTGTTAAGGAACAGACCTGTACAACGGACATGGAGCTGCTAGCATGAGGCTGAACTATCTACCAAGGGAAGTCTCGCATGTTATCGCGATAGCTGCCTATATCTGGAAACATGGAGGAACTGAGAACTGTGCACAGGGAGATGATCCCTTGCTTTCAGAACTAAAGAAGCATACCATAATATGTATTTGTTTTTTAAATACAAGTTGGATAAAATCTCCACTCGTCCTCTCCTCGGTGTCAGACGATTGCAACCATGGTTTACATGGATCGTGGTTTATACCTGGACCACCTACTGCTATTGACATTATTAATTGTTTAGCCGTCTCCTCAAAGTAAAGTATCATAATGGTGGTATAACAGTATGATATGGTAAAATACATTTAACAAAAGTAGGGCTGCAACAACGAATCGATAAAATCGATAAAAATCGATTATCAAAAGTGTTGGCAACGAATTTCATTATCGATTCGTTGTGTCGCGCGATTATTATGCCGGGCAATAAGTCGCGGAGAAAAAAAAGAGCGGAGCAGAGCAACTGACCGGCCAGCGTTTCTGAGATTGGAGTGAGACACTGACACACGCTTAGAAATAGAAGATCTTTGACGTCTCGAGTCTTGGCCAATCAGCGTTAAGATGTCTCCAGCGTCTCATTTCCCTCTAACTTGTTTTTAATGGAAGCTAGTCAGCTCGCTATCGCGTTAGCTAACGTGTTTGGGTTGTGTATTGTCGTTAAAGTTACTTTATGTTCCGTTACAGTTCAGTCTTGCTTGTAAAAAAAAAAGGTAACGTGATGAAACATGCCGTAACTCCCCGGTCTGGTTCAGTTCACCAGTCACCCGTTAACGTTAAACCGGCACACCGGAGGATCTGGCTGCAGTTTTTTTTATTTTTTAACTCAAAGTAGAATGAAGCAAATCACGTAGTTTGGCGTCGTTGTCATAAGAGGCCCAGATATTGATCAGATGATGTGAATGAAAGAGTTTAAGGAAGGTGCAGGTGAAAACAGGCGTGAGACGAGCAGTACAGCGTCCCACTGTCCCAGTGTTTCATACATATTGATAAAGCAGGGCATGCTAAATGCAGCCTCTGCTCCAAGGAGATTAATTACAGTAAAAAGGGCTCGTATTTGAGCTAACACAAAAACATACACATGTATGCTTTACAGATGTAAAATGTTTTTTGTGTTAGTCCATTTTTATTAATCTTTTTTAATTAACAGCTCAGGGATGTTGAAGGAACCTGTTAGTGCAAAACATCTTCAGAAAGCACAGTCACTTCTGTTTTTGAATAAAAGGTTGGAAATGAATGCCTTTTTGTTTTTTTATCCGATTCATCGATTAATCGAAAAAATAATCAACCGATTAATCGATTATTAAAATAATCGTTAGTTGCAGCCCTAAACAAAAGGCTGGTACATTATACATATTATGGTATAGAAGTGTAATATATTATGAAGGGAAATGTAGTCGTAGCAAAACAATATTCAGTATAGTACGGCAGTCAGTGTTTCCCCTACCATTATATTAAGGGGGCGGGGCTGCTGGTAAACTATTCTTATGATCAGATTACGTTCTGCATCTCGGACTGATCGCTGGAGTGAAGACGTATCACAGATTAAACTCAAGTTATATATTAGATTTGTTTTCTGATTCACCATCTGGTTAAAATAATACAAGAAAAGGACCACAAACAATGTTCTTCAATTATAAAAAGATGTGTCTTTTCATGATCTCTTAATTCTCTCAATAACAAGCAAGAGCAGGAGAGACGAAACACTTTTGACATCATTTATCGTCATTTCCATTCAGTCACGTGATTCTGATCGTTCCTGCGTGTCGGCTTTGATGAGTTACGTCAACTCAATTTCACCCGAAACACTGAGCCTATAAATTAATTCCAGGGTTCAAGAGAAACCATAATCAATAATGATGTCACAATCAGAATTTCAAAACTTACAGACGCAAATAATACATAAATAAGACAAGCGCATTCCGGTAGAAATCGGCCCTGCGCTTGTAAGCCAAACAGAGAACGCAGTATAAATACCACAAACTGTGTATAAATACTCAATGCAGTTTGTCTAACAGGCTACAGAGAGAAAACACCTTCACTCGGACAGTAATGATTACTGTGTCTATATAGTATTAGTACACTGATCATGTGTTCAGACACAAACTCTGTCAAACGTCTCTCCAGCTGTTAAAACCGACTGACAGCTGATCCAGATGTGATCAGCTGATCCGCCGTCATCAGAAACAGACGTCGGTTCAAGTGACGCTTTCGAGGAAAGGACGTATCGTTTCATTTGAAACTAATTTCCTTGTTTCCTCTCTCCTCGCATGGGTTCCTTGCGTCTCTCCATGCATCCTTACTGGGAGGGACTAAGACACAAGTGAGGGAAACAGGGATGCATTATGGGTACATCCCAAGTCTCGTATTTTTCAATAGGCTCGTTGGAGATGAGCCAGTCCTGCGCTAGCTTGAGACCTTCTCAGAGTGGTATTGTTTTGTATTATGTATTTGTTTCTACATGAAGAGCAACAAATATACATTTAGTCAAATTCCTTGACTGTCTCCACTAATGAAAGCTGATATCAGTCTGAAGTCACTGTTGTCCATAATGTGCTCCCTGCAGATGTCCAGCAGCTGTTGGAGATTAAAGCAGATGTCCCCCCTGAGTGCCTGGACCTGGACCAGGAGGACCCGGAGCCCCTCCACATAAAAAAGGATAAGGAGGATCTCTGGACCCGTCTAGAGGGAGAGCAGCTTAATGTGCTCGAGGAGGCCGATATCACCAAGTTCCTATCCACTGCTGTTACTGTGAAGAGTGAAGATGACAAACCTCAGACCTCACGGCTTCATCAAAGCCAGACAGAGGACAACAGAGAGGCGGAGCCGCCAGCCGGCAGATCAGAGACACCGATAAAAACAGAAACTGATGGAGAGGACTGTGGGGGATCAGGACCAGCCAGGAACCTAAATCCACATCGTCATTCACATCAAAATGCTGATGATGTAAAGGCTTCAGAATCTTCTGAGACTGAAGTCAGTTATGGTGTTTGGCAAGAACCGTTGTCAGATTCTGGACCTGAAAGTGAAGACGGGGACCATGTTTGGAAGGAAACCAGGGCACCTGATTCTGCTGCACATGCCCTAAAATATAAGGAAGCCCTTGTAAGTCATGTGAACATTTCCAACAAATCCTTCAGCTTCGTCAAGTGTAGTAAACGGTTTTCCTACAAGGGGTTTCTGCAGAAACACATGGCCTCCAGCTCTTTGGTTAGAAAGAAACTTTTTGGAGTGAAGCAAAAGAAAGAATCACGGCCAAGAGAGAATCCATTCAGTTGTGATGTTTGTGGGAAAAGATTTACAGTACAGGGAAATCTGAAGAGACATATCAGAGGCCACAAAGGAGAGAAGCCATTCAGTTGTGATGTTTGTGGAAAAAGATTTACAAGAAAGGGAAATTTGAAGAAACACATGAGAGTCCACACAGGAGAGAAGCCATTCAGTTGTGATGTTTGTGGAAAAAGATTTACAGAACAGGGAAATCTGAAGATGCACATGAGAATCCACACAGAAGAGAACCCATTGAGCTGTGATGTTTGTGGAAAAAGCTTTACACAACCGGGAACTCTGAAGATGCACATGAGAATCCACACAGAAGAGAACCCATTCAGCTGTGATGTTTGTGGAAAAAGATTTACACAACTGGGAACTCTGAAGAGACACATGAGAGTCCATACAGGAGAGAAGCCATTCAGTTGTGATGTTTGTGGGAAAATATTTACAAGAAAGGGAAATTTGAACATGCACATGAGAATCCACACAGAAGAGAACCCATTCAGTTGTGATGTTTGTGGAAAAAGATTGAAACAACCGAGAACTCTGAAGATGCACATGAGAATCCACACAGAAGAGAACCCATTCAGCTGTGATGTTTGTGGAAAAAGATTTACACAACCGGGAACTCTGAAGAGACACATGAGATCCCACACTGGAGAGAAACCATTCAGTTGTGACGTTTGTGGGAAAAGATTCACAAGACGGGAACATCTGAAGAAACACATGAGAGTCCACACAGAATAGAATGTGTTTCTTCTTGGTGAAATATTAATGATGTAAATTGTTGTTCTCTTTTTCTTCTGTTTATTTAAAATATGTCAATTGTTTAAAATGTATTTTGTTTATAAATGAGATGGAGGATAAAAAAACAATGACAACATACTGTGTCTGTGATGGAGGAAACTAAAAACTAAATCCTCTGTACAAATACATCTGTATTCAAAATGCCCATTTCCCTGTAATGTTATTAAATCTACATTAAAATAAACTCATTTAACTTATTTTTTATATTGTCTACAGGCAAGCAAACGTTTAACATATTTATGAATAATATTCAGTGTTTCCCCTAGGTTTACAGCTTCAGGGGCACGGCGGCGGGGGCGGCGGCGACAACACAAACACTTAAAGTAGTGGTTCTCAAACTTTTTCTGTAAATAACTTCATTTTCTGACTCCATCTGTGCTTTTATAAATAACAGAATAAAGAAAATTGCAATCACTTTCAAGTAAATCAGATTGCTCCATCAGACATTTTTTTATTTTTAAATTGCAATCACTTAGAATAATGAAAATAAAGTTATATCTGTGCAAAAAATAACTATTTAGTTACTACTAAATAGCTCATTGTGGAAAACAATAAGCTATTTTTTTTTTTTTGCCAAACAAAACAGAATGAGTGCAGATATGTGAGCATCAGGTTGCATCAGTATTAGTGGAGCAGTGAGCCTCTACACATCTTTATAAACGGGGTTGTAGATTTGATACAATTCATGTTCAACGTTGATCTGAGATCTGTTTTCTGTTTTGAGAGACGCAGCAGCAGAAAGGACGTCACGGAGACTTCTGGCAAAGAGCCAAAAGTCGACGAGTCGCTATGCGCATGCGCAAGCGTAACCTGTTAACGGCATAACGTAAACATTTACCCGAAAGTACAGGCTTTTCTCCATGTATTTATTAATGACTTAGTTTTATGTCCGTGTACTTTGTACTTTTGTAATATGTGAAGCCAGCAGCTCATTGTTGGTACAAGACACGAGCACTTTGTCTCTTTCACCTGGAGCAGGAGAGCTGCTCCGGGTTCAGAGAGCTGCGCCGGTGTTCCTCACATGAGAGCTGCTGTTGCCATCTTCACCCTGGGAGCGTTTAAAACGCAGATATAGGTCTGCTTTTCACGCGACATATTTTTCGACGCTCTCTGTCCGCTGCTGTGTGCTCAGCGCTCACCTGTCTGTACGCTTCAGGGTGGAACTCCGCTGTGCGCGACGGCAAAGGAGAAGTGTTAACGCGACCATGTAGAGACCGAAATGACAAGCTGTGTGTGGATAAGATCAATAAAATACGGCCGTTTAGTTTGTTTAATAACAGAACAAGGTGTAGACCTGTTCTATATGAAAGAGAAACTTAAATGACGACTTGTGATCTGGCGCTGTCGAGAAAATTACAGGGGGGCGGGGGGGTTCTTCAGGGGGGCGGGGCGCCCCCCTGAAGAACCCCCCCGCCCCCCTGTAATTTTCTCACGGTATTCTAACGGTGGGGGAAACACTGATGTTAATTCAACTCGGTTCCAAAATCATTTTTGTATGAGCTTCCCTTAACACTGTGCTGATATTCTGTGTGGAAAAGAGCAAGTTGCCAATGTTCTGCTTTTCATATTTGGCGTGCTGACTGCTACATTTCTGGAGGTCAAAGAACTTCAACTATTTCGTTACGGGTAACATTTTATAATAACTACACGCTATTTAGCTTTAGTAAAGCATGAGTAAACACTTAATTCACATCAAACTCAAACTATCTTTGGCTATCTACCGTATTGGTCCGAATATAAGACGACCCTGATTATAAGACGACCCCCCGTTTTTCAACACAAACATTTAGAAAAACAGATTTGCAGACTAGATTTGCCGAACAAAGAACTTCATTTTATTTTAAAATAACAATATTAAAAACACAGTGAATTAAACACAAAGGCAAACTATGTACAGTATGATTAAAAATTAATATCAAGCAATAATAAAGCAACATTGTGAACATTTTTAAATAACAGAGAGAATACAGGCCACACATTTAACTAAACTTAACAAAAATTCGCCAAACTTCTCCTCCGATGTCTCTCTATCCCTCACACACGTCCTCTGCCCCGCTGTGTTCGCTCTCGCTGTCATCGCTCCCCAGCTGCTCCGCTTCCACCGGCTCCTCCCAAAGCACGTCATCCTCGCTGCCGTCCAATGCATTTGAGATGCAACATTTTTTAAAGCCATCGATGATGCTCTGTGAGGGAATAGCATCCCATGCATGCAGGATCCATTCACACAGTAGACGGACTGACGGCTTCTGTATTTTCCCGGTCGGTGTGAGTGCGTGGTTGCCAGACAGGAGCCACTCTGTGTATTTTTTTCGCAGGTTATCCTTGAAAGGCTTGTTCACAACTACGTCCAACACCTGTAGCTGGCTTGTCATTCCCCCTGGTATGATCACAAGATCCCCGTTCATTGCTCGCACCTGACTTTTCACGGGCTCAGTCAGATGTCCGCGGAACGCATCCAGAACGAGCATGTTCCTCCTCTTCCTCAGTCCCCCGTAGCGTGCGCCCCACACAACCTTTAGCCAGTCCACTACAAGCCCCGACTCCATCCAGCCCTTCTCCTGGGCGCGCACAATAATGCCAGCTGGCATTGGGTCCTTTGGCACTGTCTTACGCTTAAGAATGACATACGGGGGGAGTTTGCTGCCATCAGCGAGACATGTCAACATGACAGTGACGCGGCTCTTCTCGTTGCCCGTTGATTTCACCAACACAGACTTTTCTCCCTTTCTATTGACAGTCACCGATGTTGGCATGTCGAAATAAACGGGTGTCTGATCAGCATTGCCGATCTGATCCAGCGGGTAGGAGTGCTTCTTCCTCAGGTTGATAACAAAACGCTGAAACGAAAGCAGCTTCTCTCCGAAGTCTGACGGCAGGCGTTGGGCCAAACTCGTTCTCCGTCTAAGTGACAGTCCATTACGCCGCATCATCCTACGACACCAGCCGAGGCTGGCTTTAAATCCAGTGATGTTGAGCTCTCTGGCGATTTCCAGGGCCTTAAACTGGATGACAGCTCTGGTAATGGGCATTCCCTCACTTCTTTTTTCCCTGACATATTCAAAAACCCTCCGGTCAACCTCAATGAAACGACCACGTTGAGGACCACGGAAGGATTTTCGCTGACTGTTAGCATCTTTTAGACGTTGTTTTTCTGCTCGCCATCTTCTTACATTACACTCAGTGACCCCGAATGTCTTGGCAGCTTGGCAGTTGTTAGATGACTCTGCCTTATTGACAACCATTATTTTGAAATTGGCATCATAGCTCCTCCGCTGTTGTTTATTGACCTGGCCCACTTTTGAGCCACTTGTCTCTAAATGGTCAGCCTGTCTTTCCATCTTTAAACACCGGTAACGGGCTGGTTGTTAAGGACGCCTCTTCCCTCCGTCCGGAACGAATTTTTGGCGCCATCTGTGCCCGCGAATGTGTGTTGACATTTAAAGGGAGCGCCGAAGAAGAGAAACTGCGCTCTGAATACTAGACCCCGAATATAAGACGACCCGACTTTTTTGGACCTATTTCGAGGGGAAAAAAGGCCGTCTTATATTCGGACCAATACGGTACTACTATTATAAACTAATACTAATATAAACTACTACTACTGTAAACTACTACTATTATAAACTAATACTAATATAAACTACTACTACTGTAAACTACTACTATTATAAACTAATACTAATATAAACTACTACTACTACTACTGTAAACTACTACTATTATAAACTAATACTAATATAAACTACTACTATTATAAACTACTACTACTATAAACTACTACTACTACTACTGTAAACTACTACTATTAAAAACTACTACTACTGTAAACTACTACTATTATAAACTACTACTATTACTACTGTAAACTACTACTATAAACTACTACTATTACTACTGTTAAAACATGAACCTTCAAGTGACGTTACTCAGCACGTGCACGTGTATGCACGTTCACGTGATTCAAATGAAGCTTAAACAACACTGAAGAAACACGACTAACTTTACAGCTTTCAAGTGAATAACAACATGTCAGCACTTATTATCATCACATTTCAGGTCATTTTTATTAATTTAAATGACTTACTGTTTCACGTAGCGGCCACACAACGGAAAGCTGCAGAAAATACGTGTTGTTTACACTCGTTTCCGGGTTGTGAGTGAAGCAGGAAGGGAGGGGGAGAGCAGGGGGAGGAGCCGGCGAAACTCAAAACGGCTCCACTGCGCCACTAGCGGCCAAAGATATATTACATCGGTAGTGTTTCAGCACTACCATAGAGAATGAATGGAGGGTCCGTTTAGGGCGTTTAGCTAAAGAATCCCCGGCCGCCGCGCGGGGGCGGGGACGCCTCACAGGGCTGCCCACTGCCCCCTATCCAGGGATGGGTCAAATGCAGAGAAGAATTTCCCCAAGGGGATTAATAAAGTGCATGTTTCTTTTTCTTTTCTAAATCACCACAAACCACAGTACGACGAATGCATTAAGGCTAAAGCTAACGTTACCTCACTGAATCTCCGTCCATGTCCAACGTCAGCCCAGAAAAACACAACAGCGACCCTGCAAAGCGCGACAGTGTATCCATCCACCTCCCAAAGCAATTATTTATCTTAACAGGCACTGTATAAAAAACGTCGGGGGGAAATACAAAGGGATGTCGAGTATTTTGCAACTACGACTGACCTGATGGCATATTTTTTTTAGTTAGCCCTTTATTTTGGGTAAACATTTCATTTATATTTTGCTTCAGGTAAAGAAGAACCGTATAAAAATAAAGTTCCAGAAGACATGTACATTGGCTGGAATGTAGCACAACATAGAAGTGAAAGCAGTGCTCTGTTGATTTTAATTTTGGGTAAAAAGTGTTGATACTATTTTATTTATATTTTGCTTCTACGAGATGCACTGTGATAAGTCACAGTGCATCTCGTAGAAGCAAAACATAAATAAAATAGTAATAAGGACCAGTCTGATGCAAAGATCTGTATGTTAGCCAGAATGTACCACAACAATGGAAGTGGAAGCAGTGTGCTTGTTCATTTAAACGTGAAAGCGCAATAAAAAGATGTTGTCCCAAAAAATTTATGAATAAGCGTGATAAATAATCGTGATCTCAATATTGATCAAAATAATCGTGATTATGATTTTGGCCAAAATCGTGCAGACCTACATGTCCTCTCTGTTACCGGACATTCACATCTCTATTTGTGTGTTTTTTATACACAGGTATTGGAATAATTACATTTTCTAAGAGTAAACATGTCCCTTACTTTAGCCTTAAAATATATTTTAAACTGTATTTACAAACAAGCATTTATTTGAAAAAAGTTCTTCTGTAATTCTGTAATTTACCCATATTTCTTGTAGAATTAAGAGGAATTTCAATGGAATTGTACCCCAATTTTAGGTTATTTCATTTTGCCAATTCATGACCTGTAAGGAAGCACAAAGATATGCTTAATATTTGTTTATTTCATTTAATTATAATAAAACAACTCAGATAACAGGGTGGAAATCATATCAATGAACAATACATTTCATTAATGAAGGCAATACATTCACATTTCACATACTAATTATAAATGTAACTTCCGTTAACAGCCATTAATCCATTAATCATGAACATACAGATTTAGGGTCAACATAAAAACAGGCTGCTATAGCTTAGCTACAAACACTGGGGAAAATATGGAAGTACAACATTGAACTGTAGTCATTTTGGTGGAAACATTGGCTGAACTTGTTTGAGAGCCACAATGAAAACAATTAGAACAGATTACTTGACCAGCTGTTACAATAGTAGTGAATCAAAGACAGAATGTTCGGGCAACAAAAGGTAAAATATTCACGTCCTAACACAAAGGACAGAATCCCTAAATCTCAAAGAGATGAGATCAGTAAAGGATGATGTTGAAGAAGAAAGAAGGATGGCAATAATTAACCACAATTATTTTCTCAGGAAGTAATGAGTTTAAACTGGAGATAAAACGTTGCTGAAGAGAAAGAAGGTTAAATATTTCCCTCAGTCTTATCAACAATGATAATTCAGCTCAAACCATAGTGCTACATAGGGGACATGAACTACTTTGACAATTTAAAACTATCATAATTCATGTATACATGGCAATACATAACACATGAGAGACACATCAGAGAAACACACACCAAAGAATTTAAATTGATGTGTAGCTTCATCTTAGCTGAATACACTTATTTTGGAGTCGGACAGTTTTTAAGTGATTAACCGTGTTTATTTCTGATACTCATAAATACATAAGATTTTTTTTAAATAACCGAGACAAGAGAATCTTGTTGAGCAAACTCCACGGCTAATTTGTTTCTCTAGTGTGGACAATTAAATGTTGTTTCACATAATGCTTCTGTCTAAATGATTTACCACAAACTGAGCAACTAAATGGTTTCTCTCCTGTGTGGATAGTCACGTGACGGTTCAGGCTTTGCTTTCGTGAAAATGTAATACCACAAACTGAACAACCAAATGGTTTCTCTCCTGTGTGGCTAGTCATGTGACGGTTCAGGTATCCTTTTTCTGAAAATGTTTTACTACACACGGAACAACTAAATGGTTTCCCTCCTGTGTGGCTAGTCACGTGACGGTTCAGGCCTTGCTTTTGTGAAAATGATTTACCACAAACTGAACAACGAAATGGTTTCTCTCCTGTGTGGCTAGTCACGTGACGGTTCAGGCTTTGCTTTTGTGAAAATGATTTACCACAAACTGAACAACCAAATGGTTTTTCTCCTGTGTGGCTAGTCATGTGAGTGTTCAGGCTTTGCTTTCGTGAAAATGATTGACCACAAACTGAACAACCAAATGGTTTTTCTCTTGTGTGGCTAGTCATGTGACGGTTCAGGCGTCCTTTTTCTGAAAATGGTCTACTACAAACAGTACAACTAAATGGTTTCTCTCCTGTGTGGCTAGTCATGTGAGTGTTCAGGCTTTGCTTTTGTGAAAATGATTTACCACAAACTGAACAACCAAATGGTTTTTCTCCTGTGTGGCTAGTCATGTGACGGTTCAGGTGTCCTTTTTCTGAAAATGTTTTACTACACACGGAACAACTAAATGGTTTCTCTCCTGTGTGGATAGTCATGTGACTTTTTAGAACACTATGGAATCTAAATGTTTTGTCACAAACTGAGCATTTAAATGGTTTTACTCCTGTTTCGGATTTAGTGTGTTTCTTCAGACGTACTGTGTGGTCAAAGATTCCAGCACATTCAGGTGAGCTGATTGATGTATTTCCAGTACTACAGATCACATCACTTACTACCTCATTGTTTTGCAGAGGGTTTAGATCTGACTGAGATTCCTGAGTCTCCAGCCCTTGAAGCTGCTCTCCCTCCTGACTGATCCAGAGTTCCTCCTGTTCCTCTTTCATGTGAGGGAGCTCTGGGTCCTCTTTTATGTGTGGTGGCTCTGGGTCCTCCTTAATTTGGGGAGGCTCTGGGTCCTCCTGTTCCTCTTTAATGTGTGGGCGCTCCGGGTCCTCCTGATCCAGACTGGAGCTCCAGTCCTGCTGCTCAGAGGGAACCTCTTCTTTAACCACCAACAGCTGCTGGACATCTGTTGGAGAATTAAAAAAAAATACATTCATACATCTTATGAATCTCATATTAAACTCTACCATTCAAGAGGTCTATCACTGAAAAAACAGTGAATTAGTTGTAAATGAGAGAAGCATGAACCCTAAAAAAAGATGCTGCTGCTGTCATTAATTGTCCTTTTATTTGAAAAGAAAGCAATATAATAAAGCCAGCTTGGGTACTTTGAGTGCTCACTCTGCCAAACTATCTGGGAGGGGCCAGGACAGCTGTAGCTAATTATCACCAACTGGTATAACACCGGGTGGGGACTTGAAGCGTCAGCTGTAGCGTCAAAGAAAACTCCTTGTATGAAGACTCCGAGGATAAAGACAAAGGAGTCTTTCATTGGAGTCTTCAGGGGTGGCTGAGTACACTTATTGCTCTGTTAAAAATATGTGTTATCCGTCCATACCTGTGTGCACTTTCACACGTAGATACTACAGACCTCCGACTCGTTCACACCTGCATCAAAATGCCTCCTCTGTTACTTATCCCACCCGCTCCACACAGATCCAACACCTAGTCACAGGGGGGCTCTGGAACTGCCAGTCAGCTACCCGCAAGGCAGATTTCATCTCTGGTTTTGCTATCAAGCAATCACTGGACTTCCTGGCTCTCACTGAGACTTGGATCACACCAGACAACACAGCTACCCCTGCTGCTCTCTCCTCTGCCTTCTCCTTCAGCCACACACCTCGGCCCAGTGGCCGGGGCGGTGGCACAGGTCTACTTATCTCTCCTAAGTGGAGTTTTTCTGTCTCCACGCTTCCACTGTCTACCCCACTGTCTTTTGAGTTTCACGCTGTGACGGTTACTCATCCGGTTCAACTAAACATTGTTGTTCTCTATCGTCCACCTGGTTCCCTGGGAGATTTCTTGGAAGAAGTAGATGTCCTCCTATCAAACTTCCCAGAAAACGGCCCTCCGCTCATCCTTTTGGGTGACTTTAACATCCAGACAGAGAAGTCATGCGACCTGCTACTCTTACTGTCTTCCTTTGCTCTCTCACTCAGTCCTTCCCCTCCTACTCACAAAGCTGGCAACCACCTCGACCTGATTTTCACCAGAAACTGCTCTACATCCAACCTCACCGTAACCCCTCTACATGTCTCCGATCACTTCTTTATCTCTTACACTCTCCCACTCATTGGAACTGACAAACCTGTCACACCAACAGACTCTGCACCTGTCCGTCGCAACATCCGCTCCCTCTCGCCCTCCTCTCTGGCCTCGTCTGTTCTGTCAGCCCTTCCGTCAACTGACTCCTTTTCACTCCTGCATCCTAACTCTGCCACAGAAATGCTCCTCTCTACTCTGTCTTCCTCTCTAGATTCTCTCTGTCCTCTTACAGCACGAAAGGTCCGCAAGTCCTCTCCGGCTCCGTGGTTGTCTGACTCAGTGCGAGTCGAGAGAGCCACCATGCGTGCATCGGAAAGGAAATGGCGAAAAACCAAACATGCCGATGACCTGCTCGCCTATCGCTCTCTTCTCTCCTCCTTCTCTGCTTCTATCTCTGCAGCCAAAAGCCTGTTCTACCAATCTAGAATCGAATCAAATTTTTCTAACCCCAAAAAACTCTTCTCCATCTTCTCCAACCTCCTTGACCCCCCCTGTCCTCCTCCTCCCTCCACCCTTCTACCGAGCCACTTTGTTGACTACTTTACAAAAAAGATAGAAGACATACGCTCCTCATTTAACAATCCGTCTTCCATAACCTCACCTCCATTAACTTCATCTTCTTCCCCTCTGCTTTCCTCTTTCACCCCCCTGACTCCCAATCAAGTTCTTACCTTGGTAACCTCTGCCCGCCCAACCACCTGCCCCCTTGACCCCATCCCATCTCACATTTTCCAGTCTATTGCTCCTGATCTTCTTCCCTTTCTCACCCAGCTTATCAACACCTCCCTCTCAACTGGCTGCTTCCCTAACTCTCTGAAGGAGGCAAGAGTTAACCCTCTCCTAAAGAAACCCACTCTCAACCCGTCGGAAGTCAACAACTACAGACCGGTCTCTCTCCTTCCCTTTCTTTCCAAAACTCTGGAGCGAGCTATCTTTAACCAAGTCTCCTCCTTTCTCCACCAGAACAACCTTCTGGACCCTCACCAGTCTGGTTTCAAGGCAGGCCACTCAACAGAGACTGCACTCCTTGCTGTCTCTGAGCAGCTCCACACCGCAAGAGCAGCCTCTCTCTCCTCTGTCCTTATCCTTCTAGACCTTTCTGCCGCCTTTGACACAGTGAACCATCAGATCCTCATTTCTTCCCTCCAGGACCTGGGTATCTCAGGCACTGTGCTCTCCCTCTTCTTGTCCTACCTCAAGGACCGCACCTACCGGGTAACCTGGAGAGGATCTGTGTCTGAGCCTTGTCCTCTCACTACTGGGGTCCCTCAAGGCTCCGTCCTGGGTCCTCTTCTCTTTTCTCTGTACACCAACTCTCTCGGCTCTGTCATTCGCGCCCATGGCTTTTCCTACCACAGCTATGCTGATGACACCCAACTGATCCTCTCGTTTCCCCAGTCAGAAACACAGGTAGCGGCACGAATCTCTGCCTGTCTGACTGACATCTCTCAGTGGATGTCCGCGCACCACCTGAAAATCAACCCTGACAAGACGGAACTACTTTTCCTTCCAGGAAAGGGCTCTCCCACCCACGACCTGACTATCACCTTCAACAACTCAGTGTTGACCCCGACCCCGACTGCCAGGAACCTCGGTGTGACACTTGACAGTCAACTCTCCCTGACTGCCAACATTACCGCAACAACGCGTTCCTGTAGGTACATGTTGTACAACATCAGGAGGATACGTCCCCTTCTCACCCAGAAGGCGACACAGGTTCTGGTCCAGGCTCTGATCATCTCGCGACTTGACTACTGTAACTCCCTCCTGGCAGGTCTACCCGCTAACGCCATTCGACCTTTACAGCTCATCCAGAATGCAGCTGCTCGACTGGTCTTCAACCTCCCGAAATTCACCCACACTACCCCGCTCCTCCGCACACTCCACTGGCTACCGGTGGTCGCCCGCATCCGCTTCAAAACATTGGTACTTACGTATCGTGCCACGAACAGATCGGGTCCTATCTATATACAGGACATGGTAACACCGTACACCCCAGCTCGGGCACTCCGCTCGGCTTCTGCTAAACGACTTGTAGCTCCGTCACTACGAGCTAAACACTCAACAAAGTCACGACTGTTTGCTGTCCTGGCTCCTCAATGGTGGAATGAGCTCCCCATTGACATCAGGACAGCAGAAAGTCTCTACATCTTCCGCCGAAAACTAAAAACGCATCTCTTTCGACTACACCTTGAATAAGGAAGGTAGCACTGTACTAGCACTCTAGTAGCACTTGATGTCTCTTATTTATAGCACTTTGTAATTTTCGAAATTTAACTCTAGCGAAGAAACTGCACTTTATTGATTATTGATTGTTGTTTTTCTGAGTTTGTACTCATGATTGAATGCACTATTGTAAGTCGCTTTGGATAAAAGCGTCAGCTAAATGACATGTAATGTAATGTAATGTAAAGCCTTGGACTGCAGAAGAGGATGAACCAGTGATCCCATCAGGGACGTTCCAGTGAAGCAAATGCACCTTGAAGCAGGAGAACAGAAGATCTGTGCAAGCAAAACTAAATATGAGTTCATGTTTACAGTTTGAGCACAAATCCAAGCACAAGTTGGGACTATTGGAGTGTGAGGACAGGGTTTAGAGGGAGAGGTTCAAGAAACTCTGAAGAGAAATCAATAAGTCATGATTTGAAATGACAAGAACACAGAAAGAGGAAGAAAAACTGTCATCTGAAAAGTATAATATGTACCTCTGAGATGTAGTATAGTAAAAAGTACAATATGTACCTCTGAGATGTAGTACAGTAAAGTACAATATATACACCCCTAAGATTTCAAGCAACTATCACTCTAGTTTTCTAATGGTACATTGTGTTTGCTAATCGCATAGAAGACGAATGGATGATTAGAAAACCCTTGAGCATTTACAGTTGTGTGAAAAAAGTGCATGGCCCTGTAGGTTAGGATTGATCTTATCCACACGACAGCTTGTCATTCCTGTCTCTAAATGGTTGCGTTAACACTTCTCCTCTGCTCTGCATCGCGCACGACGGAGTTCCGCCCCGATGCGCACGCACGCACAGCAGCGGACAGAGAGCGTCGAAAAATATGTCGCGTGAAAAGCAGACCGCTATATCTATGTTTTAAACGCTCCCAGGGTGAAGATGGCACCAGCAGCTCTCATGTGAGGAGCACCGGAGTTCTCCTCGCACCGGAGCAGCTCTCCTGCTCCAGGTGAAAGAGACAAAGTGCTCGTGTCTTCTACCAACAATGAGCTGCTGGCTTCACATATTACAAAAGTACACGGACATAAAACTAAGTCATTAATAAATACATGGAGAAATGCCTGTACTTTCGGGTAAATGTTTACGGTACGCCGTTAACAGGTTACACTTGCGCGACTCGCCGACTTTTGGCTCTTTGCCAGAAGTCTCCATGACGTCCTTTTTCTGCTGCTGCGTGTTTCAAAACACAAAACAGATCTCAGCTCAACGTTGAACATGAATTGTATCAAATCTACAACCCCGTTTTAAAAAGATGTGTAGAGGCTCACTGCTCCACTAATACTGATGCAACCTGATGCTCACATATCTTCACTCATTCTGTTTTGTTTGGCAAAAAAGCGCTATTTAGTAGTAACTAAATATTTGTTATTTTTTGCACAGATATAACTTTATTTTCATTGTTCTAAGTGCTTGCAATTTAAAAATAAAAAAATGTCTGATGGAACAATCTGATTTACTTGAAAGTGATTTCAATTTTCTTTATTCTGTTATTTACAGAAAAAGTTTGAGAACCACTACTTTAAGTGTTTGTGTCGGTGTCGCCGCTGTCGCCGCCCCCCGAAGCTGTAAACCTAGGGGAAACACTGAATATGTACCGGTGAGATGTAGTACAGTAAAAAGTACAATATGTACCTCAAAGATGTACAGTAAAAAGTATCAAATGTACCTCTGAGGTGTAGTTCAGTAAAAAGTACAACATGTACCTCTTTGAATTAGTACAGCAAAAGTTAAATATGTACTTCTGAGATGTAGTACAGTAAAAGTACAATATGTACCTGTCAGATGTAGTACAGTAAAATTACAATATCTACCTTTGAGATGTAGTACAGTAAAAAGTACAATATGTACCCCTAATATGTACAGTAAAAAGTACAATATGTACCTCTGATATGTAGTACAGTAAAAAGTACAACATGTATCTCAGATGTAGTTCTGTAAAAAGTGTGTACGTGTTTAAATACTGCAGTGCAGTACCTGCAACTCTACCTCAGTACATGATGTGAATACTTCAGTACAGTACCTGTAACTCTACCTCAGTACATGATGTGAATACTGCAGTACAGTACCTGTAACTCTACCTCATTACATGATGTGAATACTTCAGTACAGTACCTGTAACTCTACCTCATTACATGATGTGAATACTTCCTCCAGAACTGGTCCCATCAGTTTAAAGTGATGAAGAAACAAACAGAACCAACCTGCTCTTTGTATCCGGACTTCCGGGTTGAAAACAGCGTCCAGTAGTCTCCGTTGTCGCTCGTGCTCCTCTATTGATCTAGAAAGTTCCTTCTCGTACTCTGCTATCGCTCTTTCAAACTGGACTGTAGACATTTTCACACAACGACAGAAACGTTTTCTCCACAAACTCCGTCACAAACCCCGTTTCCTCTCCATTAAACTGGGATTCGCTGGGTTGCTGACTTCCGTCCGGGTCGGTCTGTTTATAGCATGCTAAGCTAACTTCAGTATCTTTGTAGGCTACCGGGAGATGAGTCAGAGGAACAACATCCGGGAACAAAGGTGAACATCTAGAAGTCCATTATGGAGGTTTATCCAGACATACAGAGACTCTGCTGGATCAGTACTGAAGGAGCTACCTGACACTTTATCAACACAACCACGAGACGCTGCTGTTGCTACTGAGGGTAGCCGCCATGTTGCTAATGGAGGAGCATCCGGGTCAGCTGCAGCTTGCGGGGTCACCTTCAAAATAAAAGCATTGAGAAGCTTCTATGTTGATTTCATTGCAGTAAGTCTGCAATGAAATCAACATAGAAGCTTCACAAGGCTTTTATTTTGGGTGGGTCACCTTAAAAATAAAAGCCCTTAAATTCATAACAATAGTATATAATTGTTCCAGTGGCGGGCCATCAGGGACTGCTAAGCCTTCTCTGCTGGCATAAACAGAATCACAAAGTTATAGTTATTTTATAATTTAATTGTTTTTCACAAATACACTACATGTATTATAATAATTTCTCCCTATAGCTTATTTTCTCATTGCACAGCTCCTGTCTTGTATATTCCTCAGCTTCTGGCCAGAGCGCTGGTGGTGCCAGAGCGCTGGTGGTGCCAGAGCGCGAACAGCTGATCCACTGAAGGCCTAGTTAGAAAATACACGGCCCGCCACTGCATTTTTCCAGCTTTGTACTCTCTGTGACTAATACCTTCTTATTTTTATTTTTTACCTATTTGCACTGTATTATTATTATTATTATTATTATTATTATTATTATTATTATTATTATTATTATCATCTGTATTCACTATATGTTGGACATGAGAGGAATGTACTTTCAAATCTTCTGTATGTTTGCACATGTGGAAGAATTGACTTTAAAGCTGACTTTGACTTTTTACTTTGAAATAGTACTTGATAGCACTTACTTGAGTTCTTTTGCAGAACATATGTAATATCTAACTGTACTTTTTCCTTGCCCAGGCTTCCAATTAGCTGTCTTCTTTCATGCTCATATTTCTGATAGTGTAAAATAACATGTTCTATTGTTTCCTCTTGCCCACAATAGTCACACTTGCCTGTTTCATGTTTCTCTATTTTTTGTAGCGTACTGTTAAACCCAGTGTGTCCAAATCTAAGTCTTGATATCACTGTTGCAGCAAAGTGCTGTCTCATTCATATTTACACCATATCAAGACAGTCTCTCACACTCTATCATTTATGAGGCGACGTCAGTGAGTCCTTGAGCGTTCAGGGTTTGAGGCCTTAGTAGGGACACTGGGATTGGGCCATAAAACAACAACAAATCACACCAGCCTAGACCTTTACTCTGGTATTTAATTCTGATTTTAAAAGTGTGATAAAAAAAAGTCTGTTTATTATTACAGGTTCAAAACAATTCAACATTAATACTATTTGGGTTATCCTTTCTGGGGAGGAGGTGGAGGCCATAATCCAGGCTGTACGTGCTGATGGAGAAACACCAACTACTGAGCTCTGGGCCTTTTTTTTTTTACATTTTACACTCTGGTGCACTGACCCTTTTCTCACCACCAGGGGTCAGCAGTCAGTAACTCTTCATGTCTGAGGGACAGCAGCTCCTCCCCTTATTGTTGACCACTGTTCATTACGTCAGAGCAGGGCGGGATCAAGTCGGTCACACATCTATCGCGCATGCGTTGTGCGGCAATCGATTCTGCGGACTGGCTCATCTGGAACCAGCCGAGGAACAACTCGCGAATCGCGCGCAAAAACCCGCGAAATCATCTCCGGATTCAGTCACGTGGTACGTCCCCTCCTACGTCATCAACACGCGCCTCGTGTCGCTCTTCTCAAAGGTCTTCCTGGATTACTCGACGAGAAGACACATAACTATTGACCGGAGCAGAGCAGCGATGGATGGACCGATGGATGTCGGGTTGAACCTTTCAGCTTTTACTTCAGACAAAGAAGAGCAGCAGGACTGGAGCTCCAGTCTGGACCAGGAGGACCCAGAGCCCCCACACATTAAAGAAGACCAGGAGGACCCAGAGGCCCCACACATTAAAGAGGACCCGGAGGAGCCTGATATTAAGTTCCCCTTCGCTCCTGTGACGAGTGAAGAGGATTGTGGAGGACCAGAACCAGGTACTGTACTTAAGTATTTAAAAAGCCTGCAACTTTATACTTCACCTCCACTACATGTTAGAGATACATATTGTGCTTTTGACTGTACTACATCTCAGAGGTATACCGTTTCTCCTTCTAAACCCGGTCCTCACACTCCAATAGTCCCGGCTTGCGCTTGGATTTGTGCTCAAACTGTAAATATGTTCTCAGATTTTGTATTGCTTTCTTTTAACATTTAATGACAGCTGCATCTTTATTGAGGGGTCATGCGTCTCTCGTCTACAACTAATTACGAGAAGTGAGAAAATTGACTGAGCAATGTACTTTCAGAAATGTGGGAAAGTAGTGACGAGGACGCCGGAGGATCTTCGGAGCCTGAAGGATTTGATTCCTGCGATGAAGAGTTTTATCAAGCTAAGATGGATCCTTTTGAAGATGGGTGAGTGTATTTACAAGAACTTTGTTTTGCAATATCACATTTAGCTAAATGTGACCATCAGCAGCCAGAGCCTCTTTGGTGTGAATGTTTGCTAATTTCTGGAGGAAGAAAAGAGAATGTGAGGGTTTCAGTGAACTTGGTAGTAATGAGTATTACTTTATTTCTCAGAGAGGAATCACCGCCGCCTGCCACCAGGTCACCACCAGCAGAGAGGTCCCTCCGAGCTCAACTCCACCCACGGCCACCTTGGAAGACGGACAAAGACCCGGACACTGCTCCCCCCGTCTCCAGGTTTCAACCAGCTCGGACACCAGGGCCACAGCTCGACTCCACCTCCACACGTACACCCCTCGACCTCTTCAAACTGTTCTTCCCTGAAGAAACTGTACAGACACTGTGTGAAAACACAAACAAGCAGGCTGCCGAACAAAGAGCCAACGGGAAAAAATTCAGATAGGTAGACTTGGACGTTGATGGTTTTTACAAGTACATTGGGCTGCTTCTGTACATGGCCAATCTAAAGCTGGGCAGCATTGAGGATTACTGGAGGCAGAGTCCATTTTACTCCTTTTGGTTTCCATCACAAATCATGCCACGCGACAGATACACAACAATATCTTTGAACCTTCATCTCAGCGACCCTGATGAGGACGTCCACAACGAGAGGAAAATGGGCACGGACGAACACGACGAACTCTTCCAACTGAAACCCCTGATGGACACCATGAAGACTGCCTGTAAGGCCTTTTACCATCCCCACAGAGACCTGGGTGTGGCTGAGAGAAAGGTCTCCTCCAAGACTAAAACTGGGCTGATCCAGTACATGAAGGACAAATTCAAGTTGTTCGTCTTGGTTGACTCGAGGAACAGCTACACAGTGGACTTTTCTATTCACGCCCGTAAAAGCCACATCCCCTCCGTACATGGCCTGTCCGATGACGTTGTGATGTCCCTTGTGCAACCCGGTTACCTCGGCACAGGCTACCACATATACATGGAAACTTTCTTTTCCAGCCCCAAGCTCTTCATGGCGCTCCATGAGTGCAGATTTTATGCCTGTGGACCGTACAGTGAGTACCGCAAGGGATTCCCTCGGACTGATGTGAACGCCCTCACAGAGAAGTCAGCGAGAGGCTCCATAAGATGGATCCGGGATGGCCCCGTCGTCTACGTGAAATGGATGGACACGGGGGAAATATCGTTCTGCTCCACAATTCACGCGGCACACTCTGGTAAAACTGTGCCGGGGAGGGTGAAGCAGCAAGATGGCTCCCGGACTAGGGCATCCCTTCCCTGTCCCACACCAGTTGCAGAGTACACTGAGCACACGCGTGGAGTTGATCTATCAGACCAGCTCATTCAGTATTACTCTGCACAACACAAGACCATGTACTGGTACAGAAACCTTTTTTTTATCATTTTCTGGACATCGCCACCACCAACAGCTTCATTCTCCACAAGGAACTCTGTCTGGCCCAGCAAACAAAGCCCATGACGCACCAGGCTTTCATGGAGCAGCTGAGTTATGAGCTCTGTGGCAAGCCGCTCTGCCCGGCTCCTGCCCAGCTGCCTGCGCATCATATTCCCGAGTCCATCACTGATGCAGCAGACCCCAGCATGAAAGCCACGACTGGTCCCAGCAAGTGTGAGCATTGCCGACGCAAAGGCCGGCGAAAGGACACGGCGTGGAACTGCAGCAGGTGTGACGTGGCCCTCTGCATTGAGCTGGACAGAAACTGTTTTGCAGGATGTCATGGCTATGATGGTTGAAAACTCAAACAATATAGTAAATAGTCTGGGTTTTTCTTCTATTTTGTTGTGATATATATATATATATATATATATATATATATATATATATATTAGTACATAGTTTGTTTAAAAAAATAAAACTGTTCTTGAAAACAAAAACTGTTGTCATTTAGATTTTTCATTTGCACACACCCTATGAAGCTTGATCTGTAGTATGAAGTCATAACTTGTTCACATTTGATCTCAGTCCCGCTCACATTTGGTGAAAGAGTGACAGACCACACTTTTGCTCAAAAAACGTTTAGACATTTGTTTACATTTATCTACTATTGTATTCATATATTACACTACTTTTGTGAACCAAGGACTTTGGTTAACCAATTTGAAGCACCAAAACAGTTCATCCACGTATATTTATTTTTTGCCTTTTTGACAAGAGATTTGAAGAATTATCTCTTTACACCGTGCCTTAGGGAATGGTGCCTCATTATAAAGAGAGCTGAGATTGTGCTGCACATTTTTATATAGTATAACACATGGGTATGTATCGTATATGCAAGTTCCTTAAAAGGTGAATCTGTTGGTCCGAACATTATGTTTCACAAAAAAAAAATATATATATATATATAACGACAACCTGTAAACACGTTGTCACAATGTTAAGCCAAGTAAATGTGTTTTAAAACATCTTATTTTATAATCAGATCTGATAAGATAAAAATAGCTTTATACAAGTGGTTCATATTTAGTGTTGGGATTTCTTTAAACGACTGTCTGATTTATTTGAGGGTTTTTAACGATAAAGTGAAATGTGAATCACTACCATGCCAGATCCAGGGCAAAAGTCTGAAACTGGAAGAAGAAGAAAATGTAACCTGGTAAAAATATTTTAACCTGGAAAAATATGATTAAAAATAAGTAGAAGTTGAAAATATAAAAATATTTTTTTAAACAGAACTGAATCAAAATTAGCACATGTTAACCATTAGTGCAAGTCCTTAATTACTTTGTAAAATAAATTACTGAATTTAGTCGAGGGCCGGACTGGTTCAATGTTTATTGCAAAACTTATTGAAATGAACTTATTGCACATATTGAACCTGGAAGTTATTGCCTATAAAAACATTAAATAAATGAAAAATCCGTTACATTCAGTTCTTATGGCTCTATCTGCAGCTTTTCCAGAGTTATTTCTAATGAAGACATTTTTCCACAGGCCAACAACAGCCAAACAATAATTTCCTCCAAAGAAAAAACCAAACATGCCCTGTGGTACAAGAAAAAAAGTGCAAAAAGGAAACACACATTAAAGCTCAGTTTGCTGCTCTGTGATGCACACTAGTCTAAGCCAGATACTTGGCATCTCGGATGCAAGTTCATCACTGTTTGGGGTCAGGCTCTGAGCTGAAGAAATCCTCAGGATTGAGTGCAGGTGTTCATCAGTAAGACGACTCCTGTGTGATGTTTTGTTTATCTTCGTCAAGGAGAACAGTTGTTCACACAGGTATGTGCTGCCAAACATAGAGAGCATTTGAGCAGCTTGGGTACGCAGCTGGGGCATTGTGTCGGGGATGAAACGTGGAAACTGTGCAGCGCCCACAGAGTCATACTTTGCCATGAGTGTGTCATTACATTGGAGTTCAATCAGCTCCATTTGGAGGTCGGTTGGTGCGCTTTCCACGTCAGCTGCAAATGGATTGCTGAGCAATTCAAACCTGCTTTTTTGGGCTTCAAAGTCGGCAAATCGCCGTGTGAAGTACTTGGTGCCGAGTTTTTCAGCAAACTTTCAGATTAGTGGTATTAGTGGTGCGTGCAGCGGGCCAGCTCTAATACCGTATTGGTCCGAATATAAGACGGCCTTTTTTCCCCTCGAAATAGGTCCAAAAAAGTCGGGTCGTCTTATATTCGGGGTCTAGTATTCAGAGCGCAGTTTCTCTTCTTCGGCGCTCCCTTTAAATGTCAATACACATTCGCGGGCACAGATGGCGCCAAAAATTCGTTCCGGACGGAGGGAAGAGGCGTCCTTAACAACCAGCCCGTTACCGGTGTTTAAAGATGGAAAGACAGGCTGACCATTTAGAGACAAGTGGCTCAAAAGTGGGCCAGGTCAATAAACAACAGCGGAGGAGCTATGATGCCAATTTCAAAATAATGGTTGTCAATAAGGCAGAGTCATCTAACAACTGCCAAGCTGCCAAGACATTCGGGGTCACTGAGTGTAATGTAAGAAGATGGCGAGCAGAAAAACAACGTCTAAAAGATGCTAACAGTCAGCGAAAATCCTTCCGTGGTCCTCAAAGTGGTCGTTTCATTGAGGTTGACCGGAGGGTTTTTGAATATGTCAGGGAAAAAAGAAGTGAGGGAATGCCCATTACCAGAGCTGTCATCCAGTTTAAGGCCCTGGAAATCGCCAGAGAGCTCAACATCACTGGATTTAAAGCCAGCCTCGGCTGGTGTCGTAGGATGATGCGGCGTAATGGACTGTCACTTAGACGGAGAACGAGTTTGGCCCAGCGCCTGCCGTCAGACTTCGGAGAGAAGCTGCTTTCGTTTCAGCGCTTTGTTATCAACCTGAGGAAGAAGCACTCCTACCCGCTGGATCAGATCGGCAATGCTGATCAGACACCCGTTTATTTCGACATGCCAACATCGGTGACTGTCAATAGAAAGGGAGAAAAGTCTGTGTTGGTGAAATCAACGGGCAACGAGAAGAGCCGCGTCACTGTCATGTTGACATGTCTCGCTGATGGCAGCAAACTCCCCCCGTATGTCATTCTTAAGCGTAAGACAGTGCCAAAGGACCCAATGCCAGCTGGCATTATTGTGCGCGCCCAGGAGAAGGGCTGGATGGAGTCGGGGCTTGTAGTGGACTGGCTAAAGGTTGTGTGGGGCGCACGCTACGGGGGACTGAGGAAGAGGAGGAACATGCTCGTTCTGGATGCGTTCCGCGGACATCTGACTGAGCCCGTGAAAAGTCAGGTGCGAGCAATGAACGGGGATCTTGTGATCATACCAGGGGGAATGACAAGCCAGCTACAGGTGTTGGACGTAGTTGTGAACAAGCCTTTCAAGGATAACCTGCGAAAAAAATACACAGAGTGGCTCCTGTCTGGCAACCACGCACTCACACCGACCGGGAAAATACAGAAGCCGTCAGTCCGTCTACTGTGTGAATGGATCCTGCATGCATGGGATGCTATTCCCTCACAGAGCATCATCGATGGCTTTAAAAAATGTTGCATCTCAAATGCATTGGACGGCAGCGAGGATGACGTGCTTTGGGAGGAGCCGGTGGAAGCGGAGCAGCTGGGGAGCGATGACAGCGAGAGCGAACACAGCGGGGCAGAGGACGTGTGTGAGGGATAGAGAGACATCGGAGGAGAAGTTTGGCGAATTTTTGTTAAGTTTAGTTAAATGTGTGGCCTGTATTCTCTCTGTTATTTAAAAATGTTCACAATGTTGCTTTATTATTGCTTGATATTAATTTTTAATCATACTGTACATAGTTTGCCTTTGTGTTTAATTCACTGTGTTTTTAATATTGTTATTTTAAAATAAAATGAAGTTCTTTGTTCGGCAAATCTAGTCTGCAAATCTGTTTTTCTAAATGTTTGTGTTGAAAAACGGGGGGTCGTCTTATAATCAGGGTCGTCTTATATTCGGACCAATACGGTAATAGAATAAAAGGCTTGCAATATTTCAGTTGATTTGTAATGAATCCAGAATGCATGACATTTATTTATTTATTTTTTAAATTGCATTACAGAAAATAAAGAACTTTATCACAATATTCTAATTTTCTGAGACAGTCCTGTATATATATCTCAAAATGTGCAGAACAATCTCAGCTCTCTTTATAATGAGGCACCATTGTCCTAAGGCACAGTGCAAAGAGATAATTTGGCCCTTAAACTGAAAAGTTGGAGTACGATTTTGGTCCTTGGTTCACAAAAGTAGTGTAATATATGAATACAATAGTAGATAAATGTAAACAAATGTCTAAACGTTTTTTGAGCAAAAGTGTCTGTCACTCTTTCACCAAATGTGAGCGGTACTGAGATCAAATGGGACCACGTTATGACTTCATACTACAGATCAAGCTTCATGGGGTGTGTGCAAATGAAAAATCAACATTACAACAGTTTGTTTTCAAGAAGAGTTTTATTTTTTCAAACAAACTATGTACTATATATATAAAAGAACAAAATGGAAAAAACCCGGAAAAAAAACCCCACACTATTTACTATATTGTTTGAGTTTTCAACCGTCATAGCCATGCCACGCTGCAAAACAGTTTCTGTCCAGCTCAATGCAGAGGGCCACGTCACACCTCCCGCACTTCCACGCCGTGTCCTTTCGCCGGCCTTTGCGTCGGCAATGCTCACACTTGCTGGGACCAGTCGTGGCTTTCATGCTGGGGCCTGCTGCATCAGCGATGGACTCGGGAAGATGATCCGCAGGCAGCTGGGCTGGAGCCGGGCAGAGCGGCTTGCCACAGAGCTCATAACTCAGCTGCTCCATGAAAGCCTGGCGCGTCATGGGCTTTGTTTGCTGGGCTAGACAGAGTTCCTTGTGGAGAATGAAGCTGTTGGTGGTGGCAATGTCCAGAAAATGATAAAAAAGGTTTCTGTACCAGTACATGGTCTTGTGTTGTGCAGAGTAATACTGAATGAGCTGGTCTGATAGATCAACTCCACGCGTGTGCTCAGTGTACTCTGCAACTGGTGTGGGACAGGGAAGTGATGCCCTTGTCCGGGCGCCATCTTGCGGCTTCACCCTCCCCGGCGAGTGTGCCGCGTGAATTGTGGAGCAGAACGATATTTCCCTTGGGCCCATCCATTTCGTGCCCATCAATTTCGTGCCCATCCATTTCACGTAGACGATGGGGCCATCCCGGATCCATCTTATGGAGCCTCTCGCTGACATCTCTGTGAGGGCGTTCACATCAGTCCGAGGGAATCCCTTGCGGTACTCATTGTACGGCCCACAGGCATAAAATCTGCACTCATGGAGAGCCATGAAGAGCTTGGGGCTGGAAAAGAAAGTTTCCATGTATATGTGGTAGCCTGTGCCGAGGTAACCGGGTTGCACAAGGGACATCAAAACGTCATAGGACAGGCCATGTACGGAGGGGATGTGGCTTTTACGGGCGTGAATAGAAAAGTCCACTGTGTAGCTGTTCCTCGAGTCAACCAAGACGAACAACTTGAATTTGTCCTTCATGTACTGGGTCAGCCCAGTTTTAGTCTTGGAGGAGACCTTTCTCTCAGCCACAGCCAGGTCTCTGTGGGGATGGTAAAAGGCCTTACAGGCCGTCTTCATGGTGTCCATCAGGGGTTTCAGTTGGAAGAGTTCGTCATGTTCGTCCGTGCCCCTTTTCCTCTCGTTGTGGACGTCCTCATCAGGGTCGCTGAGATGAAGGTTCCAAGATATTGTTGTGTATCTGTCGCGTGGCATGATTTGTGATGGAAACCAAAAGGAGTCAAATGGACTCTGGGATGGCCCCATCCAGTAATCCTCAATACTGTCCAGCTTTAGATTGGCCATGTACAGAAGCAGCCCAATGTACTTGTAAAAAACCTCGATGTCCAAGTCTACCCATCTGAATTCTTTTCCGTTGGCTCTTTGTTTGGCAGCCTGCTTGTTTGTGTTTTGAGACAGTGTCTGTACAGTGTCTTCAGGGAAGAACAGTTTGAAGAGGTCGAGGGGTGTACGTGTGGAGGTGTAGTCGAGCTGTGGTCCTGGTGTCCGAGCTGGTTGAAACCTGGAGACGGGGGGAGCAGTGTCCGGGTCTTTGTCCGTCTTCCAAGGTGGCCGTGGGTGGAGTTGAGCTCGGAGGGACCTCTTTGCTGGTGGTGACCTGGTGGCAGGCGGCGGTGATTCCTCTCTGAGAAATAAAGTAATACTCATTACTACCAAGTTCACTGAAACCCTCACGTTCTCTTTTCTTCCTCCAGAAATGAGCAAACATTCACACCAAAGAGGCTCTGGCTGCTGACGGTCACATTTAGCTAAATGTGATATTGCAAAACAAAGTTCTTGTAAATACACTCACCCATCTTCAAAAGGATCCATCTTAGCTTGATAAAACTCTTCATCGCAGGAATCAAATCCTTCAGGCTCCGAAGATCCTCCGTCATACTCGTCACTACTTTCCCACATATCTGAAAGTACATTGCTCAGTCAATTTTCTCTCTTCTCTTAATTAGTTGTAAATGAGAGACGCATGACCCCTCAATAAAGATGCTGCTGTCATTAAATGTTAAAAGAAAGCAATACAATAAAATCGGTATACCTATGAGATGTAGTATAGTAAAAAGTACAATATGTATCTCTAACATGTAGTGGAGGTGAAGTATAAAGTTGCAGACTTTTTAAATACTTAAGTACAGTACCTGGTTCTGGTCCTCCACAATCCTCTACACTCGTCACAGGAGCGAAGGGGAACTTAATATCAGCCTCCTCCTGGTCCTCTTTAATGTGTGGGGCCTCTGGGTCCTCCTGGTCCTCTTTAATGTGTGGGGCCTCTGGGTCCTCCTGGTCCTCTTTAATGTGTGGGGGCTCTGGGTCCTCCTGGTCCAGACTGGAGCTCCAGTCCTGCTGCTCTTCTTTGTCTGCAGTAAAAGCTGAAAGACAAAACAAACTACATTAACTACGAGTGTTTGTTATCTCTTGTTGACAATCACAGGACTGTTGTTCAGCTGTTTGTGTCCAGTGAGGAACTAAAAGTAAATGTTGAGTTTTGTCACGTGACTTCACGCCAAAATCAAGATGGCGGAAACCAAGAAAATCAAGATGGCGGCGGCCGAAATGCACAAACCACAAACCAGCGGTTCAAATCCCAGACTGACAAATAGAGAAGACTCGGGACATCCACTGGATGGATTCCCGCCACATAAACTGGATATATTCTGCTCACGAGTCATTTTAAATATTTAGTTCGTAACATATGATTGATTTCTAATAGATTTTAAAATGTAGTTCCTGATACTAAACGATCTGAGATGTTATTAAAAGTCACAGCCTCCACTATAACATTGTGGGAGAGAATGAGTGAAAGAGTAGAATGTATTGTATTCCCTTTAATTAACCAGATAAAAAATAAATGTTAATCAGAACATTAAACATCATAACGCTTTGGCTCTGATTACAAATTTAAAAATAATCGCTAGTTAAATCCTCACTGTACAGGATAAAGCACTAATGTCTCAGAAGTGATGCTGCGGCCAACAGACTACCGGGAGCTTCAGCTCACGTGACCGGAACACAAACTCCCCGAAACGTGAACGTGTTTCCAGCGAGAGGAGAAATAAAAAGCACCAACCTGCGGGGTTCAACCCGACATCCATCGGTCCATCCATCGCTGCTCTGCTCCGGTCAGTAGTGATGTGTCCTCTTGTCGAGTAATCCAGGAAGACCTTCGAGAAGAGCGACACGAGGCGCGTGTTGATGACGTATAAGGGGACGTACGAAGCCTCGCCTAGACGGCCGTACCACGTGACTGAATCCGGAAATGGTTTCGCGGGTTTGGCGCGCGATTCGCGAGTTGTTCCTCGGCAGGTTCCAGATGAGCCAGTCCGCAGAATCGATCGCCGCACAACGCATGCGCGATAGATGTGTGACCGACTTGATCCCGCCCTGCTCTGACGTCATGAACAGTGGTCAACAATAAGGGGAGGAGCTGCTGTCCCTCAGACATGAAGAGTTACTGACTGCTGACCCCTGGTGGTGAGAACAGGTCAGTGCACCAGAGTGTCAAATGTTAAAAAGACCCAGAGCTCAGTAGTTGGTGTTTCTCCATCAGCACGTACAGCCTGGATTATGGCCTCCACCTCCTCCCCAGAGAGGATAACCCAAATATTATTAATGTTGAATTGTTTTGAACCTGTAATAATAAACAGACTTTTTTTTATCACACTTATAAAATCAGAATTAAATACCAGATTAAAGGTCAAGGCTGGTGTCATTTGTTGTTGTTTTATGGCCCAATCCCAGTTTCCCCCCTAAGGCCTCAAACCCTGAACGCTCAAGGACTCACTGACGTCGCCTCATAAATGATAGAGTGTGAGAGACTGTCTTGATATGGTGTAAATATGAATGAGACAGCACTTTGCTGCAACAGTGATATCAAGACTTAGATTTGGACACACTGGGTTTAACAGTACGCTACAAAAAATAGAGAAACATGAAACAGGCAAGTGTGACTATTGTGGGCAAGAGGAAACAATAGAACATGTTATTTTACACCTTCAGAAATATGAGCATGAAAGAAGACAGCTAATTGGAAGCCTCGGCAAGGAAAAAGTACAGTTAGATATTACATATGTTCTGCAAAAGAACTCAAGTAAGTGCTATCAAGTACTATTTCAAAGTAAAAAGTCAAAGTCAGCTTTAAAGTCAATTCTTCCACATGTGCAAACATACAGAAGATTTGAAAGTACATTCCTCTCATGTCCAACATATAGTGAATACAGATGATAATAATAATAATAATAATAATAATAATAATAATAATAATAATAATAATAATACAGTGCAAATAGGTAAAAAATAAAAATAAGAAGGTATTAGTCACAGAGAGTACAAAGCTGGAAAAATGCAGTGGCGGGCCGTGTATTTTCTAACTAGGCCTTCAGTGGATCAGCTGTTCGCGCTCTGGCACCACCAGCGCTCTGGCACCACCAGCGCTCTGGCCAGAAGCTGAGGAATATACAAGACAGGAGCTGTGCAATGAGAAAATAAGCTATAGGGAGAAATTATTATAATACATGTAGTGTATTTGTGAAAAACAATTAAATTATAAAATAACTATAACTTTGTGATTCTGTTTATGCCAGCAGAGAAGGCTTAGCAGTCCCTGATGGCCCGCCACTGGAACAATTATATACTATTGTTATGAATTTAAGGGCTTTTATTTTTAAGGTGACCCACCCAAAATAAAAGCCTTGTGAAGCTTCTATGTTGATTTCATTGCAGACTTACTGCAATGAAATCAACATAGAAGCTTCTCAATGCTTTTATTTTGAAGGTGACCCCGCAAGCTGCAGCTGACCCGGATGCTCCTCCATTAGCAACATGGCGGCTACCCTCAGTAGCAACAGCAGCGTCTCGTGGTTGTGTTGATAAAGTGTCAGGTAGCTCCTTCAGTACTGATCCAGCAGAGTCTCTGTATGTCTGGATAAACCTCCTGAATGGACTTCTAGATGTTCACCTTTGTTCCCGGATGTTGTTCCTCTGACTCATCTCCCGGTAGCCTACAAAGATACTGAAGTTAGCTTAGCATGCTATAAACAGACCGACCCGGACGGAAGTCAGCAACCCAGCGAATCCCAGTTTAATGGAGAGGAAACGGGGTTTGTGACGGAGTTTGTGGAGAAAACGTTTCTGTCGTTGTGTGAAAATGTCTACAGTCCAGTTTGAAAGAGCGATAGCAGAGTACGAGGAGGAACTTTCTAGATCAATAGAGGAGCACGAGCGACAACGGAGACTACTGGACGCTGTTTTCAACCCGGAAGTCCGGATACAAAGAGCAGGTTGGTTCTGTTTGTTTATCACTTTAAACTGATGGAACCAGTTCTGGAGGAAGTATTCACATCATGTACTGAGGTAGAGTTACAGGTACTGTACTGAGGTATTCACATCATGTACTGAGGTAGAGTTACAGGTACTGCACTGAAGTATTTAAACACGTTCATACTTTTTACGGAACTACATATCAGAGGTACATATTGTACTTTTTACTGTACATCTTAGAGGTACATATTGTACTTTTTATTATACATCTTAGGGGTACATATTGTAATTTTACTGTACTACATCTGACAGATACATATTGCACTTTTACTGTACTACATCTCAGAAGTACATATTTAACAGCGACGGCAGCGACACCGACACAAACACTTAAAGTAGTGGTTCTCAAACTTTTTCTTAAATAACAGAATAAAGAAAATTGCAATCACTTTCAAGTAAATCAGATTGCTCCATCAGACATTTTTTTATTTTTAAATTGCAAGCACTTAGAACAATGAAAATAAAGTTATATCTGTGCAAAAAATAACAAATATTTAGTTACTACTAAATAGCTCATTGTGGAAAACAATAAGCTATTTATTTTTTGGGCAAACAAAACAGAATGAGTGCAGATATGTGAGCCATCAGGTTGCATCAGTATTAGTGGAGCAGTGAGCCTGTACACATCTTTTTAAAACGGGGTTGTAGATTTGATACAATTCATGTTCAACGTTGAGCTGAGATCTGTTTTCTGTTTTGAGAGAAGCAGCAGCAGAAAAAGGACGTCGCGGAGACTTCTGGCAAAGAGCCAAAAGTCGTCGAGTCGCACATGCGCAAGCGTAACCTGTTAACGGCGTACCGTAAACATTTACCCGAAAGTACAGGCATTTCTCCATGTATTTAATAATGACTTAGTTTTATGTCCGTGTACTTTGTACTTTTGTAATATGTGAAGCCAGCAGCTCATTGTTGGTAGAAGACACGAGCACTTTGTCTCGTTTCACCTGGAGCAGGAGAGCTGCTCCGGGTTCAGAGAGCTGCTCTGTGTTCAGAGAGCTGCTCCGGTGCGAGGAGAACTCCGGTTGTTCCTCTCATGAGAGCTGCTGTTGCCATCTTCACCCTGGGAGCGTTTGAAACGCAGATATAGCGGTCTGCTTTTCACGCGACATATTTTTCTACGCTCTCTGTCCGCTGCTGTGTGTGCGCGCGCATCGGGGCGGAACTCCGTCGTGCGCGATGCAGAGCAGAGGAGAAGTGTTAACGCAACCATTTAGAGACAGGAATGACAAGCTGTCGTGTAGGGCTGTCAAAATTGCTAAAAAAATGACGTTCGAATATTCCTTTAAAAAAAAAAAACACATATATTTGAATATATGTGTAAATACAAAATTCTTCAGTTTAGGTGTTCACTCCCTCCCCCCCGCACCGTCGGTCGCGCATAGCGGTTTAAATGAACGGCAACAATAAACACATGCCGAGTGCTGATCAGGGATAAGGTACCTCGGTTCCAGTGCTTCACAGAACTCCCTGAAGCCCTCATGTCCTTGCATACGAACGAAATCAATTTTTGCGTGCAGGCCTCCTGTCGTGCCGCAGACAACGAACTTGTGGCGGACGGCGCAAAATACGTATCCAGACGGGCTGTTTCGCTGAAGTTCCACATTTTATGCCATATTCTCTTGGGTGCACATTCTGGAGATGTGGCCTCAAGTTGCTTGTCGTTGAATGGTAAGCTAACTCTAGCTTACATAGTGTAGCGACCCTGGGTCAGGACAGCTACGAGACGTTAGCTGGCTTATAGGGTGTTTATTAAGGGAACATAGAACAGGCTACTGTGGGCCGTAGCCTACGCCAACACAACAGCAAAACCCTGTGAAAGCCTCAACCAGCTTCACGTCTGCTCCGGGTCATAGACTCTGCCCCGAACGGCTCGACACACACACACACACACACAAAAAGAGGACACTTCATCGCGGCCGCGGCGGGGGTTGCCAGATTCACGATAATTATCCTCCGAAATACTTTTTTTTTTTTTTACATTCGAATATTAATTTTCACATTCGAAATTCTGTTTTTAACAACTATTCGAATATATATTCGAATTTCGATTATTCGTTGACAGCCCTACTGTCGTGTGGATAAGATCAATAAAATACGTCCGTTTAGTTTGTTTAATAACAGAACAAGGTGTAGACCTGTTCTATAGGAAAGAGAAACTTAAATGACGACTTGTGATCTGGCGCTATCGAGAAAATGACAGGGGGGCGGGGGGTTTCTTCAGGGGGGCGCCCCGCCCCCCTATTATAACGGTGGGGGAAACACTGATATTGTACTACACCTCAGAGGTACATATTGTTATTTTTACTGTACTACATCTCAGAGGTACATGTTTTACTTTTTACTGTACATTTTAGGGGTACGTATTGCACTTTTTTCTGTACTAATTCAGAGAGTTACAGGTTGTACTTTTTACTGTACTACATCTCAGATGTAAATATTGTACTTTAACTGTTTAAAGTTCTGTTGCACTAGATCCCTATCAGGCCACCTGATGCTCGTGTCTGTTCTTTTTTTTTATATATATATATATATATATATAGATATTGTTTGAAGTTAAAACGTTTGAAGCTGTAATTTGAAGTCAAGTGTTTTGTATTTATTTGTATTTATAGTATACTTTAAACAGTTAATATTTTGTTGTTTTTGAAGAAGAAAAAATGTCCATGGCAATAAAAAGAATATCGGTTTAGGCACCGGTATCGTTTTAAAAGTATCGCTTTGGTATTGGAAAAAACCCAAACGATACCCATCCCTAATCATTTTTCAATTCAGTTTATTTTATATAGCCCAACATCACAAATACAAGTTTGCCTCGGAGGGCTTTACAATCTGTACACATAACATCCCTGTCCCGGGGAAATCATGACTTATTGATTTCTCTTCAGAGTTTCTTCAGCCTCTCCCTCTAAACCCTGTCCTCACACTCCAATAGTCCCGGCTTGTGCTTGGATTTGTGCTCAAACTGTAAACATGAACTCATATTTAGTTTTGCTTGCACAGATCTTCTGCTCTCCAGCTTCATGGTGCGTTTGCTTCACTGGAACTTTCCTGGTGAGATGACTGGTTCATCCTTTTTTGCAGTCCAAGGCTTTATTATATTGCTTTCTTTTCAAATAAAAGGACAATTAATGACAGCAGCAGCATCTTTTTTGAGGGTTCATGCTTCTCTCATTTACAACTAATTCACTGTTTTTTCAGTAATAGATCTCTTGAATGGTAGAGTTTAATATGATATTCATAAGATGTATGAATGTATTTTTTTTAATTCTCCAACAGATGTCCAGCAGCTGTTGGTGGTTAAAGAAGAGGTTCCTTCTGAGCAGCAGGACTGGAGCTCCAGTCTGGATCAGGAGGACCCGGAGCGCCCACACATTAAAGAGGAACAGGAGGACCCAGAGCCTCCCCAAATTAAGGAGGACCCAGAGCCACCACACATAAAAGAGGACCCAGAGCCCCCTCACATGAAAGAGGAACAGGAGGAACTCTGGATCAGTCAGGAGGGAGAGCAGCTTCAAGGGCTGGAGACTCAGGAACCTCGGTCAGATCTAAACCCTCTGCAAAACAATGAGGTAGTAAGTGATGTGAACTGTAGTACTGGAAATACATCAATCAGCTCACCTGAATGTGCTGGAATCTTTGACCACACAGTACGTCTGAAGAAACACACTAAATCCGAAACAGGAGTAAAACCATTTAAATGCTCAGTTTGTGACAAAAACCTTTAGATAGTGTTCTAAAAAGTCACATGACTATCCACACAGGAGAGAAACCATTTAGTTGTTCCGTGTGTAGTAAAACATTTTCAGAAAAAGGATACCTGAACCATCACATGACTAGCCACACAGGAGAGAAACCATTTGGTTGTTCAGTTTGTGGTCAATCATTTTCACGAAAGCAAAACCTGAACACTCACATGACTAGCCACACAGGAGAGAAACCATTTAGTTGTTCCGTTTGTAGTAAAACATTTTCAGAAAAAGGTTACCTGAACCGTCACATGACTAGCCACACAGGAGAGAAACCATTTGGTTGTTCAGTTTGTGGTAAATCATTTTCACAAAAGCAAAGCCTGAACACTCACATGACTAGCCACATAGGAGAGAAACCATTTAGTTGTTCCGTGTGTAGTAAAACATTTTCAGAAAAAGGATACCTGAACCGTCACATGACTAGCCACACAGGAGAGAAACCATTTAGTTGTTCCGTGTGTAGTAAAACATTTTCAGAAAAAGGATACCTGAACCGTCACATGACTAGCCACACGGGAGAGAAACCATTTGGTTGTTCAGTTTGTGGTATTACATTTTCACGAAAGGAAAACCTGAACACTCACGTGACTATCCACACAGGAGAGAAACCATTTAGTTGCTCAGTTTGTGGTAAATCATTTAGACAGAAGCATTATGTGAAACAACATTTAATTGTCCACACTAGAGAAACAAATTAGTCGTGGAGTTTGCTCAACAAGATTCTCTTGTCTCGGTTATTTAAAAAAAATCGTGTGTATTTATGAGTATCAGAAATAAACACGGTTAATCACTTAAAAACTGTCCGACTCCAAAATAAGTGTATTCAGCTAAGATGAAGCTACACATCAATTTAAATTGTGTGTTTCTCTGATGTGTCTCTCATGTGTTATGTATTGCCATGTATACATGAATTATGATAGTTTTAAATTGTCAAAGTATTTCATGTCCCCTATGTAGCACTATGGTTTGAGCTGAATTATCATTGTTGATAAAACTGAGGGAAATATTTAACCTTCTTTCTCTTCAGCAACGTTTTATCTCCAGTTTAAACTCATTACTTCCTGAGAAAATAATTGTGGTTAATTATCGCCATCCTTCTTTCTTCTTCAACATCATCCTTTACTGATCTCATCTCTTTGAGATTTAGGGATTCTGTCCTTTGTGTTAGGACGTGAATATTTTACCTTTTGTTGCCCGAACATTCTCTCTTTGATTCACTACTATTGTAACAGCTGGTCAAGTAATCTGTTCTAATTGTTTTCATTGTGGCTCTCAAACAAGTTCAGCCAATGTTTCCACCAAAATGACTACAGTTCAATGTTGTACTTCCATATTTTCCCCAGTGTTTGTAGCTAAGCTATAGCAGCCTGTTTTTATGTTGACCCTAAATCTGTGTGTTCATGATTAATGGATTAATGGCTGTTAACGGAAGTTACATTTATAATTAGTATGTGAAATGTGAATGAATTGCTTTCATTAATGAAATGTATTGTTCACTGATATGATTTCCACCCTGTTATCTGAGTTGTTTTATTATAATTAAATGAAATAAACAAATATTACGCATATCTTTGTGCTTTCTTACTGGTCATGAATTGGCAAAATGAAATAACCTAAAAATGGGGTAAAATTCCATTGAAATTCCTCTTAATTCTACAAGAAATATGGGTAAATTACAGAATTACAGAAGAACTTTTTTCAAATAAATGCTTGTTTGTAAATACTGTTTAAAATATATTTTAAGGCTAAAGTAAGGGACATGTTTACTCTTAGAAAATGTAATTATTCCAATACCTGTGTATAAAAAACACACAAATAGAGATGTGAATGTCCGGTAACAGAGAGGACATGTAGGTCTGGACGATTTTGGCCAAAATCATAATCACGATTATTTTGATCAATATTGAGATCACGATTATTTATCACGCTTATTCATTAATTTTTAGGGACAACATCTTTTTATTGCGCTTTCACATTTAAATGAACAAGAACACTGCTTCCACTTCCATTGTTGTGGTACATTCTGGCTAACATACAGATCTTTGCATCAGACTGGTCCTTATTACTATTTTATTTATTTTTTGCAAAATATAAATAAAATAGTATCAACACTTTTTACCCAAAATTAAAATCAACAGAGCACTGCTTTCACTTCTATGTTGTGCTACATTCCAGCCAATGTACATGTCTTCTGGAACTTTATTTTTATACGGTTCTTCTTTACCTGAAGCAAAATATAAATGAAATGTTTACCCAAAATAAAGGGCTAACTAAAAAAAATATGCCATCAGGTCAGTCGTAGTTGCAAAATACTCGACATCCCTTTGTATTTCCCCCCGACGTTTTTTATACAGTGCCTGTTACTGGTCACTGGTCACTGTAGTGCCTGTTACTGGTCACTGTAGTGCCTGTTACTGGTCACTGTGGTGCCTGTTACTGGTCACTGTGGTGCCTGTTGCTGCCCTGGATGGGGAGCAGTGGGCAGCCCTGTGAGGCGCCCGGGCGGCGGCCGGGGATTCTTTAGCTAAACGCCCTAAACGGACCCTCCATTCATTCTCTATGGCAGTGCTGAACCACTACCGATGTAATATTTATTTGGCCGCTAGTGGCGCAGTGGAGCCGTTTTGAGTTTCGCCGGCTCCTCCCCCTGCTCTCCCCCTCCCTTCCTGCTTCACTCACAACCCGGAAACGAGTGTAAACAACACGTATTTTCTGCAGCTCTCCGTTGTGTGGCCGTTACGTGAAACAGTAAGTCATTTAAATTAATAACAATGACCTGAAATGTCATGAGAATAAGTGCTGACATGTTGTTATTCACTTGAAAGCTGTAAAGTTAGTCGTGTTTCTTCAGTGTTGTTTAAGCTTCATTTGAATCACGTGCTGAGTAACGTTACTTCAAGGTTCAAGTAGTAGTAGTAGTAGTAGTTTATAGTAGTAGTAGTTTATAATAGTAGTAGTTTACAGTAGTAGTAGTAGTATTAGTTTATAATAGTAGTAGTTTATAATAGTAGTAGTTTACAGTCATGTACATTAACTGCTCCACATGTATGTGACAGAAAGAGTTACTAATGAGGTCCTAGTTATTTAGCAGATTAAGGTTATACAACATATACTCAACTAATATACAGGACTCATACTTGTTAAAGAGTATTTACATTATTTACACCATGTCATATCATTTGTTTTACTGAAGTACAAGATCTGTAAAAAATCAGAGAACACCAGAATGTGATAGAGTTGTTTATTACATAATAATCATATACCACATGTCTGTTTGGGATGTCAGGAGGCGTTTCTTGAGGAGACTCTTCACTCTTCAGAGATGTGGGACAGCAGGAGGATGACTCTGCATCTTCATGTGAAGAAACACTGTGCTGCAGGGACCAAGAGGCTCAACCTCCAGCTCCAGTAGAACAACCTCCAGCTCCAGTAGAACAACCTCCAGCTCCAGTAGAAAAACCTCCAGCTCCAGTAGAACAACCTCCAGCTCCACACAAACCCCTCCTGCTCCTGCTGAAGCCAGGGTGGGTCTGTGTCCTATTTGTTCTGACAGAAACATGTACACGCTGTCGTACACTTCCATCATACTAGTGGGGATGTGAGTCCTACAAGCAGATGTGTATTTAATGACATTGTAATTCTAGTCTGTTTGCATCAGTGATGGAGAAAACGTGCTGCCGTCGACCGACACCACTGGACCGTGAGCTCTTCTCCCACATGAAGCATGACTTCATCGTCCCGTCTCCTGTTGACGTGTTCTGGTCATGTGTGTTCTGGAGTTCTACTTCTCGTGACTATGACTTGATCCCAGCCGTGATGAGGGTACGTATCAGTCTTTACCTTATGCTCCTTTTCCTTTATGTAAGAACAGATATTCATGTGATACTTTCTGCCTTTACCAACAGTAGTTTGTGTATTCAGAACCATTTATTTGCCAGGTGTGTTTTACACATATGAAGAATTAGTCTTGCAGGGTGGTGCATACATTAGACCAACAACAACAACATAATGTCATAACCCGGCTCTTAGGCCATGACAAATACGGACAGACCACAGTGGAGGGTAGCGTAAGACGTTTATTCTTACAAAATAATAGAATATTTACCCTTTATGGCGTGTAAAATGGAAGGTAGGTGTTGCTGGCGGAAGCAAACACAGGGCAAGGCAACACAAGGCAACGCAACACAAGGCGAAGCAACGGCCTGGAGTCACTCAGCCTACATCCGAGAGGAAAACCTGCGCGTCGTGAGCAACACTACTGCAGGGCTTTTATGCCGTCCCCCCTTCCCGGACCAGGTGCTCTGCATCACGTCATCTGCTCTCCAGGGACAAAGGGAGAAAAGCACACCTGCAGTGATTAGGGACAGAGACAGGGACCGTCACACAATCAACACAACAGATAGCAGTACTGTAAACAAGTGTACTGTAGGTGTGTGTGTGTTAAAGTGACGTGTATTTAAATATAAAGTATTGTCAAAATATAAATAACAAACAAGTGTGTTTCCGTTGCACTCAGGGTTCACAAGTAGATGGTAAATGAATCATAATTATGTCTATTCATTGAAACAGTATCTGTCATATTCACTGTGCTTATTAGTTATGAAACATGAATTGATTCTTTTTTGTGATCCTTCTCTCCCTGCAGCCCCTGCTTTGCCGTCTGTAAAGAGACCAGAGACCTGAGCCGGTTCCCCAGCAGCTCCTGTGTCTGATGCCAGAAGGAGCAGCTCATCCGTCACAGCGCCTGGTGTTTATTATTTTACCTGTATTTGCATCCTCAAAATATCCATATGTAGTGTCCATCAAAACGGTTCATTCTTTAAAATATTCATAGTTGTAAGTGAGATACTGGTGCTCTGTGTTCAGGAGGCAGCATCCAGCGTTCAGCTCGCTGAGTGTCAGACATCATATTACATTCCTGCTTCATCTTACTGTCAACAACAACAACAACATGTTCAATGTTCTCTGTGGAGTCAGAGGCCCTCCTGGTTCCTCCTGAGACGTCTGCAGAGCCGGTCAACTGAACAAAGATCAAAGTCAGTTTTTTAATGTTCTTCATTTGGTTGTGTACATTTTAAAAAGATGACATCAAGTTACGCACTATTGTACTCATTGTCTATTTGTCTTTATTCTCGTCTAGCTGAGCCGTCATGTCCTCACAGCTTCCTGCTTCCACCACGTCAGCATGGACCGGTTCACAGCAGCAGAGGATCCTGATGACGACAAAGCAACAACAGCATATATACATTATTATATTTGTTTACATTTAGTCTTGTGTTTGTGTGACTGTGGACTCTGTGTTCAATATTTACTGTCATGTTGTGGTTAATAAATATATTTCATGGACTAATGTCTACAAGTCTTATTAATATGTGAACCATTAACAGTAAAGAAACATTTAATTGAAGTAATTGTAATTAACATGTTCATAAGTAGGAAAACTGTAATATAATAAGTAAATAGCCATAAATAAGTCAAGTACTTATATAATCTGTCTGCCACTACAATAGTGACAGTCAGTAAACTTATTACAGTACACTTTTATTAATTCATAATTAGCTCTTCATCATTGATGTGTGGCTTTGCCCAAAACGACTCAAGAATAGAAAAAAACAGGAGAATATTTGAGTCTCAGATGCTGAAAACAGGGATTTTCATCCCCTCAGACAGGCTTTAATAATGCTGCAATCTCATTGGCTGTCAGTGAACACCAGCTATACACGACTTGCCCCCGGGGAGCAGTTGAAGGTTCAGTGTCTTGCTCAGGGACACTTCGACATGTGAGCTATGGGGGGGACTGGGGATCGAACCAGCTACCTTGTGGTTGCGGGACGACCACTCATCCCCCTGAGCTACAACTGCCCATTTTTTAGGTGGTTGAACAAGTTAGTTGTACTGCTATGCGGCGCAGACACAACTCTAACTCACTCTGTGCACATGATTTGTTCTTGGTTACATCACTTGCCCTAAATACAAAAAACTTCCAGACAGCGGCTCGCCTTCTGCTCCTGACATTTGATTTACCTTTCACACGACACCCGTGACCGTCTGCTCTCTGTTCTGTTGTCTCTCTACTCTTCTAATACCGGAGTCGACTGCAGACAGAACTTTATTTGAGGCTGCCGCTGCAGTGCGCATGACGCCTCGCATCTCGTTCTCCCCCTGGTGGTTGGCTGACTGTTAGTTGAGGAAGCGCTTGATTTGATATGTAGCACAGCACGCATTTTGAACGTCAATATCGCTGACGATCATGCTCATTTAATTGTGGCAGCCAAAATCGTGATCGCGATTAAAATTTGATTAATTGTGCAGCCCTAGAACAATCTCAGCTCTCTATATAATGAGGCCCCATTGTCCTAAGGTAAAAGTGTAAAGTGAAAATATGGCTCTAAAGCTGAAAAATTTAAGCTTGATTTTTGAAATTCTTCATATCTCTTGTGCAAACATACCTTTACTCATGTCGACAAACTGTTTTTGTGCTAGAAATTGGTTTACCAAAGGTTGAAAGAAAGTTTACGGTGATAGTGGATTACGGACACGTAACAGACATCCAGCTGCTCACGGCATGAGCTAAATGTGTAAACTTTGCTAACGTAAATATGCGATTGCAAAACAAAGTTTAGTAAATCCACTTCCCCATCTTCAAATGGATCCCTTATATTGGCGTAGTCCTCTTCATCGCAGGAATCAAATCCTTCAGGCACTGAAGCTCCGCCGTCGTCCTCGCCGCTGCTTCGCTCAGGGTAAACTCCCTGCTCGGCATTTTCTCCTCTCTGCCTCACAGTGAAGCTTTACGCACGCATCATAAGACACGTCCATGTTTAGACGCTCAGATCTCGCTGTATGAATCCCGTACGATATCGCGAAAAAAGGATGCGGAAGTGGAACGTCTACTGATTCTGGTAGAATTTAAACCATATCTCTGTGCCGTATTATCGCGAAGATATGAATTTAAACAAAACGTAAACATCATAGCCCGCTTCGAAGCGGGGGCGTATCCCAGAGGGTTAAAAACACACAAATAGAGATGTGAATGTCCGGTAACAGAGTGGACATTTGGTCTTGCTCACATGTAAAGAATTGCTCAACATTTGTATGATGAAGAAGAAGATGAAGAGCAGGAAGTCCAACAGTGACAGCTGCTGACTCATGTCAGAAGGATATAATGTTGTATTGTGTATTTTATCCTGTACTGTTTGCTCTTGTTTTATGTTTGTTATGGTCTGTCAAGGGACTACAGATGCGAATTAGCTGTAGCTAAAATCTGGTACAGTTTATCAAATGGTGACATTTATGTTTTAACTGTACGTGGTCCCTTTTAAATAAAGATATATATATATATTAGTGCTGTCATATTAGCACGTTATTAACGGCGTTAACGCAAACCAATTTTAACGCCGTCAATTTTATTAACGGCGTTAACGCATTTTTATTTTTCAATTATTTATTTTTCGCGAGCACCACGCCGGATGTAGCTCAACCGGAAACAAAACAATAGGCACGCCGTTAATAACGCGCTAATATGACAGCACTAATATATATATATATATATCTTTATTTAAAAGGGACCACGTACAGTTAAAACATAAATGTCACCATTTGATAAACTGTACCAGATTTTAGCTACAGCTAATTCGCATCTGTAGTCCCTTGACAGCCGCGTCCGGTGTGAACACGGCATAACGCTACCGTTTTTGAGGAGGTAGATTTTGAGGTGAGGGGACTGACAAGGCAGAAGGTAAAGTGGTCCACCGTTCTATCAATAAGCAGACCTGCCAACCTGTACGCAATTTGCGTAGCGGATACGCATTTTGACGTCAAAGTACGCTGGTAAAAATTTGTCTAAAATTAATTTTAGACTAATTGACCAGCACACATTATATGCAATGCAATATAATGCATGACGAGTATTTAATGACTTATCAATATATAGGTTATATATCAAGGTTGGCAGGTCTGAATAAGGCTAAACTAGAAGTTAACACTAATACAAACATTATTTTTGCAGAATGAGTGTGTTAGGGGAGAAGGATGCAGCCATTGTTAAACAGCTGGATTGAAATGCAGCTGGAACTGGTCGTGGCTAAAACTGGAAGGCAAGGTCTCAATAAAAGGGCAAGAGGTGTCCTTTCATCTAGGAGATGTATTCTCCAAAATCAACAGGCAGGGATTCACCAGATGCATTCTCTGCATCAAAGATATAAATGATGCTAACAAAGGCAGCCATGCTCTCCCTTACCACATTGTGCCTCATATACTGTAAATGTTAGACCAGTGACAGGCTGGCATGAAATGGCTTGCATAATACTTAGTAAGGAGGCCATAATCATTTTTGACTCATGGCTGAAGTTAAGTTTCTCCAGCTCTCCCCAGGTTGGCAAAAAAAGCATCTCAAAATGCATCAGATTGATGCTTTAAAATATGGAATATTTAAATTTTTCTTACGGGGGAGCATGCCCCCGGACCCCCTAGAGGGGTAATATCCTTCTCACCTTTTTCACCCCTGACCCGTTTTCATGCCTGGTGCACTTTTATTTTGTACCGCCCTGTTTGGCAGTTGTTTTTCAATAAAATAAAGCAAGCCAATCCACTTTTTCATGTTGATAAGAGCATTAAAATGCAAAAAAAAAAATTGCGATTAATCACGAGTTAACTATGACATAAATGCGATTAATCGCGAATAAATATTTTAATCGCTTGACAGCACGCCGCATTGATGCTGTAATCCGTGCAAAAGGATTCCCAACCAAGTACTGAGTGCATTAATGGACATTTTCTAATGTTTGATTTTGTTTTGCTGTTATCAATCTTTTTTTTTACTTGGTCTGAGGAAATATTCTAATATTTAGAGTTTTCTTAAGCTGTAAGCCATAATCAGCAATATTAATAGAATAAAAGGCTTGCAATACTTCAGTTGATTTGTAATGAATCCAGAATGCATGACATTTTTTTTTTTTTTAAATTGCATTACAGAAAATAAAGAACTTTATCACAATATTCTAATTTTCTGAGACAGTCCTGTATATATATCTCAAAATGTGCAGAACAATCTCAGCTCTCTTTATAATGAGGCACCATTGTCCTAAGGCACAGTGCAAAGAGATAATTTGGCCCTTAAACTGAAAAGTTGGAGTACGATTTTGGTCCTTGGTTCACAAAAGTAGTGTAATATATGAATACAATAGTAGATAAATGTAAACAAATGTCTAAACGTTTTTTGAGCAAAAGTGTCTGTCACTCTTTCACCAAATGTGAGCGGTACTGAGATCAAATGGGACCACGTTATGACTTCATACTACAGATCAAGCTTCATGGGGTGTGTGCAAAGGAAAAATCAACATTACAACAGTTTGTTTTCAAGAAGAGTTTTATTTTTTCAAACAAACTATGTACTATATATATAAAAGAACAAAATGGAAAAAACCCGGAAAAAAGACCCCACACTATTTACTATATTGTTTGAGTTTTCAACCGTCATAGCCATGCCACGCTGCAAAACAGTTTCTGTCCAGCTCAATGCAGAGGGCCACGTCACACCTCCCGCACTTCCACGCCGTGTCCTTTCGCCGGCCTTTGCGTCGGCAATGCTCACACTTGCTGGGACCAGTCGTGGCTTTCATGCTGGGGCCTGCTGCATCAGCGATGGACTCGGGAAGATGATCCGCAGGCAGCTGGGCTGGAGCCGGGCAGAGCGGCTTGCCACAGAGCTCATAACTCAGCTGCTCCATGAAAGCCTGGCGCGTCATGGGCTTTGTTTGCTGGGCTAGACAGAGTTCCTTGTGGAGAATGAAGCTGTTGGTGGTGGCAATGTCCAGAAAATGATAAAAAAGGTTTCTGTACCAGTACATGGTCTTGTGTTGTGCAGAGTAATACTGAATGAGCTGGTCTGATAGATCAACTCCACGCGTGTGCTCAGTGTACTCCGCAACTGGTGTGGGACAGGGAAGTGATGCCCTTGTCCGGGCGCCATCTTGCGGCTTCACCCTCCCCGGCGAGTGTGCCGCGTGAATTGTGGAGCAGAACGATATTTCCCTCGGGCCCATCCATTTCGTGCCCATCAATTTCGTGCCCATCCATTTCACGTAGACGATGGGGCCATCCCGGATCCATCTTATGGAGCCTCTCGCTGACTTCTCTGTGAGGGCGTTCACATCAGTCAGAGGGAATCCCTTGCGGTACTCATTGTACGGCCCACAGGCATAAAATCTGCACTCATGGAGAGCCATGAAGAGCTTGGGGCTGGAAAAGAAAGTTTCCATGTATATATGGTAGCCTGTGCCGAGGTAACCGGGTTGCACAAGGGACATCAAAACGTCATAGGACAGGCCATGTACGGAGGGGATGTGGCTTTTACGGGCGTGAATAGAAAAGTCCACTGTGTAGCTGTTCCTCGAGTCAACCAAGACGAACAACTTGAATTTGTCCTTCATGTACTGGGTCAGCCCAGTTTTAGTCTTGGAGGAGACCTTTCTCTCAGCCACAGCCAGGTCTCTGTGGGGATGGTAAAAGGCCTTACAGGCCGTCTTCATGGTGTCCATCAGGGGTTTCAGTTGGAAGAGTTCGTCATGTTCGTCCGTGCCCCTTTTCCTCTCGTTGTGGACGTCCTCATCAGGGTCGCTGAGATGAAGTTTCCAAGATATTGTTGTGTATCTGTCGCGTGGCATGATTTGTGATGGAAACCAAAAGGAGTCAAATGGACTCTGGGATGGCCCCATCCAGTAATCCTCAATACTGTCCAGCTTTAGATTGGCCATGTACAGAAGCAGCCCAATGTACTTGTAAAAAACCTCGACGTCCAAGTCTACCCATCTGAATTCTTTTCCGTTGGCTCTTTGTTTGGCAGCCTGCTTGTTTGTGTTTTGAGACAGTGTCTGTACAGTGTCTTCAGGCTGGAAAAATGCAGTGGCGGGCCGTGTATTTTCTAACTAGGCCTTCAGTGAATCAGCTGTTCGTGCTCTGGCACCACCAGCGCTTTGGCCAGAAGCTGAGGAATATACAAGACAGGAGCTGTGCAATGAGAAAATAAGCTATAGGGAGAAATTATTATAATACATGTAGTGTATTTGTGAAAAACAATTAAATTATAAAATAACTATAACTTTGTGATTCTGTTTATGCCAGCAGAGAAGGCTTAGCAGTCCCTGATGGCCCGCCACTAGAACAATTATATACTATTGTTATGAATTTAAGGGCTTTTATTTTTAAGGTGACCCACCCAAAATAAAAGCCTTGAGAAGCTTCTATGTTGATTTCATTGCAGACTTACTGCAATGAAATCAACATAGAAGCTTCTCAATGCTTTTATTTTGAAGGTGACCCCGCAAGCTGCAGCTGACCCGGATGCTCCTCCATTAGCAACATGGCGGCTACCCTCAGTAGCAACAGCAGCGTCTCGTGGTTGTGTTGATAAAGTGTCAGGTAGCTCCTTCAGTACTGATCCAGCAGAGTCTCTGTATGTCTGGATAAACCTTCTGAATGGACTTCTAGATGTTCACCTTTGTTCCCGGATGTTGTTCCTCTGACTCATCTCCCGGTAGCATACAAATATACTGAAGTTAGCTTAGCATGCTATAAACAGACCGACCCGGACGGAAGTCAGCAACCCAGCGAATCCCAGTTTAATGGAGAGGAAACGGGGTTTGTGTGGAGAAAACGTTTCTGTCGTTGTGTGAAAATGTCTACAGTCCAGTTTGAAAGAGCGATAGCAGAGTACGAGGAGGAACTTTCTAGATCAATAGAGGAGCACGAGCGACAACGGAGACTACTGGACGCTGTTTTCAACCCGGAAGTCCGGATACAAAGAGCAGGTTGGTTCTGTTTGTTTCTTCATCACTTTAAACTGATGGGACCAGTTCTGGAGGAAGTATTCACATCATGTACTGAGGTAGAGTTACAGGTACTGTACTGAAGTATTCACATCATGTACTGAGGTAGAGTTACAGGTACTGTACTGAAGTATTCACATCATGTACTGAGGTAGAGTTACAGGTACTGTACTGAAGTATTCACATCATGTAATGAGGTAGAGTTACAGGTACTGTACTGCAGTATTCACATCATGTACTGAGGTAGAGTTACAGGTACTGTACTGAAGTATTCACATCATGTACTGAGGTAGAGTTACAGGTACTGTACTGAAGTATTCACATCATGTAATGAGGTAGAGTTACAGGTACTGTACTGCAGTATTCACATCATGTACTGAGGTAGAGTTACAGGTACTGTACTGAAGTATTCACATCATGTACTGAGGTAGAGTTACAGGTACTGTACTGAAGTATTCACATCATGTACTGAGGTAGAGTTACAGGTACTGTACTGAAGTATTCACATCATGTACTGAGGTAGAGTTGCAGGTACTGCACTGCAGTATTTAAACACGTACACTTTTTACAGAACTACATCTCAGAGATACATGTTGTACTTTTTACTGTACTACATACAGGCCTGGACTGGGACAAAAATTCGGCCCTGGACTTTTTGGTCCAGACTGACCCACCACAATCCGCGCGCAAATACTGTGCCAACTCAGTCCGTTGATGTACATATAATCACACAAGCCCTTAATAACACTACTATACTGAATAATATCCCTTGATATTCTGGAGCATTGAATAAAATAAATGATGACTACACATTATGTTGCTCACTTGCTCTTAAGAAGGATACTGGAGAAAGGATTTAAGATTCAAGAGTGTTTATTTATACAACTACTCATACAAATACAAATAGAACTCCCTGTGAAAGGCGTCCCTGACTGTATGAAAGCCACTTTCGAAGTGTGCCATCCTCGCAGCGGAAAGCTTTCTGCCATTTGGGGTTACTTGTTGTTGATTGTTGAGGGTGATGCAAATAGCTGAAGGGTGTCTGGGTTGGGACGGGTGAAATAATCAATGGGTGGGCTTGGGGTCTCTGGTGAGAGAGACGATGTACTGGGCACAAACCTGGACGTGAAAAGGAGAGAAATAGTACGGAATATGTTTGAACACCCCTAATATGTATGCAGATGTTTAATTGTAACAGTAGTTAATCAGTGTTTCATTAGTTTTAACTGTATAATGTGAAATATGTCTCCTTGTCTCTTATTTGATGTAATTTAATCAGAAAATGTCCATAAATAAGTGTTCAAAAAAAGAAAAGCAAGGACAATAAACCATAAACACTGACAGAAAAAAATAGGTAAAGCATATTTGAACAAATTGGACAGTGGGCTTGAAGAAAGTGTATTGATACTTAAAACACTTTAACTCTGGTGACCTGATTTGTAATTATAAAAATTGTGAAAAAGCAGATCTGCATGTTCAAACCACAGCACCATAACATAGTGGTTAATTAATCAGGATAGTATATCATTTTCCAACACTTTAGATCTATTATGTCAAGTAAAGTTCATAGACAACGTTTCTGAACATTTAGTGAATGAGTGTTTATCCACAACATGTTAGCTAGCACACTCACCTGCTATCACCACCACCACTCTCCTCCTCCCCCTCCTGTACCACCATGGCAGCGGGAGCCTCACCTTCACTGTCCGACGACCCCTCCTGAGGGACCCGCCGCGCCCGGCGCAGCCAAAGCCCTGGAGCCGGAGGCCACGCCCCCGCCGCCGGCCCCCGCAGCAGCAAACATGTTTATTATAGTTCTGCTCTTAGCAGCATCTGTTGTGAGAGCTTTTTTTTTCTTCTTTTCCCTCAGTTTTTCTGCACCGCCTTTTCGTTTTTTCTCCATTTTTTTCTTTCTCTTCTCTCTCACAGATTGCTAATGATGTGTCATTAGCTCATCATTAAAGGTGATTGGACGAGGGGGGGTCTGGAAAATGCGTGGGCGGGACTACTGGGCCTGTCATAGGGCCACTGGGCCACTTATGCGTCTCTTTACATACAAAAAAAAAAAAAAAAAAAGGGTCAGCCACTGCCGGCCCATTTCTGAACGGCCCACCGGGAAAACTCCCGGTACTCCCTATGGCCAATCCACCCCTGACTACATATCAGAGGTACATATTGTACTTTTACTTTACTACATCTCAGAGGTACATATTATACTTTTTACTGTACATCTTAGGGGTACATATTGTACTTTTTACTGTACTACATCTCAAAGGTAGATATTGTAATTTTACTGTACTACATCTGACAGGTACATATTGTACTTTTACTGTACTACATCTCAGAAGTACATATTTAACTTTTACTGTACTAATTCAAAGAGGTACATGTTGTACTTTTTACTGAACTACACCTCAGAGGTACATTTGATACTTTTTACTGTACATCTTTGAGGTACATATTGTACTTTTTACTGTACTACATCTCACCGGTACATATTCAGTGTTTCCCCTAGGTTTACAGCTTCGGGGGGCGGCGACAGCGGCGACACCGACACAAACACTTAAAGTAGTGGTTCTCAAACTTTTTCTGTAAATAACAGAATAAAGAAAATTGCAATCACTTTCAAGTAAATCAGATTGTTCCATCAGACATTTTTTTATTTTTAAATTGCAAGCACTTAGAACAATGAAAATAAAGTTATATCTGTGCAAAAAATAACAACTATTTAGTTACTACTAAATAGCGCTTTTTTGCCAAACAAAACAGAATGAGTGAAGATATGTGAGCATCAGGTTGCATCAGTATTAGTGGAGCAGTGAGCCTCTACACATCTTTTTAAAACGGGGTTGTAGATTTGATACAATTCATGTTCAACGTTTAGCTGAGATCTGTTTTGTGTTTTGAAACACGCAGCAGCAGAAAAAGGACTTCTGGCAAAGAGCCAAAAGTCGGCGAGTCGCGCAAGTGTAACCTGTTAACGGCGTACCGTAAACATTTACCCGAAAGTACAGGCATTTCTCCATGTATTTATTAATGACTTAGTTTTATGTCCGTGTACTTTGTACTTTTGTAATATGTGAAGCCAGCAGCTCATTGTTGGTAGAAGACACGAGCACTTTGTTTCTTTCACCTGGAGCAGGAGAGCTGCTCCGGGTTCAGAGAGCTGCTCCGGTGCGAGGAGAACTCCGGTTGTTCCTCTCATGAGAGCTGCTGGTGCCATCTTCACCCTGGGAGCGTTTAAAACGCAGATATAGCGGTCTGCTTTTCACGCGACATATTTTTCGACGCTCTCTGTCCGCTGCTGTGTGTGTGCGTGTGCGTGTGCCTGCGTGCGTGCGTGCGTGCGTGCGTGCGTGCGTGCGTGCGTGCGCGCGCATCGGGGCGGAACTCCGTCGTGCGCGATGCAGAGCAGAGGAGAAGTGTTAACGCAACCATTTAGAGACAGGAATGACAAGCTGTCGTGTGGATAAGATCAATCCTAACCTACAGGGCCATGTAGGTTAGGATTCCCCCCCCTTTTAATAATAAAAACCTTCATTAAAAAACTGCATTTTTGTGTTATCTTTGTCTAATATTTAAATTTGTTTGATCTGAAACATTTAAGTGTGACGAACATGCAAAAAGATAAGACATCAGTAAGGGGGCATGCACTTTCTTCACACAACTGTAAATGCTCAAGGGTTTTCTAATCATCCATTCGTCTTCTATGCGATTAGCAAACACAATGTACCATTTGAAAACTAGAGTGATAGTTGCTTGAAATCTTAGGGGTGTATATATTGTACTTTACTGTACTACACCTCAGAGGTACATATTGTACTTTTTACTATACTACATCTCAGAGGTACATATTATACTTTTCAGATGACAGTTTTTCTTCCTCTTTCTGTGTTCTTGTCATTTCAAATCATGACTTATTGATTTCTCTTCAGAGTTTCTTGAACCTCTCCCTCTAAACCCTGTCCTCACACTCCAATAGTCCCAACTTGTGCTTGGATTTGTGCTCAAACTGTAAACATGAACTCATATTTAGTTTTGCTTGCACAGATCTTCTGCTCTCCTGCTTCAAGGTGCATTTGCTTCACTGGAACGTCCCTGATGGGATCACTGGTTCATCCTCTTCTGCAGTCCAAGGCTTTATTATATTGCTTTCTTTTCAAATAAAAGGACAATTAATGACAGCAGCAGCATCTTTTTTTAGGGTTCATGCTTCTCTCATTTACAACTAATTCACTGTTTTTTCAGTGATAGACCTCTTGAATGGTAGAGTTTAATATGAGATTCATAAGATGTATGAATGTATTTTTTTAAATTCTCCAACAGATGTCCAGCAGCTGTTGGTGGTTAAAGAAGAGGTTCCCTCTGAGCAGCAGGACTGGAGCTCCAGTCTGGATCAGGAGGACCCGGAGCGCCCACACATTAAAGAGGAACAGGAGGACCCAGAGCCTCCCCAAATTAAGGAGGACCCAGAGCCACCACACATAAAAGAGGACCCAGAGCTCCCTCACATGAAAGAGGAACAGGAGGAACTCTGGATCAGTCAGGAGGGAGAGCAGCTTCAAGGGCTGGAGACTCAGGAACCTCAGTCAGATCTAAACCCTCTGCAAAACAATGAGGTAGTAAGTGATGTGATCTGTAGTACTGGAAATATATCAATCAGCTCACCTGAATGTGCTGGAATCTTTGACCACACAGTACTTCTGAAGAAACACACTAAATCCGAAACAGGAGTAAAACCATTTAAATGCTCAGTTTGTGACAAAACATTTAGATTCCATAGTGTTCTAAAACATCACATGATTATCCACACAGGAGAGAAACCATTTAGTTGTTCCGTGTGTAGTAAAACATTTTCAGAAAAAGGATACATGAACCGTCACATGACTAGCCACACAGGAGAGAAACCGTTTGGTTGTTCAGTTTGTGGTCAATCATTTTCACGAAAGCAAAACCTGAACACTCACATGACTAGCCACACAGGAGAGAAACCATTTAGTTGTTCCGTTTGTAGTAAAACATTTTCAGAAAAAGGATACCTGAACCGTCACATGACTAGCCACACAGGAGAGAAACCATTTGGTTGTTCAGTTTGTGGTCAATCATTTTCACGAAAGCAAAGCCTGAACCGTCACGTGACTAGCCACACAGGAGAGAAACCATTTGGTTGTTCAGTTTGTGGTAAATCATTTTCACAAAAGCAAAGCTTGAACACTCACATGACTAGCCACACAGGAGAGAAACCATTTAGTTGTACTGTTTGTAGTAGACCATTTTCAGAAAAAGGACACCTGAACCGTCACATGACTAGCCACACAGGAGAAAAACCATTTGGTTGTTCAGTTTGTGGTCAATCATTTTCACGAAAGCAAAGCCTGAACACTCACATGACTAGCCACACAGGAGAGAAACCATTTAGTTGTACTGTTTGTAGTAGACCATTTTCAGAAAAAGGACACCTGAACCGTCACATGACTAGCCACACAGGAGAAAAACCATTTGGTTGTTCAGTTTGTGGTCAATCATTTTCACGAAAGCAAAGCCTGAACACTCACATGACTAGCCACACAGGAGAGAAACCATTTAGTTGTTCCGTGTGTAGTAAAACATTTTCAGAAAAAGGATACCTGAACCGTCACATGACTAGCCACACAGGAGAGAAACCATATGGTTGTTCAGTTTGTGGTATTACATTTTCACGAAAGGAAAACCTGAACACTCACGTGACTATCCACACAGGAGAGAAACCATTTAGTTGCTCAGTTTGTGGTAAATCATTTAGACAGAAGCATTATGTGAAACAACATTTAATTGTCCACACTAGAGAAACAAATTAGTCGTGGAGTTTTCTCAACAAGATTCTCTTGTCTCGGTTATTTAAAAAAAATCGTGTGTATTTATGAGTATCAGAAACAAACACGGTTAATCACTTAAAAACTGTCCGACTCCAAAATAAGTGTATTCAGCTAAGATGAAGCTACACATCATTTTAAATTCTTTGGTGTGTGTTTCTCTGATGTGTCTCTCATGTGTTATGTATTGCCATGTATACATGAATTATGATAGTTTTAAATTGTCAAAGTATTTCATGTCCCCTATGTAGCACTATGGTTTGAGCTGAATTATCATTGTTGATAAGACTGAGGGAAATATTTAACCTTCTTTCTCTTCAGCAACATTTTATCTCCAGTTTAAACTCATTACTTCCTGAGAAAATAATTGTGGTTAATTATCGCCATCCTTCTTTCTTCTTCAACATCATCCTTTACTGATCTCATCTCTTTGAGATTTAGGGATTCTGTCCTTTGTGTTAGGACGTGAATATTTTACCTTTTGTTGCCCGAACATTCTCTCTTTGATTCACTACTATTGTAACAGCTGGTCAAGTAATCTGTTCTAATTGTTTTCATTGTGGCTCTCAAACAAGTTCAGCCAATGTTTCCACCAAAATGACTACAGTTCAATGTTGTACTTCCATATTTTCCCCAGTGTTTGTAGCTAAGCTATAGCAGCCTGTTTTTATGTTGACCCTAAATCTGTGTGTTCATGATTAATGGATTAATGGCTGTTAACGGAAGTTACATTTATAATTAGTGTGTGAAATGTGAATGAATTGCCTTCATTAATGAAATGTATTGTTCATTGATATGATTTCCACCCTGTTATCTGAGTTGTTTTATTATAATTAAATGAAATAAACAAATATTAAGCATATATTTGTGCTTCCTTACAGGTCATGAATTGGCAAAATGAAATAACCTAAAAATGGGGTACAATTCCATTGAAATTCCTCTTAATCCTACAAGAAATATGGGTAAATTACAGAATTACAGAAGAACTTTTTTCAAATAAATGCTTGTTTGTAAATACAGTTTAAAATACATTTGTAACACACTCCGGTTACTTCCCTGGGTTCCCATGTTAAAGTGACGAGTGTTTAAGTATGCGGTGTGCAGAGGAGTGAATGGTAAAGAGAAATAAAAATAAAGAAGATAAAATTAAAATTAAAATTACAATTAAGAGTTAAACTTAAAAATTAAAAATTAAAATAGCTGGGGGTGACAGAGACAGTCAGTGGGGGACCCGAGCCCCATTGATGAGCCCGACTGCTGACGGGAAGAAACTGTTTGTGTGGCGTGAGGTCTTGGTCCTGATGGACCTCAGCCTCCTGCCAGAGGGGAGGGACTCGAACAGGATATGTCCAGGGTGAGAGGGGTCAGCTGCAATCTTCCTAGCTCGCCTCAGAGTCCTGGAGGCGAACAAGTCCTGGAGGGATGGCAGATTACAGCCAATCACCCTCTCAGCAGAGCGGATGATGCGCTGCAGCCTGGCCTTGTCCTTGGCAGTGGCTGCGGTGTGCCAGACGGTGATGGAGGAGCAGAGGATGGACTCAACGATGGCAGTGTAGAAGTGCACCATCATTTTCATCGGCAGGTTGAACTTCTTCAGCTGCCTCAGGAAGAACATCCTCTGCTGGGCCTTCTTGGCGATGGAGCTGATATTCAGTTCCCACTTGAGGTCCTGGGAAATGATGGAGCCTAGGAAGCGGAAGGACTCCACAGCGTCGACGGGGGAGTCACACAGGATGAGAGGGGCGGTTGGGGCCGCGTTCTTTCTGAAGTCCACAACCATCTCCACTGTCTTCAGAGCGTTGAGCTCCAGGTTGTTGTTGAATCGTGAATGTGCATCTTTGCTGAAAGAGTTCTCCACTTCGGCATCAATACTTTGAAGAATAACTTAAGTCTATGGATGTTTAACTGGAAGTTTACACGCCAGAGCCGTCGCTTCCCTCGTCGCACCAAACTACAGCCCAAAGTCAGAGGGTTTTAACCCGGTCCGTGGCGCGTGGGAGCGGCTCAAACCCAAACTTAAAGCTCAGCTACTCCGCTGTTTCAAATACTTGGCTCAATATATTTATGCCGAATTTTGACTAATTCCCTATAGTATCCTACCGTACTAGTTTCATACATGTACTTGTACTACCAGTTGGTGCAACTTTAAATTGACCGAATTGTAAATGGAGTTCTGCAAGATCAAAGTGCCGCGCCACGTTCCGTTCCGGTAGAATTTTTGTAATTTAACTCTATTGAAGAAACTGTACTTTAGTGATTATTGATTATTGATTCTTGTTGTTCTGAGTTTGTACTCATGATTGAATGCACTATTGTAAGTCGCTTTGGATAAAAGCGTCAGCTAAATGACATGTAATGTAATGTAAAAAACAAATAAATAAATAACGCCCATAAAGTTTGAATACTCACAACTCCTTAATGATCATGATGGCTAAAAGCAGAGCGGGAGCGAGAGAGAGAGAGGAGCCGCGGAAGAGCCTCTTTGCAGCCGACAGAAGACGTTCATTCACGACCCCGACGCTTTTTAGACTCCGGGTTTCTTCCTGGAAGATGCGAAGGCGCACGGCTTGGGGGGGAAAGGGGGCGGGGCGACCACACCTTCAGTTTCAGGTAACAATAGGTGTCAGTTTGACTTCAAGCACCCTGCAATCAAACTGATGACGTCATCTCTGTGTCAAACCAGTACCGCCAGAAACCAGAAACCGTCCGCTGTGGTTCAGGTTAAACCAGTTTTATTACACAGCATGACGCCCAATAAAGTTGCTCCTCTGTGGTTGCCCAACAGGTTGGTCCACAAAGTCGTCTGTTGTACTTAATTATCAAGCAGACACTCCTGTTCTCTTTGACTAATACAGGGAGAGTGTGACCCGTACAAAAAATACATAAATAAAAGAAATTAGAAAATTGCGCACAAGCAAACTGTTTGGAACTGTAAATCATGCCCGTGTCCTCTGGGATGCGCATGCAAAACCCAAAGGGCTGTTAGGAGGGCATTTGAACATTCGCAGTCTTCTGCCTAAAATGGACCAAATTAAACATTTATTAGAGGACTCAAACTTGGACTTCCTATGCCTTTCAGAATCATGGCTTCATAAGAATTCGCCCCCTGATGCTTTGAATGTCAATGGTTACCACACATTCAGAAGAGACAGAACAGCTGGCAAAGGAGGAGGTGTAATGCTCTATGTTAAAGAACATCTCAATTGCAGTCAGATTGAATGGTCAAATGATATTAATTTAGAATGCATTGGCCTGAAGGTGTCATTGTCAACCCAAATGTCCTTCACTCTTATCTGCCTCTACAGACCACCATCTTCGAAAAAAGACTTCTATGATGAGCTCAATCGCATGTTAAAGGAGTGTGACACTGAAAAGGAAGTTATTTTATTGGGGGACCTTAATGTTAACTGGGAGGATAAGTCAGGAAGAAAGTCCCTAAAACGGACAGTTGATAGCCTCAACATGACCCAGCTAGTGACTGGCCCCACAAGGATAACTCACTCTTCACAATCCCAGATTGACCTGATTTTTAGTAACAAGCCAGAAAGAATAACGAAAACCTACAACATGGTAACTGGAATGTCTGACCATAATTTGACTCTGTTAACAAGAAAGCTCTCTAAGAAGCGATTTAATATTTCTGCTACTAGACAGTCACACCAATTAAGAATTCCCAAAGGTGACCTAAATGCATTCGAGGATGCTATAAACGGAATCAATTGGAGTAATCTCCTATCCAGTATAAGTGTTGAGGATGATAGCCACATATTCCTGTCCACAATCCAGAGCACCAATAGGAGTTTCCTTAAGAAAGCAAAATCTAAATCAAGTCAGAAGAACACACTTCCATGGCTAAATGGTGATATTTGGAAGTTAATGAAAGAGCGGGATTACACACTAAAAGTAGCTCTTAAATCTAAATTGGCAACGGATAGGCAGATATTCACAAAGTTGAGAAACCAAGTGACCAAAGAACTTAGAAAAGCAAAGGCAGATTTTTTTATTAAGATTATTACTGAAGCACATGGTAATTCCAAATTAATATGGGACAATTTACAGAAGATGTCAGGTAAACAAAACAGTGGTTCAATGAAACAGCTTAAAGTTAAGGTAAATGGTTGCCTTACACAAGATGCAGCAATCATGTGTACAGCTTTTAACTCTTATTTTATTGATTCAGTGAAGGCCCTGGCCCCTAGCGCCAGTGTCGGTTCAATTGATCTGCCACCTGTAGCTGGGGGTGAACCTGGCTTCTCCTTCATAGAGGTCTCTGATGCTACAGTCACTCGCTTCATGGGCTCTCTCAGGAACTCTAGGGCAAAAGATGTGTATGGTATTGACAACATGTTCCTTAAGAAACATAGAGACCCTCTTGCGCTCCCGATCACCAGCATGATCAACAACTCCATCAGGCAATGTGTGTTCCCTAAAGGATGGAAAGCAGCCATTGTAACACCGATCTTTAAATCGGGTGATACAACCGATATTACCAACTATCGGCCCATCAGCATCCTCCCAGCTATCTCTAAAATAGCTGAGAAATCTCTTGCAGAGCAGCTAATTGAACACCTTAACAACTCACCTCACCAGCTACATCCCATGCAGTTTGGTTTCCGAGCCAAGCACTCCACTGACGCAGCCAACTGCTTTCTCCTTGAGAAGATAAAGCTTAAATTGGATAAAGGGGGAGTAGTAGGAGCAGTATTTCTTGACCTCAGGAAGGCTTTCGACACTGTTAACCACAATATCCTGATTAAGAAAATGTCACATTTCAACTTCTCAGCTGAATCGCTAGCACTGATGAAGTCCTACCTTGAGGGAAGAACCCAGTGTGTTAGAGTGGGTGAGGCTGTATCGCCAGCGCTAGGATATGAAGTGGGTGTCCCTCAGGGTTCGATTTTGGGACCATTATTATTCAGTTTGTATATAAATGACCTCCCCAGTGTCTGTAAGGGATGTGATATTCAAATGTACGCTGATGACACAGTGATTTATGTCCATGCAAAAAGCAAAGAACAGGCTGCACTTAAACTCACCGATACAATGGTCAATGTGTCTAAATGGCTCTCAGATTCCTGTTTACACCTAAATGTGAAAAAGTCGGTCTGTATGTTTTTCACAAAGACGGCATGTAACTCACCTGAGCCGGATGTCTATGTCTCTGGTGAGAGGCTCCAGATAGTGCCTGAATATAAATACCTAGGTATTTACCTTGACTCAAACCTTTCTTTTAAGAAGCAGGTAAAAAACGTGGCAAAAGTTGTCAGATTTCATTTGTTTAATTTCAAGTACATGAGAAACAATCTAACCATAGATACTGCAAAGCTGTACTTTAATGCAATGATTATTCCATATTTGACCTATTGCCTAACCAGCTGGGCTCAAGCCACCAGCACAACTCTAAAATCAATTCAAATCCTTCATAAGCAGGCTCTTAAAATACTTGATAAAAAGCCCAGGAGTTATCACCACTGTGCAATTCTAAGTAAACACAATCTCCTGAGCTGGGATAACATCACTAAATTCTCCTATATGTGTCTTGTTTTTAAAGTTCTTCATGATATGGCTCCTCCCCCACTTGGTGAATTTATCAAACGAAACACGCAGAGTGGTAGACAAACTAGATCTGTGGAGAGAGGTGACTGTATCATCCCCTTTAGGAAAAGTTCCTTTAGCCAGTCTGCACTCTCAGTAAAAGCAGGACACCTCTGGAATGTTCTGCCTCTGCATATCCGCACTAGCAGAACATATCCCTCTTTTAAACACGGCCTGAAGAACTGGCTTATTAGCAATCAGGTGTGTGAGCATGAGTCGTGACTCCCTCCTCAATGATTGTGTGTACAAAATGTGTGTATGTTTATTGATCTTTATGATGATTTTATGATTTTATGATGAGGCCTATTTATATATTTGATCGTAACCTATGTGTTTATTGCTTTTTAAGATGTTTTTGTTATAACCATTTCTTTCCTTTAGTGATGGCTTGTTATATCCGGCCACAGGGACTACGGTTGAAATTTAGCTTTAGCTAAGACTGACACATTTACCCCTGGGTTGATTGATGTGTACGGTCCCTGTTCAAATAAATAAATGAAATGAAAAAATGAAATGAAAAAACACGTCTATACAAATGATTGTGTTTATTTTTGCTTCATATATTGATCATTTTTTCATTTCTTTTCTTCTTTCAACATAACTTGAAATGTCCATGACAATGAATATACTGTGGTACAAGACCCAAGAAGGGTAAATAGCTTTATAAAAGTGGTTCATATTTAGTGTTAGGATTTCTTTAAACCACTTTATTTCATTTTTAAACGTGAACGTGTTAGGGAATAACAGGCGGCCCTGTTAACAGGGTCGCCTGTTACTCTGTAACACCGGCCGCCTCCAGCGCTACTAGAGTACCCGTAGCCAGTTTGATTTATGCTTTTTTTGATGACTTTGACCAGCGCTGTGTAGCGAATGTTGTCTTGTGTGTTTGTGTGTCGTGCAACAGCTGTGTGAGCAGCGGCGCTGCGATTGACAGGAAGTCCAGACGTTTGATTTAAATGCGGACGGCGCATTTCTAATTTATTCGGTCCAGCAGGTCCTTGTGGTCCAGGTTGTCCAGGTCCACCTTGAACTACGAAAACATAAAATTCTAAAACCTTTTTCTAACCAATAACAACTTCTTCAAAGATTTGCAACTTACATTGGTCAGACTGTTATTTCTTATGATACATTTTAAAAGAATAAATTACAAATATAGAATATTAGGTTGCACCTAAATACCCATTGAGGTTACCGATATTCAATTTGGATAGAGATAAAGAACAATGAACAGACAGGTCAAGAAGTTTCGCTGCTGTAATGACAACTTTTTATTCATGTTGTTCTTGATATGTTTGTTCTATTCTAGATCTCACCTGCTGGCCCTTGTGGTCCCCTCTCTTTTTTTCAATTTATTTAACCAGGAAAAGCCTCATAGAGATAAAAAATCTCCTTTACAAGAGTGTCCTGGCCAAAACAGCAGTATCACATTAAACAAAGTTTCAGACATACAACATAAAACAGTGACAGAACATTTTTAGATCACAGCATGAGTAAAACCAAAACTAAGACTCAAGTCATCATATCCTAGTTCACACAGGTGCACATACCTCAGTCAAAAACATCTACAATCAGATGAACCTTCCTCCAAATCTTTCAATCTATTTTTAAAAACACCTAAAGAGACCGGCTCCCGTAGACCCAAATCAGTCTGCAGCAAATTCCAAGCTGCAGGAGCAGCAAACCTAAATCCCCTTTTTCCCCATTTCGAGACGGACGTTGGGAACAGATAACAAGAGTAGGCCTTGCGCATGCGTCACAGAGCGTAGACGGTAGCGTACAGCATTTTTCTGAGAAATTAACTTACACAGATAAGATGGAAGTACATTAAGAATTGCCTTATAAATAACGACATGCCAATGATTTAGTCTACGGATGGACAATGCAGGCCAACCAACCCTAGCATACAGGGAGCAATGGTGAGTAAGGGCCTTAAGATTTGTTATGAACCTCAATGCTCCAGACTTTGAGAAGATACATGCATAAAACATCACCATAATCAATCACAGACATAAAAGTAGCAGCAAGTCTCTTTTTAGCATCAAAAGAAAAGCAAGACTTATTTCTCCTTGTCCTCCTTTGGTTCCTGTCAGCCCCGGTGTTTCTCGATCACCTGCGATCAAAATTAAGCTCTTAGAAAGATGGTCTGAACTCATCCTGAGATATAAAGATATCTCAGGATGAGTTCAGACCAACTTAGTAGTAGCTGAAGACTCACAGCTACAACTGCAGGTTAACTTTATCTTTAAACATATTTAAACATTGAAATGTCTGCCCGAATAATTTATAAAAATTGTAAACACTTAAATATCTGCTAGAATTATTTATAACACTTTTAAAACAAGTAAGTGGATTTACTAAACTTTGTTTTGCAATCGCATATTTACCTTTGGTAAACCAATTTCTAGCACAAACAGTTTGTGAGTAAAGGTATGTTTGCACAAGAGATATGAAGAATTTCAAAAATCGAGCTTACATTTTTCAGCTTGAGCGCCATATTTTCACTTAACACTTTTGCCTTAGGACAATGGTGCCTCATTATATAGAGAGCTGAGATTGTTCTGTAATTTTTGATATACAACACATGTCCACTCAATTACCGGACATTCACATCTCTATTTGTGTGTTTTTAATACACAGGTATTGGAATAATTACATTTTCTAAGAGTAAACATGTCCCTTACTTTAGCCTTAACATATATTTTAAACAGTATTTACAAACAAGCATTTATTTGAAAAAAGTTCTTCTGTAATTCTGTAATTTACCCATATTTCTTGTAGAATTAAAAGGAATTTCAATGGAATTTTACCCCATTTTTAGGTTATTTCATTTAGCCAACTCATGACCTGCAAGTAAGCACAAAGATATGCTTAATATTTGTTTATTTCATTTAATTCTAATAAAAAAAACTCAGATAACAGGGTGGAAATCATATCAGTGAACAATACATTTCATTAATGAAGGCAATACATTCACATTTCACATACTAATTATATATGTAACTTCCGTTAACAGCCATTAATCCATTAATCATGAACACACAGATTTAGGGTCAATATAAAAACAGGCTGCTATAGCTTAGCTACAAACACTGGGGAAAATATGGAAGTACAACATTGAACTGTAGTCATTTTCGTGGAAACATTGGCTGAACTGGTTTGAGAGCCACAATGAAAACAATTAGAACAGATTACTTGACCAGCTGTTACAATAGTAGTGAATCAAAGAGAGAATGTTCGGGCAACAAAAGGTAAAATTTTCACGTCCTAACGCAAAGGACAGAATCCCTAAATCTCAAAGAGATGAGATCAGTAAAGGATGATGTTGAAGAAGAAAGAAGGATGGCGATAATTAACCACAATTATTTTCTCAGGAAGTAATGAGTTTAAACTGGAGAGAAAACGTTGCTGAAGAGAAAGAAGGTTAAATATTTCCCTCAGTTTTATCAACAATGATAATTCAGCTCAAACCATAGTGCTACATAGGGGACATGAAATACTTTGACAATTTAAAACTATCATAATTCATGTATACATGGCAATACATAACGCATGAGAGACACATCAGAGAAACACACACCAAAGAATTTAAATTGATGTGTAGCTTCATCTTAGCTGAATACACTTATTTTGGAGTCGGACAGTTTTTAAGTGATTAACCGTGTTTATTTTTGATACTGATAAATACACACGATTTTTTTTAAATAACCGAGACAAGAGAATCTTGTTGAGCAAACTCCACTACTAATTTGTTTCTCTAGTGTGGACAATTAAATGTTGTTTCACATAATGCTTCTGTCTAAATGATTTACCACAAACTGAGCAACTAAATGGTTTCTCTCCTGTGTGGATAGTCACGTGAGTGTTCAGGTTTTCCTTTCGTGAAAATGTAATACCACAAACTGAACAACCAAATGGTTTCTCTCCTGTGTGGCTAGTCACGTGACGGTTCAGGTATCCTTTTTCTGAAAATGTTTTACTACACACAGAACAACTAAATGGTTTCTCTCCTGTGTGGCTAGTCATGTGAGTGTTCAGGCTTTGCTTTCGTGAAAATGATTGACCACAAACAGAACAACCAAATGGTTTCTCTCCTGTGTGGCTAGTCACGTGACGGTTCAGGCTTTGCTTTCGTGAAAATGATTGACCACAAACAGAACAACCAAATGGTTTCTCTCCTGTGTGGCTAGTCATGTGACGGTTCAGGTATCCTTTTTCTGAAAACGTTTTACTACAAACGGAACAACTAAATGGTTTCTCTCCTGTGTGGATAGTCATGTGATGTTTTAGAACACTATGGAATCTAAATGTTTTGTCACAAACTGAGCATTTAAATGGTTTTACTCCTGTTTCGGATTTAGTGTGTTTCTTCAGACGTACTGTGTGGTCAAAGATTCCAGCACATTCAGGTGAGCTGATTGATGTATTTCCAGTACTACAGATCACATCACTTACTACCTCATTGTTTTGCAGAGGGTTTAGATCTGACTGAGGTTCCTGAGTCTCCAGCCCTTGAAGCTGCTCTCCCTCCTGACTGATCCAGAGTTCCTCTTTCATGTGTGGGGGCTGCGGGTCCTCCTGATCCAGACTGGAGCTCCAGTCCTGCTGCTCAGAGGGAACCTCTTCTTTAACCACCAACAGCTGCTGGACATCTGTTGGAGAATTAAAAAAAAATACATTCATACATCTTATGAATCTCATATTAAACTCTACCATTCAAGAGGTCTATCACTGAAAAAGAAGCATGAACCCTAAAAAAAGATGCTGCTGCTGTCATTAATTGTCCTTTTATTTGAAAAGAAAGCAATATAATAAAGCCTTGGACTGCAGAAGAGGATGAACCAGTGATCCCATCACAGACATTCCAGTGAAGCAAACGCACCTTGAAGCAGGAGAGCAGAAGATCTGTGCAAGCAAAACTAAATACGAGTTCATGTTTACAGTCTGAGCACAAATCCAAGCACAAGTTGGGACTTGGAGTGTGAGGACAGGGTTTAGAGCAGGGGTGTCAAACATACGGCCCGCCAGGGGGTCCAGTCCGGCCCGCGGGATGATTGTTAAAATTGCAGAAAAAAAGAAGAAAAAAAAAAGAAAAAAAAAAACTACCCAAGCTGGGAATCGAACCCCTGATCCTCTGCGCCACAGTCACAATTGTCTGCAAAACTGACATTACTAAACATATTGCCCAACTGCGAGGGAATCTGCAGAGGAGCACCCAGGCAGGTAAACAGTGGGCTGATGTCTGAATTGTTGGTCTTTATGTTTCTAGTTTATTGAAGAAAGACCTTAAAATAGGGTTTATCATCCAAAAAGCTTCACCAATGATTTAAACATAGAGAAATATTGTCATTATGTATGCATTATTATACTACGATTTTACTGGTCGGGCCCACTTGAGATCAAAATGGGCAGCATGCGGCCCCTTCACTAAAATGAGTTTGACACCCCTGGTTTAGAGGGAGAGGTTCAAGAAACTCTGAAGAGAAATCAATAAGTCATGATTTGAAATGACAAGAACACAGAAAGAGGAATAAAAACTGTCATCTGAAAAGTATAATATGTACCTCTGAGATGTAGTACAGTAAAGTACAATATATACACCCCTAAGATTTCAAGCAACTATCACTCTAGTTTTCTAATGGTACATTGTGTTTGCTAATCGCATAGAAGACGAATGGATGATTAGAAAACCCTTGAGCATTTACAGTTGTGTGAAAAAAGTGCATGGCCCTGTAGGTTAGGATTGATCTTATCCACACGACAGCTTGTCATTCCTGTCTCTAAATGGTTGCGTTAACACTTCTCCTCTGCTCTGCATCGCGCAAGACGGAGTTCCGCCCCGATGCGCACGCACAGCAGCGGACAGAGAGCGTCGAAAAATATGTCGCGTGAAAAGCAGACCGCTATATCTGTGTTTTAAACGCTCCCAGGGTGAAGATGGCACCAGCAGCTCTCATGAGAGGAACAACCGGAGTTCTCCTCGCACCGGAGCAGCTCTCTGAACCCGGAGCAGCTCTCCTGCTGCAGGTGAAAGAGACAAAGTGCTCGTGTCTTCTACCAACAATGAGCTGCTGGCTTCACATATTACAAAAGTACACGGACATAAAACTAAGTCATTAATAAATACATGGAGAAATGCCTGTACTTTCGGGTAAATGTTTACGGTACGCCGTTAACAGGTTACACTTGCGCGACTCGCCGACTTTTGGCTCCGTGACGTCCTTTTTCTGCTGCTGCGTGTTTCAAAACACAAAACAGATCTCAGCTAAACGTTGAACATGAATTGTATCAAATCTACAACCCCGTTTTAAAAAGATGTGTAGAGGCTCACTGCTCCACTAATACTGATGCAACCTGATGCTCACATATCTTCACTCATTCTGTTTTGTTTGGCAAAAAAGCGCTATTTAGTAGTAACTAAATAGTTGTTATTTTTTGCACAGATATAACTTTATTTTCATTGTTCTAAGTGCTTGCAATTTAAAAATAAAAAAATGTCTGATGGAACAATCTGATTTACTTGAAAGTGATTGCAATTTTCTTTATTCTGTTATTTACAGAAAAAGTTTGAGAACCACTACTTTAAGTGTTTGTGTCGGTGTCGCCGCTGTCGCCGCCCCCCGAAGCTGTAAACCTAGGGGAAACACTGAATATGTACCTGTGAGATGTAGTACAGTAAAAAGTACAATATGTACCTCAAAGATGTACAGTAAAAAGTATCAAATGTACCTCTGAGGTGTAGTTCAGTAAAAAGTACAACATGTACCTCTTTGAATTAGTACAGCAAAAGTTAAATATGTACTTCTGAGATGTAGTACAGTAAAAGTACAATATGTACCTGTCAGATGTAGTACAGTAAAATTACAATATCTACCTTTGAGATGTAGTACAGTAAAAAGTACAATATGTACCCCTAAGATGTACAGTAAAAAGTATAATATGTACCTCTGAGATGTAGTAAAGTAAAAGTACAATATGTACCTCTGATATGTAGTACAGTAAAAAGTACAACATGTATCTCTGAGATGTAGTTCTGTAAAAAGTGTATACGTGTTTAAATACTGCAGTGCAGTACCTGCAACTCTACCTCAGTACATGATGTGAATACTTCAGTACAGTACCTGTAGCTCTACCTCAGTACATGATGTGAATACTTCCTCCAGAACTGGTCCCATCGGTTTAAAGTGATGAAGAAACAAACAGAACCAACCTGGGTCCTCCTGGTCCTCTTTAATGTGTGGGGGCTCTGGGTCCTCCTGGTCCAGACTGGAGCTCCAGTCCTGCTGCTCTTCTTTGTCTGAAGTAAAAGCTGAAAGACAAACAAACTACATTAACTACGAGTGTTTGTTATCGCTTGTTAACAATCACAGGACTGTTGTTCAGCAAACAGCTGGTTGTGTCCAGTGAGGAACTAAAAGTAAATGTAAATGTAAAAGTTTTGTCACGTGACTTCACCCCAAAATCAAGATGGCGGAAACCAAAAAGAAGAAATCAAGATGGCGGCGGCCGAAATGCACAAACTCAAGGCATCAAACCACAAACCAGCGGTTCAAATCCCAGACTGACAAGAAGACTCGGGACATCCACTGGATGGATTCCCGCCACAAACTGGATATATTCTGCTCATGAGTCATTTTAAATATTTAGTTCGTAACATATGATTGATTTCTAATAGATTTGTAAATGTAGTTCCTGATACTAAACGATCTGAGACGTTATTAAAAGTCACAGCCTCCACTATAACATTGTGGGAGAGAATGAGTGAAAGAGTAGAATGTATTGTATTCCCTTTAATTAACCAGATAATTAATTAAATGTTAATCAGAACATTAAACATCATAACGCTTTGGCTCTGGTTACACATTTAAATATAATCGCTAGTTAAATCCTCACTGTACAGGATAAAGCACTAATGTCTCAGAAGTGATGCTGCGGCCAACAGACTACCGGGAGCTTCAGCTCACGTGACCGGAACACAAACTCCCCGAAACGTGAACGTGTTTCCAGCGAGAGGAGAAATAAAAAGCACCAACCTGCGGGGTTCAACCCGACATCCATCGGTCCATCCATCGCTGCTCTGCTCCGGTCAGTAGTGATGTGTCCTCTTGTCGAGTAATCCAGGAAGACCTTCGAGAAGAGCGACAGGAGGCGCGTGTTGATGACGTATGAGGGGACGTACCACGTGACTGAATCCGGAGATGATTTCGCGGGTTTTTGCGCGCGATTCGCGAGTTGTTCCTCGGCTGGTTCCAGATGAGCCAGTCCGCAGAATCGATCGCCGCACAACGCATGCGCGATAGATGTGTGACCGACTTGATCCCGCCCTGCTCTGACGTCATGAACAGTGGTCAACAATAAGGGGAGGAGCTGCTGTCCCTCAGACATGAAGAGTTACTGACTGCTGACCCCTGGTGGTGAGAACAGGTCAGTGCACCAGAGTGTCAAATGTTAAAAAAAAAGGCCCAGAGCTCAGTAGTTGGTGTTTCTCCATCAGCACGTACAGCCTGGATTATGGCCTCCACCTCCTCCCCAGAAAGGATAACCCAAATTTTGAACCTGTAATAATAAACAGACTTTTTTTTATCACACTTTTAAAATCAGAATTAAATACCAGAGTAAAGGTCAAGGCTGGTGTGATTTGTTGTTGTTTTATGGCCCAATCCCAGTGTCCCTACTAAGGCCTCAAACCCTGAACGCTCAAGGACTCACTGACGTCGCCTCATAAATGGTAGAGTGTGAGAGACTGTCTTGATATGGTGTAAATATGAATGAGACAGCACTTTGCTGCAACAGTGATATCAAGACTTAGATTTGGACACACTGGGTTTAACAGTACGCTACAAAAAATAGAGAAACATGAAACAGGCAAGTGTGACTATTGTGGGCAAGAGGAAACAATAGAACATGTTATTTTACACTATCAGAAATATGAGCATGAAAGAAGACAGCTAATTGGAAGCCTGGGCAAGGAAAAAGTACAGTTAGATATTACAGATATTCTGCAAAAGAATTTGAAAGTACATTCCTCTCATGTCCAACATATAGTGAATACAGATGATAATAATAATAATAATAATAATAATAATAATAATAATAATAATAATAATACAGTGCAAATAGGTAAAAAATAAAAATAAGAAGGTATTAGTCACAGAGAGTACAAAGGTGGAAAAATGCAGTGGCGGGCCGTGTATTTTCTAACTAGGCCTTCAGTGGATCAGCTGTTCGCGCTCTGGCACCACCAGCGCTCTGGCCAGAAGCTGAGGAATATACAAGACAGGAGCTGTGCAATGAGAAAATAAGCTATAGGGAGAAATTATTATAATACATGTAGTGTATTTGTGAAAAACAATTAAATTATAAAATAGCTATAACTTTGTGATTCTGTTTAGGCCAGCAGAGAAGGCTTAGCAGTCCCTGATGGCCCGCCACTGGAACAATTATATACTATTGTTATGAATTTAAGGGCTTTTATTTTTAAGGTGACCCACCCAAAATAAAAGCCTTGTGAAGCTTCTATGTTGATTTCATTGCAGACTTACTGCAATGAAATCAACATAGAAGCTTCTCAATGCTTTTATTTTGAAGGTGACCCCGCAAGCTGCAGCTGACCCGGATGCTCCTCCATTAGCAACATGGCGGCTACCCTCAGTAGCAACAGCAGCGTCTCGTGGTTGTGTTGATAAAGTGTCAGGTAGCTCCTTCAGTACTGATCCAGCAGAGTCTCTGTATGTCTGGATAAACCTTCTGAATGGACTTCTAGATGTTCACCTTTGTTCCCGGATGTTGTTCCTCTGACTCATCTCCCGGTAGCCTACAAAGATACTGAAGTTAGCTTAGCATGCTATAAACAGACCGACCGGGACGGTAATCAGCGACCCAGCGAATCCCAGTTTAATGGAGAGGAAACGGGGTTTGTGACGGAGTTTGTGGAGAAAACGTTTCTGTCGTTGTGTGAAAATGTCTACAGTCCAGTTTGAAAGAGCGATAGCAGAGTACGAGGAGGAACTTTCTAGATCAATAGAGGAGCACGAGCGACAACGGAGACTACTGGACGCTGTTTTCAACCCGGAAGTCCGGATACAAAGAGCAGGTTGGTTCTGTTTGTTTCTTCATCACTTTAAACTGATGGGACCAGTTCTGGAGGAAGTATTCACATCATGTACTGAGGTAGAGCTACAGGTACTGTACTGAGGTATTCACATCTTAGAATACCAACTAAGAGCATGTCAATATGCTCACGTTTCTGCATTACAATTTAAAACGTGTGCAATTGTGTGTTCCCCTGAGAGGGAGCAGCAAGACGTGGGACTGCAATAAGTCATTTTGATTTACTGTTAAACCCTTGTACTTTAATTGTCGGGTAGGATGGACTATTTTTGTTTACTTTTGGACTTTGAATGGCACTTGCAGCCCAGTTATTCTTTAGTTATTTTGCACTTTCAGAGGCTTGATTGCTATTTTGACTTTTAAAGCTTTATTTGTAGTTTGTCTTCTACTTTTAAAGCACATTTGCACTTTAATTTGTATTACTATTAAATTTATTTGTTATGATGATGTTCTGATGTTCAGATCTTGTTACTCAAATACATTTGAAGTTCAAATTCCAACATTTTGTTTACACCAAAAATGTACAGAATTGTATTGTCATAAGGGTTCATGCAGTTATGCAAGGTACGCCAATATTGTAAACAAAGTATACTCGGTATATTTATAAGCATTATTAATGTAGGTAGATCTTTTTGACTTGGTCATTTTAAAAGTAGCTTGCGAGCCCAAAAAGTTTGGGCACCCCTGTCTCAGAGGTATATATTCTACTTTTACTGAACTACACCTTTTACTGTACTACATCTCAGAGGTACATATTGTACTTTTTACTGTACTACAGCTAACCTCAGAGGTACATATTATACTTTTTACTGTACGACATCTCAGAGGTACATATTCTACTTTTGAATGTTCTAATTCCAAGAGGTACATGTTGTACTTTTTATTGAACTACATCTCAGAGGTACATATTGTAATTGTACTGTACTACATCTCACAGTTACACATTGTACTTGTACTGTACTACACCTCACAGATACATATTATACTTTTTGCTGTACTACATCTCAGAGGTACATATTGTAAATTTCCTGTACTACATCTCACAGGTACATATTGTACTTTTACTGTATTACACCTCAGAAGTACACATTGTACTTTTTTACTGTACTACATTTCAGAGGTACATATTGTACGTTTTTACTGTACTACATTTCAGAGATACATATTGTACTTTTTACCGAACTACACCTCAGAGGTACATATTATATTTTTCTGTTCTACATATCAGAGGTACATGTTGTACTTTTGCTTTACTACATCTCAGAGGTACGTATTGTACTTTTTTTCTGTACATCTTAGGGGTACATATTGTACTTTTTACTGTACTAATTCAAAGAGGTACATGTTCTACTTTTACTGAACTACACCTCAAAGGTACATATTGTCCTTTTTACTGTACATATCACTGGTACATATTGTACTTTTACTGTACTACACCTCAGAGGTACATATTGTACTTTTTACCGAACTACACCTCAGAGGTACATATTGTACTTTTTACCGAACTACACCTCAGGTACATATTGTACTTTTGCTGTACTAATTCAAAGAAGCACATGTTGTACTTTTTACTGAACTACACCTCAGGTACATATTATACTTTTTACTGTACTACACCTCAGGTACATATTATACTTTTTACTGTACTACACCTCAGAGGTACATATTGTACTTTTTAGTGTATTACACATCAGGTACATATTGTACTTTTTGTTGTGCTTTATTATGTTGCCTTCTTTTAAAATATAAGGACAATTGATGGCAGCAGCAGCATCTTTTTTTAGGTGTCATGCTTCTCTCATTTACAACTAATTCACTGTTTTTTCATTGACAGACCTCTTGATTAATAGAGAGTTTAATATGAGATTCATAAGACGTATGAATGTATTTTATTATTCTCCATCAGACGTCCAGCAGCTGTTGGTGGTTAAAGAAGAGGTTCCCTCTGAGCAGCAGGACTGGCGCTCCAGTGTGGACCAGGAGGACCCAGAGCCCCAACACATTAAAGAGCAACAGGAGGAACTCTGGATCAGTCAGGAGGGAGAGCAGCTTCAAGGGCTGGAGGAGGCTGATCAGAAGTCTGATCCAGAAAGACATCCAGGACCAGTGATTGTGGACTCGTCTGAACCTGAGACTGATGACAGTAGAGATTGGGAGGAGACTCAGGAACCTCAGTCAGATTTAAATTCTCTGCAAAACAATGAAGTACCTGTAAGTGATGTGAACTGTAGTACTGGAAATACTCCAATCGGCTCACCTGAATGTGCAGAAAGCTTTGACCACAATGGACATCTAGAGAAAACCTCTGAATTCAAAACAGGAGTGAAACCATTTAAATGCTCGCTTTGTGACAAAATATTTGCTTTCCATGATCTTCTAAAAAGACACATGATTAGCCACACAAGAGAGAAACCATTTAGTTGCTCAGTTTGTGTTAGATCATTTGCACGAAAGGGAACATTTGCACGAAAGGGAAACCTGAACACTCACATGACTAGCCACACAGGAGAGAAACCATTTAGTTGTTCAGTTTGTGGTAAATCATTTTCACGAAAGGAAAACCTGAAATATCACATGACTGTCCACACAGGAGAGAAACTATTTAGTTGTTCAGTTTGTGGTAAGGAATTTGCAGACAGGAAAAATCTGAAATGTCACTCAACTCGCCACACAGGAGAGAAACTATTTAGTTGTTCCGTGTGTAGGAAAACATTTATACGAAAGAGCTACCTGAACATTCACATGAGGGTCCACACAGGAGACAAACCATTTAGTTGTTCAGTTTGTGGTAAATCATTTTCACGAAAGGAAAACCTGAACACTCACACGACTGCCCACACAGGAGAGAAACCATTTAGTTGCTCAGTGTGTGGTAAAGACTTTTCCCAAAAGTCACATCTGAAGACTCACATGACTGTCCACACAGGAGAGAAACCATTTAGTAGTTCAGTTTGTGGTAAAGACTTTTCCCAAAAGGTACACCTGAACACTCACATGATTGTCCACACAGGAGAGAAACATGTAGTTGCTCAGTTTCTGGTAAATCATTTAGACAGAAACAATGAAACAACATTTAATTGTCCACACTAGAGAAACAAATTAGTCGTGGAGTTTGCTCAACAAGATTCTCTTGTCTCGGTTATTTAAAAAAAATCTCAAGTGTATTTATGAGTATCAGAAATGAACACGGTTAAACACTTAAAAACTGTCCAACTCTAAAATAAGTGCATTCAGCTAAAATGAAGCTACACATCAATTTAAAATATTTGGTGTGTGTTTAATCATGTTTCATGTGTTATGTATTGCCATGTATTCATGAATTATAATAGTTTTAAATTAAGTATTTCATGTCCACTGTGCAGCACTATGGTTTGAGCTGAATTATCATAGGTGATTAAACTGAGGGAAATATTTAACCTTCTTTCTCTTCACCAACGTTTTCTCGCCAGTTTAAACTCATTACTTTCTTGATTTAGTTTGACTTCAGAAACTGCAGTTTTGTTCCATAACTACTGAATGACTGAATTGAGAAAATAATTGTGGTTAATTATCTCCATCCTTCTTTCTTCTTCAACATCATCCTCTACTGATATCATCTCTTTGAGATTTAGGGATTATGTCCTTTGTTTTAGGACGTGAATATGTTTACCTTTTGTTGACTGAACATTCTTTGATTCACTACTATTGTAACAGCTGTTCAAGTAATTTGTTTTCATTGTGGTTCTCAAACAGAAAGTTCAGCCATGTTTCCACCAAAATGTTGTACTTCCATATTTGTCCCAGTGTTTGTAGCTAATCTGCAGCAGCCTGTTTTTATTTTTAACCTAAATCTGCGTGTTCATGATGGTTTAATGGCTGTTAATGGAAGTTACATTTATAATTGTATGGGAAATGTGAATGCATTGTCTTCATTAATGAAATGTATTGTTGACTGATATGATTTCAACCCTGTTATCTTAATTTTTTTATGGTAATTAAATGAAATCAACAAATATTAAGCATATCTTTCAATTCAGTTAATTTTGTACAGCCCAAAATCACAAATACAAATTTGCCTCGGAGGGCTTTACAATCTACACATACCTTTGGTTTGGTTACTTTATTAGTACCCGTAGGTAGACTTGGTTTGCAGTAATTAACAGTAGAAAATGAGGCATCCGTCTCGACCTACATTACAACAGACAACCAGACAAACATGATAGAGGTACTCAAAGCTCCAGATCAGTGCTGCTTATAATTATGATTTGTTCACCTGAATGATGGCTGCTGGAACAAAGCTGTTTTTATGCCGCTTTGTTCTGCACCGTGCTACTAAATACCTCCGTCTAGAGGGGAGAAGCTGAAACTCCCTGTTCAAAGGGTGAGAGTCGTCCTTTAAAATGGAATCGGTTATCCGTTGTAATTTTTTGGTGTACAGGGACTCTGGGCTGAGTTGTGACTCACCAATCAGCCTGCTAGACCATTTCACAATTGGATACAGAGAGTTTCTGTTCTTTAAGGACAGGTTTTCAAACCATGACACCAAAGAAAAAGATACAATTGATTCAATAAAAGCACGATAAAATAAGGTCATCAACGTTTTGTCGATGTGGAAGTAGGACAGTTTCCTTAAACAAAACAGACGCTGGTGCCCCTTTTTGCACACAGCTTCACAGTTTTCTTCAAAGTTCAGTTTTGAGTCTAATTGTCCCAAGATATTTGTAAGATTGTACACATTCCACAGTCTGACCCTTAATGGATGTTACTTCATGTGTGTGGGCATGTCTTCTATATACAAATATATAAAATATATATAAATAAAGATAGTAAAAACCCTTTCACAGTGAAAAAAGGGAAGAAACCTTCGGGAGAGCAACAGAGGAGGATCCCTTTGCCCTGATGGACAGAAGCAATAGATGTGATGTGACCAGAATGAATAACGTTACAGAGTTACAGCACATTACATGAATATGACAGAAATTATTCATATGAGTGGCATGGACCACGAGGGAAACTCCCTGACAAAGTCGGTCAGTAGGTCCAATCTGGAGAAATGTCACCGTCTGGTCGATGGGCGGAGGTACTACACCCACAATCCAAATCAGGAATTTCAGGTGAGAATGAGTTTCACAAGAGTACTAAACTACATGAACAAGATGTCTAGATTAAAGAGAAATCAATTGATTTTTCATTCCACTAGATGTGTTGTTGTCTGGTGAGGTCAGCAGAGGTACCGGGTCAGCATGATTGGTATGAAGTTGGTCAAAACAAAAATGGAGACACCGGAGAAATGAATTAGAAATGCACCATCCGCGTTTAAATCAAACGTCTGGACATCCTGTCAATCGCAGCACCGCTGCTCGCACAGCTGTTGCATGACACACAGGACAACATTCGCTACACAGCGCTGGTCAAAGTCATAAAAAAAAAGCATAAACCAAACTGGCTACTGGTACTCTCATATCTTCTTAAATTCACCTTTTAAGGAACTTGCATATACGATACATACCCATGTGTTATATATCAAAATGTGCAGAACAATCTCAGCTCTCTTCACAATGAGGCACCATTGTGCTAAGGCACGGTGTAAAGAGATAATTTGGCCCTTTAGCTGAAAAGTTGGAGTCGATTTTTGAAATTCTTCAAATCTCTGGTGGATGAACTGTTTTGGTTCTTGAAATTGGTTAACCAAAGTCCTTGGTTCACAAAAGTAGTGGAATATATGAATACAATAGTATATAAATGTAAACAAATGTCTAAACGTTTTTTGAGCAAAAGTGTGGTCTGTCACTCTACTTTCACCAAATGTGAGCGGTACTGAGATCAAATGGGACCAAGTTATGACTTCATACTACAGATCAAGCTTCATGGGGTGTGTGCAAATGAAAAATCAACATTACAACATATTTTGTTTCCAAGAACAGTTTTATTTTTTAAACAAACTATGTACTATACACTCACCTAAAGGATTATTAGGAACACCATACTAATACTGTGTTTGACCCCCTTTCGCCTTCAGAACTGCCTTCATTCTACGTGGCATTGATTCAACAAGGTGCTGAAAGCATTCTTTAGAAATGTTGGCCCATATTGATAGGATAGCATCTTGCAGTTGATGGAGATTTGTGGGATGCACATCCAGGGCACGAAGCTCCCGTTCCACCACATCCCAAAGATGCTCTATTGGGTTGAGATCTGGTGACTGTGGGGGCCATTTTAGTACAGTGAACTCATTGTCATGTTCAAGAAACCAATTTGAAATGATTGGAGCTTTGTGACATGGTGCATTATCCTGCTGGAAGTAGCCATCAGAGGATGGGTACATGGTGGCCATAAAGGGATGGACATGGTCAGAAACAATGCTCAGGTAGGCCGTGGCATTTAAACGATGCCCAATTGGCACTAAGGGGCCTAAAGTGTGCCAAGAAAACATCCCCCACACCATTACAACACCATCACCAGCCTGCACAGTGGTAACAAGGCATGATGGATCCATGTTCTCATTCTGTTTACGCCAAATTCTGACTCTACCATCTGAATGTCTCAACAGAAATCGAGACTCATCAGACCAGGCAACATTTTTCCAGTCTTCAACTGTCCAATTTTGGTGAGCTCTTGCAAATTGTAGCCTCTTTTTCCTATTTGTAGTGGAGATGAGTGGTACCCGGTGGGGTCTTCTGCTGTTGTAGCCCATCCGCCTCAAGGTTGTGCGTGTTGTGGCTTCACAAATGCTTTGCTGCATACCTCGGTTGTAACGAGTGGTTATTTCAGTCAAAGTTGCTCTTCTATCAGCTTGAATCAGTCGGCCCATTCTCCTCTGACCTCTAGCATCAACAAGGCATTTTCGCCCACAGGACTGCCGCATACTGGATGTTTTTCCCTTTTCACACCATTCTTTGTAAACCCTAGAAATGGTTGTGAGTGAAAATCCCAGTAACTGAGCAGATTGTGAAATACTCAGACTGGCCCGTCTGGCACCAACAACCATGCCATGCTCAAAATTGCTTAAATCACCTTTCTTTCCCATTCTGACATTCAGTTTGGAGTTCAGGAGATTGTCTTGACCAGGACCACACCCCTAAATGCATTGAAGCAACTGCCATGTGATTGGTTGATTAGATAATTGAATTAATGAGAAATTGAACAGGTGTTCCTAATAATCCTTTAGGTGAGTGTATATCCCTGGTGACTCTAATTAAACCATTCCGGAACTATAAATGGGTGCTTGGGCGCCCGGGGAAGTCTTTTGCCCGAACACCCTAGGAAGAGGAAACAGGTCTCTACCTATTGTTCATTGCAATACGTATATACACAATTGTTCTGCCACCTTACATTTACCACAATTTCAGTTCAATCTATCACTCATATTGCCACTACCACTATCAGTGGTCTGGGTAACGTTGGTGCATCGTTACAGTCACGTTCGTAGTTTTTTCAGCAGGTTTAACAGATTATTGAAAGTATTTACAAGTTATAGCAACAGTTATTTACATTATCTGCGTTTGTCTTCATGATCATTTGTTCTTGCTAACGGCCGAATGGTGCGTCACTTTAAATGTTGCCCCCGCAAGGAATTGTGGGGCGGCATTATCTCCTTTCCTTTTGAAAAGGACGGTCCAGTGTTTCCTATGCTAAAGGAGCTAAGTAAGGAAGCATTGAAGCTCCTTTTCTTTGCATTTAGAGAATTCGACCAGCTCTTATCATGGCGGTTCACAGCATTTGAAATGATATTCATATATATCATTACATATATTCTGTACATTATATATTAAGCCCCGGCAAGAGGACCTGACAATGCCGACATCAGAGTATGTTGTTTATCTAATGACACCAAACACACCAATACACAATAAGCAGGACTGAAACAGGACATAAACTGAGCCTAGTCCCACTCAGCTGGGCTGTGATGAGCCAGTTTAGGCCTGTGTCAGATTGGGCCCTGATATTGAATCAACGGAGCCAGAACCCGTTTCAGGGCTGGCTGCCGATTAACCCCGATGACCAGGCCAGAACAGGCTTGTGTCTCGTCTGTAACTACCTAAATCTAGCATATATGGCAAAAACTAAATGGGCCCAAACTGGCTCACATTTGGCCGCATCAAACCGAGTCAGCCGACACTCAGCCGCAATAGGGCTGATGTTGAGGACGTGATGCCTGAGTCCAGTTTGAGGTTGAGATACAACAATAAATCTGAAGGAGCTTTGGCCCATCAGTGCCAGCAACAACAACCAAACTACTGATTCACTTAGTTTTTGTTTTTAAAGGCTCTGAAAGTCCAGTAGAGCCGACACAATGTTCTTTTCACCACACTGCGGCACAGTGTGGACAAAAACACTTTCACATGGCTGTGCACCACAATAGAGTGCTGCAGGGATGACATTGTTTTGAAGTCAGCATCTCACTGGTTCCCTAAACAAAAGGCCGATGGGATTTTTCCACTGCGAGGCCTCCGCCATGTTGAGAGCCGTGCAAAGGGAACATATATGCTGCGACTTTCGAATTTTGCACCGAGACGCGTTGCAACAGGCTTTAAAAACCCTCTTTGGCAAAGCGAGTCGGGAAACACAGCTGATACTGAACGTTGGGTGAGAACACAACCAGGTGTTAGAATGTAAATAATGGGGGAAAAAATAGATTCAATGCGGACAACAAAATCAATGTGAATTATCACAATATTCACCCCGGGTTCCACCTCAACCATAACGGAATAGCTGAAGGATATTTGGTTCTTTGACCTCATAGGGGACGCTCATGCAAAAAAAGATGTTGGAACTGAATTTAATTGATATTATTCATATAAATGTTAAACTGCATGCTTGCCTGTAGACAATATTAAAAATAAAATAAAGGCTTTCTGGGTGACACTAGACACTAATTTGGTTAGACAGTTGTGACGTCCCCTCCCTTCCACGAGGAGTCTGGGTCCTGTTTGCCTTGTGTTTTGTCTTTCAGACTGTTCATCAGCTGATGAGCCACACCACCTGGTGGCTCCTATAAAGACGCAACATGAAGATGGAGGGGTCGCTCCCTTTGTCTGGCTGGCTGCTGTCCTGTAGTCGACACTGCAGCTTATTTGTTTTGTTTGTTTAAGTTAATTGTGGTCTATTTATCGCTTTTAACTCGTCCGGTCTCCCATCCAGCCTTTGAGATGGATTGTGACACAGTTAAACAATGTCTCTACTTTCCTGCTAACTATCCATCATATCTTTTCCAAGAACTTTCCTGACATAGCTTATTTCTAGGGAATTATACAAAACGATGGGATCTATAAAAGAAAGTGTCCCCAAGGTTGCAGAAACACAAAGTAGTAGTTTACATAGTAGTTTGTGTTTAGTTTCCTCCATCACAGACCCACACAGTATGTCGTCATTGTTTTTAATAAAGATTAATCAGATGTTCAGAAAACAATTTGCCTTCCATCTCATTTACAAACAAATGAAATAGGGAACATTTAAGACATTTTACATATTTTTTAAATAAACACGAGAAAAACAAGAACAAAAACTTCATCATCAATCTTTCACAAATGAAAAGATAGAAATTCTATTCTGTATGGACTCTCATGTGTCTCTTCAGATGTCCCTGTTGTGTAAATCTTTTGCCACAAAAATCACAACTGAATTGTTTCTCGCCTGTGTGGACAATCATGTGTTTCTTCAGACTCCCCTGTTGTGTAAATCTTTTCTCACAAAAATTACAATCAAATGGTTTCTCTCCTGTATGGACTATCACGTGTCTCTTCAGATTTCCCTGTTCTGTAAATATTTTCCCACAAACATCACAACTGAATTGTTTCTCTCCTGTGTGGACTCTCATGTGTTGCTTCAGATTTCCCTGTCTTGCGAATCTTTTCCCACAAACATCACAACCAAAAGGCTTATCTCCAGTGTGGACTCTCATGTGTTTCTTCAGACTCCCGTGTTGTGTAAATCTTTTCCCACAAACATCACAACTGAATTGTTTCTCTCCTGTGTGGACTTTCATGTGTGTCTTCAGATGTCCCTGTTGTGTAAATCTTTTCTCACAAACATCACAACTGAATTGTTTCTCTCCGGTGTGGACTCTCAAGTGTCTCTTCAGATGTCCCTGTTGTGTAAATCTTTTGCCACAAAAATCACAACTGAATTGTTTCTCTCCTGTGTGGACAAGCATGTGTTTCTTCAGACTCCCCTGTTGTGTAAATCTTTTCTCACAAACATTACAATCAAATGGTTTCTCTCCTGTATGGACTCTCATGTGTCTCTTCAGATTTCCCTGTTCTGTAAATATTTTCCCACAAACATCACAACTGAATTGTTTCTCTCCTGTGTGGACTCTCATGTGTTGCTTCAGATTTCCCCGTCTTGCGAATCTTCTCCCACAAACATCACAACTGAATTGTTTCTCTCCTGTGTGGACTCTCATGTGTCTCTTCAGATCTCCCTGTTGTGTAAATCTTTTCTCACAAACATCACAACTGAATTGTTTCTCTCCTGTGTGGACTCTCATGTGTCTCTTCAGATGTGCCTGTTGTGTAAATCTATTCCCACAAAAACCACAACTGAATTGTTTCTCTCCTGTGTGGACTCTCCTGTGTGCCTTCAGAGTTCCCTGTACTGTAAATCTTTTCCCACAAACATCACAACCAAATGGCTTAACTCCAGTGTGGACTCTCATGTGTTTCTTCAGACTCCCCTGTTGTGTATATCTTTTCCCACAAACATCACAACTGAATGGATTCTCTCTTGGCCATAACTCTTTCTTTTGCGTCACTCTAAAACGTTTCTTTCTAAGCAAACAGCTGGAGGATATTTTTCCAAAATGACAGATCATGTGTTTCTGCAGAAACCCCTTGTAGGAAAACCGTTTACTACACTTGAAGAAGCTGAAGGATTTGTTGCCAGTGTTACATCCCACATGACTTACAAGGGCTTCCTTATATTTCAGGGCATGTGAAGCAGAATCAGGTGCCCTGGTTTCCTTCCAAAAATGGTCCCCGTCTTCACTTTCAGGTCCAGAATCTGACAACGGTTCTTGCCAAACACCATAACTGACTTCAGTCTCAGAAGATTCTGAAGTCTTTTCATCATCAGCATTTGGAGGTGAATGACGAGGTGGATTTAGGTTCCTGGCTGGTCCTGAATCCCCACAGTCCTCTCCATCAGTTTCTGTTTTTATCAGTGTAGCTGACCTGCCGGCTGGAGGCTCCGCCTCTCTGTTGTCCTCCGTCTGGCTTTGATGGAGCGGTGAGGTCTGAGGTTTGTCATCTTCACTCTTCACAGTAACAGCAGTGGATAGGAACTTGGTGATATCGGCCTCCTCGAGCACATTAAGCTGCTCTCCCTCTAGACGGGTCCAGAGATCCTCCTTTTCCTCTTTTATGTTGAGGGGCTCCGGGTCCTCCTGGTCCAGGTCCAGGCACTCAGGGGGGACATCTGCTTTAATCTCCAACAGCTGCTGGACATCTGCAGGGAGCACATCATGGACAACAGTGACTTCAGACTGATATCAGCTTTCATTAGTGGAGATATTCAAGGAATTTGACTTCAGTGTTTCCCCTACCATTATATTAGGGGGGACGTTTTTTTTTTTTTTTTAAACGCTCCAGGGGTGAAGATGGCAACAGTTAATGTGTTTGCAGGTCAAGACAAACATCTGCAATAAGCTGCAAGGAGACCCTCTTCAGGCTGCAAGGAGACTAATGTTGCACGGTATATCGATACTAAAAAGGTACCACGGTACCAGGCTCAAACACAATTGCTCATACTTATGGAAAGAACTATGTCGTCATCTGGTCAGATATGGACAATAGGCCTACATAGCCGTGTATAATCAATGCTATGAGAGCACCATATAGTTTTCATTAGTATCTTGCTGTAGGCCAATACAAATATTAATGCCATTTGTTAAGTGTTCAAAAAGCTGGGCAGGAACAAGCAGGTAAAAAAGGGAACCATAGAGATGTTTTATTTATTACTATTATAGATGAATATACCAGTATTGTATCATATTTCTGGTATCGTACCGCAAGTATCGGGTATCGTGATATTTATGGCAGTTATAGTATCAAAGTCATAGTTTAGGTATCGTGACAAACCTAAAGCAGACCCTCTTGCAGTCCTTGCAGCCTGCGGAGCTCGATAAATGAGCCAGACCTTTCTGACTTCGCATATCGAGAGGCTCTGAAAATGTTCTTCCAAAAGCCCCGAAAATTACACTGCAGTGACTAAACCTGCACACTTTGTGGTTGTCATTAAAATAAATGAACACCATGTTTCCTTTAAGTCAGTATTTATCAAACTGGGGCGGTATTTTTATTTCAAGAACTTTATTGAGAACTTCACATATTAGAAAAGTACAAAGTACACGGACATAAAATTATTAATAAATACTTTCGGGTAAATGTTTGTTACGCCGTAACTCACTGGGGAAACACTGCACTTCATACAACGATACTAATATTTAGATCTATAATGATGATATTAACACATTAAAGATGAGTATTTAAACTATGGAATATATTATACGCTTTTAATGACACATTTGCATGTCATGTCATTATTAAATTCACAATGTTTGAGACGTGAAATCAAATCATAATTTTGAATAGTGCTAGTTGCTTCAACGTTTGTTGAGTTGAGAAGCTCAACAAACAGCAAGCTGGCGTCTGAGAAGGTCTCAAGGTAGCGCAGGACTGGCCTATTGAAAAAAAAAAAAAAAAAAAACTTGTGATGAACCCCTAATGCATCCGTTTCCCTCACTTGCATCTTAGTCCCTCCCACCAGGGATGCATCGAGAGATGCAAGGAAACCATGCGAGGGGAGGAAACAAGGAAATATGCTCGTTTGAGATGAGCGAGTTCTGATCAGAATCGATCACCGGCAATCGCCGCACAATGCATGCTAGTTAGATTTCTGTCTCACTTGATCCTGACTTGCTCTGACGTCATGTACACGTGGTCAGCGACTACCTCACGAGAGCGAGGCGGCCGCAGGTTTTAGAGCCAGGTGTCAGTGGCTCTCCACCGACTGCATGACCCAATGCATGATGGGAAACGCCTGGCTGTCACCAGATCAGAGAGCTGATTTGCTCTTAGATTTGACAACAAACACCACATTTTGTAGAAAATCCTATTTTTCTATGTAGTTGTAATAGTTAACGCTCGATTAGTCTCAGGTTTAATCTCAAAACATATCTTGTGTAGCTGATAATATTAAAGCTTATTTATACAACTGTTAGAAGAAAAACTTATTTACTCTTAATCAACGACTGTTTCACAGTTATATTATTAATCATAGACTGTGTAAAGGCTTGTGGCTTCGCATTTGACCTACTCTCCTGTTTAAACATACGCATGACCTTCTGAAAGAGTCTTGAGACTGGGGATGCCTACATGTCTCTGTTTGAAGAACGTGGTGTTCCTTGTTATCATGTGACCATGCCGATGCAAGCGAATCTAGAGCTTCTGTGATTGTGTCATTAATGTATTTAAGAGGTAACTCTCTGCTCATTCATTGAGCAGTCTAGGATACGCAATTGACATATCATGTTGTGATTCTGACTCTGTTCCTTCTTCGAAGAATAAATGTTCCTGATCAATGATTTTACCTCAAGGTGTCGTGGGAATTTTTCTATCAACAACACATATGAAAACGAGTAGTAAAGTGTTTTATAGACGGACATAAAAAGAACAAAGATAGCATATAGTGCAGATAAAGATAGCATATAGTGCAGATACACATACATTTCTACATAAATATATATTTACAAACCCATATGAATAAAACCGAACGAGGTCTGAAAACTTCAAGTAACCTACAGATCGGATCTAACGGGTAGTAACTGTTTCTGTGACTTCCTGTTTATTCTTTAAAAAAGGTAGCTGAAAACTGTCCCGACGTTTTCGTTTTTTTATAAATGCATTATTCAACAATTGCACATGTACAATTTCATAGATTATTAAAACGATAGAGGATGCAACCTAAACAAACAGAGATGCATTCAGCCTTCAATAAGAGGACACACCCCTTTAAGGACACATCTCTTTGCAACCAAAGATAATTTTTCTACTTTTTTTAATCATTGGACTAAAATTATGAAAACATCGGTCTTGTTCTTTGGTAACAAGGATGCCCAAGTAGTTGACTTTCTTCTTGATCATTAATATAAGTTATATCACTTCTTTTTAATGCCAATAGCTAATAACAGACAGAGACCTGAATCTTTTGAAAACAAATCAATAAGTGTTAATAACAAAGTGGCCATAAATGTCCCATTCTGAACATAACATGCTTCCTCCAAAATTATGTTTGAAACAAGATACCCCAGCAGAACGATCTGCTTCATGGGACAGCCACATGTCATTGCCCCCTTGTGATTTTCAAAAATTACAATCTTTTATGAGGGAGTGCGATTCTTTAGTTGCTTAGCAAATAAAAACAAGACCTTAAATTTTACATCGTTTCTTAATCCCCTGACTAAAAGGGGATTAAAAGAGAAAACAAAAAAACAACAAACTACTAATATATATATATATATGAATAAAAGTTGCTTACGTGTTTCAGACTTTGTTCGGATTTGTTCATATGTGGTTATAAATATATATTTATGTAGAAATGTGTGTGTAGCTGCATCCTTTGTTCTTTTAATGTCTGCCTGTGAAACACTCTGCTGCTTGATTTGATATGTGTTGTATAAATAAGCTTTATTATTATCAGCCACACAAGATATGTCTTTAGATTAAACATGAGACTAATAGTCAACAATTGAGCATTAGAAAATAAGAACTTCTACAACACCTGGTGTTTATTGTCCAATCTAAGAGCCAATCAGCTCTCTGATTTGGCGAAAGCCAGGTGTTTCCCATCATGCACTGGGCCACGCAGCCGGTGGAGAGCGACTCCACCGGTGAGATTATCGTTGACCACGTGTGCATGACGTCAGAGCACACACATCTAACTCATGCATTGCACGCCGATGATCGATTCTGATCAGGACTGTCTCATCTCAAACCAGCATATTGTCTGCATGTTATTACAAGAACACACACACACACACACACACACAGACAGAGAGAGAGAGCAACACTCTTCTCACATTTCTGGTGCCTTATTTTATATATTTACAAACAAAGTATCTTAAATGTTCTCATTTGTAGTCAATCTTCAAAACATTGTAGTTCCACAGCTGCAGACTGACGTCACTAAGAAGCACAAACCTGCTCTGTGGAGCTGAACTCGAGGGTTCAGCCTCCAGTAGTTTGGTTCGTCGCTCATTTTCTCTGAAGCGAGAAACGTCCTCCTCGTGATCTGCTGTTAATCTGTCAAACAGCTCGTGATGTGTCCTTTCGTGTCGAGTAATCCAGGTGCAGCCCAAGTCTCTGTCACTGTGTTAATCGCTGCTATCGCTACATGACCGAGCTACATGCTAGGTGGCTAACACTCGCTAGCTTCTCAGGACTTTACCGGACAATTCCTTTAAAGCTCACAGCGGGTCCGCGTGTCTCTCTATGGCTCCACTGAGCTCTCATCCGGCTGTCAGCTGCTTCACCTGATAGATACAGAGCTGGAGGAGAGAACATTCTACTTCTTCTACTTCTTCTTCTTCTTCGTCGTCTTCTTCTTCTTGGAGGTTTATTGGCGGTTGGCAAACAACTGTTTGGTGCATTACCGCCACCAACTGGTATGGAGAGTGAATCAACTTGCATTATAAAAACATATAATTATAAAACAATATATTGTATGTATATATACATTTAATCAGTGGTGTATAAAGTACCCAAAAGCCGTACTTGAGTAAAAGTAAAGATACCTTACTGGAAAATTACTCCAGTAAAAGTAAAAGTCACCTATTAAAATACTACTTGAGTAAAAGTCTTAAAGTATCTGATATTTTCTGTACTTAAGTATCAAAAGTATTTTTCTGATATAAAATGTACTTAAGTATTGAAAGTAAAAGTACAAGTACATGCTTTTAATAAAAAAGCAAAGGGTCAGAATTTTGAGAATTATGAAGTTTATTCTTTTAAGTGCTGTGGTCACCATGACCAAGGACAAGGAGTTGTGTTGATACAATAACTGGGTTGGCTGTGATCCATCCATATATATTATGTTTAACATAATATATTGTACCTAAGTATACTTTTGCATCTACTATGAACTTATCATCATAATTCTCCAAAAAGCAATATGACACTATGAAGGAGTTGTAACAGTGCAGTATGCTCATTCCGCCCGCCGTGGGTCTCTTGGTACCGGTCTGTGGGTCTCTTGGTACCGGGCCACAGAAAGAATGAATGAAACATTTCAATTAAATAAAAAAAAATCAATGCCGCAAAGATGTTTTATTGTGAAAAATGACCGCATACATCCGTCTGTGGTGACCTCAGACGGAATCTCTTGACACATGTCAAGATGTTACGTTACTCTAAAAATGAAACTTAAGTCTGTTACAACTCTGTCGGTGATCTGGAAACCAAGGCAGAGTATCCTGAGATCACCAAAAAAGCATGAAAACCTGCTTCCATTTCAACATCCTGTCTTTGTGCAGCGGGTTATAAGTTAAGCAGTAGACTGGACTAAAGGTTTAGTTAGCAGTAGAGTCAGTAGACTGGACTAAAGGTTTAGTTAGCAGTAGAGTCAGTAGACTGGACTAAAGGTTTAGTTAGCAGTAGAGTCAGTAGACTGGACTAAAGGTTTAGTTAGGAGTAGAGTCAGTAGACTGGACTAAAGGTTTAGTTAGCAGTAGAGTCAGTAGACTGGACTAAAGGTTTAGTTAGCAGTAGAGTCAGTAGACTGGACTAAAGGTTTAGTTAGCAGTAGAGTCAGTAGACTGGACTAAAGGTTTAGTTAGGAGTAGAGTCAGTAGACTGGACTAAAGGTTTAGTTAGCAGTAGAGTCAGTAGACTGGACTAAAGGTTTAGTTAGCAGTAGAGTCAGTAAACTGGACATAACGAACACACGTTGGGTGTCGTTGTCTCCCGTCTCTCCGAGGTCGGACCCGGTCTGTGAAAATATTGTCTTCACGTAACCGGTCCGTGACGCATAAAGGTTTGGGAGCGCTGGACTAGAGGATGTAGAGGGAAAATGCAAAACATTGTGATTCGCAAAACCTGCTTGGTGGAGTCTGTGTTCCACCACAGTCCCCAATGTTTTTTTTCTTTTTCTAAAGATAGATTTGATTTTGTAGCGAGTAACGAAGGTTTCAGGAGCAGGGCTGGAGTGGGGCCACTTTTCAGCCCGGGAATTTCAGGCTCAAGACCGGCCCACTTTTTCCATGGTAGTGGAAATTGGATAAATGAAGCAACAGTTCAGCTCTTACTATCCTGTAGTTTTCTTTTTATTAATACCATGGTCCAACAAATAATGTAAAGGTTAAATACAACAATAATAATCCACTTAAGATGAGAAGTTAACAAAAAATATTCCACTATTCCACAAGGATAGGTTGATAAATTAACAAAAGCAGAAATAAATGAATAAAACATTTGAAACGTATCCCAGTCTTCAACAAAGAGGCATATTAAACTAATGTTTACAGTTCAACTCACAGTACAGTATACAGTTACATTGTGAATAGCACCAACAGCATCAGTAACCTAAGCAGTGCACTGGTTTCAGCCACTGTATCTATAACTGTGTCGTTGCTTATAGACATGAGGATTTCCTTCTCTGTGCACATTAACATGAACGCCTCCAAGTTTTTCTTTAGCATTCCAACGCATTTTTCTGCATGAGTATTATATAGTGGTGATTTACTCCTTTACTACACCCACTTCTGAGCAAACAATGCATATTGGTTCATCAAGTACTGTCATATACTGCTCTTTCTTACAATATATAACTTTAATTCATATCGTTTCCTCTGTTATCCTCTCTACCTGTCCCTGTAGTCATGGCCTCCTCATTGCAAATGTCGGGCTCATCATTTTCAGCAGGAGACTGTCTTCTGCTGCTCCGAAGCTACAAAGAAAAATTAAGAGTCATATTACTGCATACTTCAATATCAATATCAATATTATACATCAATATTTGCATAATATTTGCAAAGTCTATGGATCGCCATATTTTGGGTGATATAAAAAGGCTAATATTTAATTAAATTTAATATTTTGCTTGGGAATAGGTTGACAACGCTACAACGATATTAATCAAGGCTACAACGTTAGCCGAATAGTTACGTTGCTAATCATTAGGCCTTTGTCTCTCTTTACCAGTTGCCACTTGTGTTTGTCCTCTTGAAAATAAATCGGTAAGCTTGGCACATTTGGCAGCATCCTCCTCCAATGCCTTTCTTTTTTTCAACCTGGCTTTTTCAGCCCCTCCTGCCCTCTTCCTCCGTCCATCCTCCCTGACGCGTATCGTTGCAGTCGGGCCGGCCCAGCTATCGTAGCCTATCTGAGAAAACTTTTTGGAAAAGACGGGCTACGGACCGAACCAACTCTATTTGGGAGGGGGGAACTTCCTCGCATGGTACACCGGTTGTACCATGCGAGGAAGTTCTCCCCTCCAAAATAGAGTTGGTTGGTTCCATAATGGACCGAACCAACTCTATTTGGGAGGGGAGAACTTCCTCGCATGGTACAACGCACGCAGAGGCTGCGGTGTCAGAATGCGGAACGTGTGTAGCCCACTTTAAGAGAAGATGGACTAACGTGACAAATGTCAACAAATAAAATTCTCGACCGGCCCAGAAGTGAAGCGGCCCACCGGGAACTCTCCCGATTCTCCCGATTACCCACCCCGGGCCTGTTCAGGAGAAATGTATCAGAGTAAAAGTATCATTTTCTTTGCAAAATGTAGTGAAGTAAAAGTCAAAGTAAACAGAAATATAAATAGTAAAGTAGAGTACAGATATCCCCAAAAACTACTTAAGTACAGTAACGAAGTATTTCTACTTCGTTACTATACACCACTGCATTTAATTCAACACAAAATAAAACACAAACCCAAGGGCTTATATTTTCTCTATTTGTTTTTCTAGGATACTGACATATCTTTTAGACTCCTATGTCTGACTGCTGCTACAATAAAGACCGATAATTTTCTTAATATATATGTTGTCTATATGTTCGTATTTTTTTTATATACCTATTTGCACTTTATTATTATTATTATTATTATCATCTGTATTCACTATACGTTGGACATGAGAGGGACATACTTTTAAATCTTCTGTATGTGTGCACATGTGGAGGAATTTACATTAAAGCTGACTTTGACTGTTTGACTTTGCAATAGCACTTGAGTTATTTTGCATAATATCTGTTATATATAACTGTACTTTTTCCTCGATTTTAAAAGTGTGATAAAAAAGTATGTTTATTATTACAGGTTAAAAACTATTCAACATGAATAATATTTGAGTTATCCTCTCTGGTGAGGAGGTGGAGGCCATAATCCAGGCTGTACGTGCTGATGGAGAAACACCAACTACTGAGCTCTGGGGCTTTTTTAACATTTTACACTCTGGTGCACTGACCTGTTCTCACCACCAGGGGTCAGCAGTCAGTAACTCTTCATGTCTAAGGCCTTTTACCATCCCCACAGAGACCTGGCTGTGGCTGAGAGAAAGGTCTCCTCCAAGACTAAAACTGGGCTGACCCAGTACATGAAGGACAAATTCAAGTTGTTCGTCTTGGTTGACTCGAGGAACAGCTACACAGTGGACTTTACTATTCAGACCAGCAAAAGCCACATCCCCTCCGGTCATGGCCTTTCCTATGACGTTGTGATGTCCCTTGTGCAACGTGGTTACCTCGGCACAGGCTACCACATATACATGGAAACTTTCTTTTCCAGCCCCAAGCTCTTCATGGCTCTCCATGAGTGCAGATGTGTTGCCTGTGGGGCGTACAGTGAGTACCGCAAGGGATTCCCTCTGACTGATATGAACGCCCTTACCAAGAAGTCAGCGAGAGGCTCCATAAGATGGATCCGTGATGGCCCCATCGTCTATGTCAGGGGTCGGCAACCCGCGGCTCCGGAGCCGCATGCGGCTCTTTAGCCCGTCTGTTGCGGCTCCCTGAGGCTTCTTTTTTTTGCCACTATTCTTTTTTTTTTTTTTTCTGTGGAAAAACTTTCAAAGGGAATTCCTCTTATCTTGGAGTTTTAGGTGATATTGGGTCACTGCAAATAACAATAAATGTTTAAATATTTCTTTAACTAAAATGTGCGTCACATCCTGTCACGTCGTTGTCAAGCCTCTTCCCCTGCAGGTGCTCATCGTGATTCACAGAGCCCCGCCCTCGCTAAACTATCAACGGATAAATAAATAAATAGAAAAGTTACAGAGGAAAGTAGAGCGTTTTATTCTGCGTGGACATATTAATTTGCTTTCACTGCCAACGATACTGGCTGACCTGTATGCTGATATGTGGCGAGAAATTAGCAAACAACAACACATTTAATGTTGAAAGACCCTTCCAGAACAAGCAAATGCTGAAAGGTATCAAGCTGCAGAAGAGCGATTTCTCAACTGCTGCAGCAAACTGAGCAAAGTAAATATACTTTCAGGAAGTGGATCACATCTCCAACTCCACTCCTGCTGCTGGTTCTGTGGCAGCTCATGAGACACTGAGGCGTCCGCTAGTGAAGACGGATCTGTCCTCCTCCGTTTGCGGTGCTCTAAAAGTCTGTAGTGAGGACGCATATTTTTTTGCTACGTTTACACGTAGCAAAAAAATATGCGTTTTAAATGTAAAACTCACATGGAGAGGACAGGTATTGAACCTGCTACCTTGTGGTTAGAAGGTGAACACTCTACCACATGAGCTGTGGTTTTAATGGATCTTAATATAGTCGACGCGTGACTATTTTTTTTTTGATAGTTATAAACAGGTAAAACAGCGATACAATGTCAAAAATTGTCTTTATTCTTGTTCTATAATTTCATAAATACAACAAACTATAGTTTGTTGTATTTATAAAACGGGATCATATTCCCGTCCTCATCGGCGATGCAGCAGGCCCCAGCATGAAAGCAACGACGGGTCGCAGGAAGTGTGAGCATTGCCGAAGCCAAGGCCGGCGAAAGGACACGACGTGGAAGTGCAGCAGGTGTGATGTGGCCCTCTGCATTGAGCTGGACAGAAACTGTTTTGCAGCGTGGCATGGCTATGACGGTTGAAAACTCAAACAATGTAGTAAATAGTGTGTTTTTTTTTCTTATATTTTGTTCTCATATAGTTTGTTTAAAAAATAAAACTGTTCTTGAAAACAAAATCTGTTGTAATTTTGTTTTTTCATTTGCACACACCCCATGAAGCTTGATCTGTAGTATGAAGTCATAACTTGGTCCCATTTGATCTCAATACCGCTCACATTTAGTGAAAGTAGAGTGACAGACAACACTTTTGCTAAAAAAACATTTAGACATTTGTTTACATTTATCTACTATTGTGTGAACCAAGGACTTTGGTTAACCAATTTCAAGCACGAAAACAGTTCATCCATATAAGTAGTTTTTCCTTTTTCACAAGAAGAATTTCCAAAATCGGACTCCAACTTTTCACCTTAAGGGCCAAATTATCTCTTTACACCGTGCCTTAGGACAATGGTGCCTCATTATAAAGGGAGCTGAGCTGGTTCTCCACATTTTGATATAATATATGTATTGTATATGCAAGTTCCTTAAAAGTGTTTCTAGGTGAGGACTGCATGATCCCTACCATTGCAACGGAGGAGCAAAAAGGACCACAATGAAACTTGAGAGGGATACTTGTGTAGCCGTAATCTACATGGGACAGATCCCTGTGTGGTCTACTCATTCCTCAGCCTAATTACGGAGACTACAAGCCCTGGCCATGCAATACATTGCCCCAATCACCTTACAGGGCTGTTGCAAGTATGTGGTATACCCCTTATTGTGGTGTACCCAAGAAGAAACCCTTGAGGGAAGACGTGGGCCCTAGCAATAGGATGTAATAGCCATAACCGAGCTAAAGATAACATTTAATTGAATGTTGGTTTATCAGGGTGGTTTTAGAAAAGCCCTGCGGTCGTGATAAACATATTATATAACCTTATGTAATCTTGCTTGCCTTGATTGTCAGGTCTAACCGCCTGAGAAAAACAGCATATTCTGCCATTGACTAGTCAAGTTGCCTTAATTGAGTGACATTAGTAGAGTGTAACGCTAATAAAAGGGCATGTTTGTATACTTGCATGATGTGATAATAGTGGATAACCAGTTATAAGTAGTAACGGCCTCCACTGACCCTACCCCAAAGAAGACCTGCATCAGCTAGTAACCTTATGCATGAGTGGTTCCCTGCTGTGCGTAACGTACATGAACCAGAAGAATCAAAGGAGCAACGACATTTTCTGTTTAGTGAGTGACTAAACAGTCACTCAAGGGGGTAAATGTTGAAGAAAAAAGTTATATACGTATGCTTAATATTAAGTATTGTGTTTAGTTGAACCGTATACTAAAAGTACAAAACTGCCATCCACCACCATCCATTCTCCCTCTCAGCCAGCCATCTACTGCTCTTCACTTCACTCCTCCTCTTTTGGATTTAACAGAGCAACGTTTGGCTCTCACAGAGATCTTCTATCAGTAAGAATACAGAGACACAAACACATTCGGCAGAGCTGGATAATACTGTCAGATACAGCTCATGTGAAAAAGCAAGCCTCTATGGAAAGGGCCAAAATATACAAAACTGAATTATAAATATTATACAAGCGTAATATAATATATTAAAGAACTCAGTACAAATGTGAAGCATGAATCTAAGGTCAACATGTGGTTAAACGTTGTACTATATTCTGATGGAAACCTGCTGGCTTATGGCAAGTCAACATGTCTGTCATTGTCTGTACAGTGATGGTCAGCTGATGTCAGCTTGACATCACATGGACTGCTGAGTGCACTAGTTGCTCATCATTGTTGGCAGTTGGATGGTAAAAAGAAGAAGAAGAACACCTTCTTATTAAACACAGCACCACTGTGTTGTACTTTACTCATTAGAATAGACAGTGATCTTTCTGTTTGCTTTCATCATTAAATTAGTTTTCTGCAGGACTACTCCTCAACCTGAAGGGCTTTCACAGCAAACAAAGATTTGTATGATGAACTTGTGTTCGTCTTCAGCAGCTCTGAATCATCCTTAGATGAAGAAATGAATAATAATAATGGGCGTTCAGCAGTTTGAAACAGTATCAGCTCCTCTGAACACGACTCTTTGTCCTCTACCTGCATGGGGTTGGAGGGTGCAGTCAGCTGGTCCGCTCACCTGGACTGACTCTGGGATCAAAATATGGACTTTGAGAACTCTTTTAGTGAGTCCTATACAGGCTGTTCCACATATCAACATTTAGAAAACATTCATAGAGCTGCAATTCATGAACTGGCCAACACTCAACCTAGTATTAGCCACTCATAACCTTCTCACAGGTCTCTCGGATAACAATGCAATTCTTTTCTTCAGAAAATTAACTAAGTCACGATGCTCCAACTCCTTTTCAAAACCAGTTAATTCCACGGCCTGTTATGAATTCATACCAAATACCAGCAACATAACCTAACGGCAGCCCTACATGAATACAACTTGGCCAAACTACTCACATGTATGAACCCTGAGAGTGGTGGTGATCTGTTTAACAGGTTAGTCAAAGAGATTATTGCCCCTTTCATCAGTAGAGGGAGAAATAAGTTGAAGAAGGGTAACTCTCTATCATGGGTCAATGAGGAATGTAGAGTGCTCATGTCTGCTAGAGACATACTGTTGAAACAGTCGCTGAAGACCTGGGTACCGACAGATTAACATTTACAACGAGCAGAAATAAAGTTACTTTAAAGCCAACTTTTTCCTGGAAATCATCGCAAATGCACAAGGTAACGGAAAAATGATCTGGCAAAACATTAACAAATTGGTTGGCCGTTAATGCAAACAGGACAAGGAACTAGAGCGCTCTATAAATAACTCTCTAGTGAGGGATCCCATCACTCTGGCTACTAGTCTAAACCACTTTTTTTTGAGTCAGTGGATGAGATAGCCTCTTCTCCTCTCCTGAATGCAGTGAGAGCCCGGTCAACTCTATCCAACCTGTCCAACCCGGTAACTCTAGACTCCACCCTGACCTTTAAAAAGGTAGCGACCCACATCAAATTCAACCTACTAAACTTCAGGCACATCAGAAACAGCCTGACAGAGAACGCAGCCAGGACATTCCTACATTCGATGATCTTCGCACATTTACTGTACTGTCTGACCAGCTGGTCACTCACGTGCACAGCAACACTCAAACCCAAAGTCTTTGACAAGAAACCGTGAACCCATCATCACTGCCACATCCTGAACAAACATAAGTTTTTAAGTTTTAACAACCTTATCAGCCTTAAAGAAGCCAGCATCATTTACAAAGCCCTAAATGGTCTGGTACCTCCTCCGCTGAACGAGTCCATCAAACAGAGACCTGTCTGCGGCCCTGAATAGAGTCACCAGAGCCTCCGACAGAGGCGACTGTCATCCCACACAGGCGCACCACCTTTGGTCAGACGGTTCTGTCTGTCAAAGGCGGCACCCTCTGGAACACATTACCATCCTCTGTTAGGGAGTGACAACCTTCAGCACTTTTAAAAGGCACATGAAGGGATGGCTGTTGTCCACCCACACTTGTGCACATAGATAGTTTAACCCGGGTTAGCAGTATTAGTGCTGTCATGGATTTGTGATGTATTAATGTTATATGAATGAAATAATGAAACTTTAAATGTGCAAATTAATTAATGCCCTTATGTGCAATATATCTGTGTGCAATATGATGAATGTGAAATGTCTTCCTTACACTGTGATATTTTCTCTTGTTTCTTTTATATCTTTCTTTTATATCTTTCCACCCTTCCTTTTTATCCATTGTTAACTTTTTATTATCGAACTGTTGTGTATTGTCAGCTACAGACTATACATGATTGTAGTTTAATACTACACTTTGGCATGACCTTTTCCTCTAGGACACTCAGCCTGTACATTGTGGCAGGGGGACAGACAATGGAAATCAGCCTTGCGGCTGTAATTGGGTGCATTTACATTTTAATTTAAAGTGTTCATCAATGAACATTTTCCCTCTCGAACAAATAAAATAAAAATAAAATAAAGTATTGAAGTGCTTTGTTTGTTCATGGATGATTCGTATTATAATGTTCTTACTGTGGAGGGTGGATCCTACTTCTGAGATGACGTGGAGGTTAAACAGACGTGTGGTTGAAGTAGTTAAATGTTCGAACATTCAGACCCTCAGGCATGGCTGTGAAAGGTATTTAAACAGACCTTCAGACTGAGATGCAACGAGGGAGAAGACACTTGTGGTGAGTCCTCTTTGTTTCTTGGTGGAGGTTTTAGGAGAACAGAAATAACTTTATTCTGATCTGTGGGTTTAAAAACTGGAAAGAACTGAAGTGGTTGTTGTAATGGGGTTGAACGGTGTGGCATTTCCAGGTTATATTCCAGTTGTAGAGCTCTGAGAGAGTCAGTGAATCCTGAGCCATGCGTTCTGTTGTGGTGACTGCCGTCCTTCTGCTGGTGGTGCTGATGTCCATGTCAGCCTCTGCAGCATGTAAGAACCACACTGTCACTAAATAACTTTCTACACAGACACCAGGAACACGAAACTAACAGCACTTATTTTGTTCTGTGATACAGGGACTCCTGATTATATGTGTCAGACCAAATATCCGGCCAATAATTGTACTACGGATCTCGGTCCAGGCTGGAACCTGTTCGGTGAAGACCGCTGTGTGAAGGCGTTCGTCAGACCATCTTTCAATTATGAAAATGCAATTGTGATAAAAACAAACACACACAGACAGTACATTTGACCTCATCCTGTTCACACAGTCTCATCACTTCATTTAGAAGATGTGAGGAAAGAGGAGGAAGCTGTATTTATGGAAATGAGAAGTCCATTTATGTATAATCAAGTATTTTGATGAAGCAGGTACAGCTATGAAGGGTCATTTACCCAGAGTCTGTTAATTTTGGCATTTTTAAAAATAATCGAAAATCTTATTGGTAATTTATCACATTAAAAACTTGAATCCAAACATTTAAATTCAAACGTGAAACTGCAAAAGAAAATTCAATTTGGAGAAAAATTGATTTCGGATGGTTTTAACATTGAAGAAGACTTTTACTTCACAGGACAAAAAGAAAGTTCAAATCAGGGAATTAGGATGAAGAATAATCCTCATTATCTCTTTTGATTACAGAGACACTGTGGGACCTTCAAAAATGGAAATCTGGTATCAATCCACAGCATTAAAGAGCTGGAACAAGTGGAATGTGCCATGTACAGGGTTTACCCTTTAAACGCTCATTACTGGATTGGAATGTTTCAGGTAAGAAGTGAATGTTTCTGTTCAGTTTGTGCCTCTCATTTGTTTATAATGAAATCACAGAGGTAAACATGTGTTATTGAAATATTGAATTATGTTACTATTCTCACTAATCGGCCACCAAAATAATTCACCAAAAAGGCCCCTGAAGCACATAGAAACATCCTACTGAGCTGTATACTACTTACTGTGTACTTCTACCTCAGAGTAACATGTTGTAGTACTGCATTAACCTGGCTGACAAATGTTACTGTTATGTTGCAGATTTAGATTTTACTCAATGTAATAATTCAATTTAATGTATAATAACTACTATTAATAGTTTTCTGCAGGCTTATAGATATCTTCCACTGCACTGTTGTATTATTATGGTGTTTTATCCATTTTATAATAACTAATATACTAACTTACAACAGTGATAACCAAAATCTGACACCCAGAATACCTCTGAGATGTAGTAAAAAGAACAATATTTATGTCTGAGATCTAGTAGTCATCCTCAGGTGAACAACTGTTTGATTGTTTCTTTTCAGAGTCATAAAGGATTAGTTTGGTCCGATGGGTCTAAAGTCGACTACTACAATTGGGCTAGTTACCAACCCGACAGCGATTGGTGGAATCAAGAGCATTGCATTGAGATGAACTGGGGGCCTGGTAAGCAAACTAAAGACTCAGGAGGAGAGGTTATAACTTCAAAGAAATGAACGTAGACTTCTGAACCTCAAGAAAAGACACTTTCATGACCCCTGGTGGACGATTATTAAAATAGCTCAAGAAAACAGTCCCGATGAGCATGATGGAAGGAACTGCATTTAAACCTCACTGAACCTCTTCATGTCATACTGATTTAAAATACTGTGTCAGATTGGGAAGTCCATCATGTATGCATATTTGTTTATACATAATTAATTTGAACTGCATTTGATTTGACCGTCAGTTGTTAACTTCATACAGACGTTAACACAACTGTTTCACACAATACATGAATATATTCAGAGCCCTGGGTTTCCTCAACATGAAGAGAGGGTTTAAGTGAAGGACGAGGCATATCAGGAGCATACATTATTATATTATAATGCAGCAAGTACACACATTCATAGCAAGTTCACATTGTGTAAAGACAACTTGACAATAAGACACTTCAGTACCAACAACCCTGAAATCACATTAATCACATGACTGTCCTGTTTTCTGTTTTCCAGACTGGGGACCCTGGAGCGATGGAAACTGTGTTACCAGAAAACCCTTTGTGTGTCAAGTGAAACTCGAGTAGTTCAGAGTGAAACTCGAGTAGTTCAGAGTGAGACTCTAGTAGTTCAGAGTGAGACTCTAGTAGTTCAGAGTGAGACTCTAGTAGTTCAGAGTGGGACTCTAGTAGTTCAGAGTGAACATGAAGAGCTGCAGATGGACTAGTCTTCTTCAACTGTAACCACTGTAAGCTTTCACATTTACTGCAATAAATATTCAGCATCATAAAGACATGTTGATGGTTCCTGTGTCTTCTGTTTGTATTCAGCTGTATGACAGTTGATCCATCTGTCTTCATGTCATGGCATCAGTAGAAAACACAGCTTCATCCTATCACTCATCAAGACAGACTGAAGGCTGAGAAACCAGAGGGAACCAAACACTGATGAATCAGGACAACATAAACCAGGATAACAATGATATGATGAACTCTGACTTTGAGACAGTGTGAAGTATGATGATAATGATGATGATGCATTAATTTAGCGTGTTGCATTAATTTAGCGTGTGAATGCTAAAAGCTGAAATGCATTCCTGAATGAAACCTGAAAGCTAGAATATAAAACTCACAGCTCGAAGCATAAGTGCAGTACTTAAAGAAGCTGAGAGCTGAAATGCATTGCTGGGAAATATGAAAGCTAAAGTGTCAAATTAAAATTAATCGGCCTAAAATGCTGAAAGAATAAATGCTTTCAATAATGATTAGAGAAATGAACTGCACTGCTGAATGCAGGAGAGCTGAAATGTACATCAATGCATCGAAAGGTAAGATGGTGTCAGACATGGTATCAAGCATGATCCAAATCATTCTGCATGAAATAATTATAATAATAAGCACCACCTGGCAGTTTATCTCAATGTTCATGAACTCATTAGTTTAAACATGACATGGCCAGCGAGGGGCTAAATCAGGGGTGTCAAACTAATTTTCACCCCTTCAAAACAAAAGCACAGGATTTTTTTTAAACATTTCTTTTTGCCAATGCTCGGGTCCGCACTGAAAACGGGTCCGCGACCCACTTTTTGGTCATCATATGCCTTTTAAGCCATCGCGGGCCAAATAAAATGACGTGGCGGGCCGGATTCGTGGGCGGCATGTTTGACACCCCTGTGCTAAATAACAACAGATGTTTGTGTCTCTCTCACACACACACACACACACACACACACACACACACACACACACACACACACACACACACACACACACACACACACACACACACACACACACACACACACACCACGGAAAGAAAGCAGGCTAAGAAACTGAACTAATAAACTGTGATCCATGCACACGTACACAACAAACAGTGCTGGCCATGGTTCAGAAACAATGTGTTGATAGACAATGCAAGGTCAAATTCAAAGTCAAACAAGCTGAAGGCAAAACCAACATAGCAGTACTTGTAGAAGTGTTAACAATAGTTAAGTTGTTGTTGTGAACCAAGAAACCAGAAAGATAATAAGGACCTAATTCTTGGACAAAACATTCGGCAGTACTAATTTAGTCGAAATGTCCGTTTTTGAATTATAAGGATACTGTCCCCATACAAATCTACAAAGCACATGAGATGGCACTTTTTGAGTTCCCTTATGAATCAAAAAAAGGTCATTTTGACTATATTAATGTGGCCGACTATTTTGGCCAATCGTCCTATCCGAAATGGCAGGAATTGTCACTTCTTCCCCAAACTAAATATACAGTAGGCTCTAGTCTAGGAGGCTGAAACTTATAAGGGGGCATTCCTGGGAACAGCTCTCTAAGTTTACCAAGTTTCAACTAAATCGGACAAGTTTTAGATTTAGGGGGACATGCACTGATGCTAACCCAGCAAGGGTATATGCCCAGCAGAGTAACCCCTTTCCTGGTGGAATTTTTAAATCCATCCAATTTGTTTGAAATGCCCCACAGCTGTAGAACTGTACTTCAGCATAATCCCTCTTAAATGGCAGAGCCCTAGCTAAGAGCAACTGTCTTGCAAAGTGTTGTGGGTATACTTGGGGACAATTGGAGAAAAGAGTCAGCTGTACTAATTTAGTCGAAATGTCCAATTATGAGGGGAACTCAAAAAATGCCATCTCAACTAGGCTGCATCCACACTAATACCTTTTCATTTTAAACCGGCGTGCTCAAGTGTAAAAATGTACGTTGGGCTTTTCCATTGGCGGTCTTCTCAATGGACGCAGATTCAGCTTTTGACCGGCTTGAAAAGGGATATATATCTGTAATGACTCTGCGTTAACCCCGTGAGTTTCAGGCGGCAAAAAAGGCAACACACTCTGGATTCGCGGTTAGTAACAAGCTTAGTATCGGATCAGCTGTCTGTGGTTTCGGCTACGTCGCCTCGGCTCACTGCTCTTTCCCCGTTCATCAGACACTACTCCTGTTTTAACGGGGAGACACATAGGGTGCATCCCAAGTCTCTAAATTGTCGTTTCCTCGCTTCTCGTTCCTCGATTGAACCGGAAGTGGTTCTGCGCCGCCATCTTGATGGCCGTCCCAAAGCTCTTATTCTGCTCGGAGGAGCGAGGATCGAGGAGCGAGGAGGGAAATCGGAGGAGCCATGATCGAGGAGCCCCGAGAGCGGGCTTCCAGGAAGTGTTTTAACGCTGGACACGCCCCCTCACTGTTCATCTGTTATGTGATTGGACGCTGCAGCTGAGCGGACTGATGCTGGAGTTTAATACCAGAGACGATCACAGATTAAACTCAAGCTATATATTAAATCTGTTTTCTTATTCACAATCTGGTTAAAATATGTTCATAGGTCTGAACAACAAAAGGACCACAAACAACTGTCTTCAAAGATTTGATCTGTTGTTTCCCTCAATAACTTGTATTATGTATGTGATTAAAATCAGAGAGCTGGAGAGAGGAAACACTTTTTACAACACGTAATGAAGAGAAACTATATTTATATTGTGGGTTATTTTATAATGATGTCGCAATCAGAATTTCAAAACATATTGACGTAAATAATGAATAAATAAATAAGACGCATTCTGCCGGTAGAAATGGATCCTGCGCGTATAAGCAGGACACATCACAGTATATAAATACTCAATGCAGTTTATTAAACGGTAACAGACGACACAGAAAATATCTCCACTCTGACACTCATGATAACTTTGTCTTTATTAATATAAGTAGTAGTTTAACACCATTAAATCAACTGAAAACATACGATCATTTTTATCAATATTTTAAGTATATTTTTATTGGAATGTTCGCTAAAAACTCTCCGGACAAAACTCCGTCAGCTGTTAAAGCGACTGACAGCTGATCAGATGTGATCTGATGTGATCAGATGTGATCAGCTGTCAGTCGGCTGCAGTCATCATAAACCGACGTCGCTTCACGTGACGCTTCAGAGGAAAGGACGTCTCATGTCTCTTAAAACATATTTCCTCTCGTCTTCTCTCCTCGCTTGGTTACCTTGCGTCTCTCTATGTATCCCTGGTGGGAGGGATTAAGACGCAAGGAAAAGTCGCAAGTGAGGGAAACGGGGATGCAATTTAGAGACTTGGGATGCACCCATACACACGCACACAATTGCCCCCAGCTGCGGCTGATTACCTCATCACGGCACCTGTTCCCTTGAACCACACCCTCTGCAGCTGAGCGTAACCCCGCCCCGCCGCCACAATATCTATTTACATCTTTTCAAGAAATTGGGTTTGGTTCTAATTCTAGTTTACAGATTGAACTTGTAGACACCTCACCCAAAATGTCTGGGGTCACTAATGGTAAGCAATCACAGTATTCATATCTGTGAATGGGGGTAAGGGATGCCCAATCAGTCCACTGTTACTTGCTATCCATCAATAAGTGGAAGTAGTATATGGCTGGTTTTCATTTTTCATGATCCGTCATGTTGAGTGTGGGCGTGCCCGGCGGACATTTTGAGAGGTGTTGTGGGGGAATTACCAGTAAGGGGTTTGTTTATATATATATATATATATATATATATATATATATATATATATATATATATATATATATATATATTTATATTTATATATATATATATATATTTATATTTATATTTATATATATATATATTTATATTTATATATTTATATTTATATATATATTTATATATATATATATATATATATATATATATTTATATTTATATATATATATTTATATATATATATATTTATATTTATATATATATATTTATATATATATATATATATATATATATATATATATATATATATATGGTACTCACTTTGATTCAAAGCAAAATGCAGTCTTCCTGTTATCTGGATAAGACCCCCGGCGGCCGTGTTGTAGGTGTGTCGGCAGCCAGTATACCTAAGGATACAGCTGTGGATGCGCCCCGGCCCGAGCGACACCAGACGGAGGGTCTTACTACTGAGAAGCCCCCTGTCTTAGAGATAGAATTCGGGGGCTTAACCCTCCAAAAAACAAAATCTGTTGTAATTTTGGTTTTTCATTTGCACACACCCCATGAAGCTTGATCTGTAGTATGAAGTCATAACTTGGTCCCATTTCATCTCCATACCGCTCACATTTAGTGAAAGTAGAGTGACAGACCACACTTTTGCTAAAAAAAACATTTAGACATTTGTTTACATTTATCTACTATTGTGTGAACCAAGGACTTTGGTTAACCAATTTCAAGCACGAAAACAGTTCATCCATATAAGTAGTTTTTCCTTCTTCACAAGAAGAATTTCCAAAATCGGACTCCAACTTTTCAGCTTAAGGGCAAAATTATCTCTTTACACCGTGCCTTAGGACAATGGTGCCTCATTATAAAGTGAGCTGAGCTGGTTCTCCACATTTTGATATATAACACATTTCAGCTCTCCTGCATTCAGCAGTGCAGTTCATTTCTCTAATCATTATTGAAAGCATTTATTCTTTCAGCATTTTAGGCCGATTAATTTTAATTTGACACTTTAGCTTTCATATTTCCCAGCTCTCAGCTTCTTTACTTATGCATCGAGCTGTGAGTTTTATATTCTAGCTTTCAGGTTTCATTCAGGAATGCATTTCAGCTTTTAGCATTCACACGCTAAATTAATGCAACACGCTAAATTAATGCATCATCATCATTATCATCATACTTCACACTGTCTCAAAGTCAGACTTCATCATATCATTGTTATCCTGCTTTATGTTGTCCTGATTCATCAGTGTTTGGTTCCCTCTGGTTTCTCAGCCTTCAGTCTGTCTTGATGAGTGATAGGATGAAGCTGTGTTTTCTACTGATGCCATGACATGAAGACAGATGGATCAACTGTCATACAGCTGAATACAAACAGAAGACACAGGAACCATCAACATGTCTTTATGATGTTGAATATTTATTGCAGTAAATGTGAAAGCTTACAGTGGTTACAGTTGAAGAAGACTAGTCCATCTGCAGCTCTTCATGTTCACTCTGAACTACTCAAGTCTCACTCTGAACTACTAGAGTCTCACTCTGAACTACTAGAGTCTCACTCTGAACTACTAGAGTCTCACTCTGAACTACTTGAGTTTCACTCTGAACTACTCGAGTTTCACTCTGAACTACTAGAGTCTCACTCTGAACTACTCGAGTTTCACTCTGAACTACTCGAGTTTCACTCTGAACTACTAGAGTCTCACTCTGAACTACTCGAGTCTCACTCTGAACTACTCGAGTTTCACTTGACACACAAAGGGTTTTCTGGTAACACAGTTTCCATCGCTCCAGGGTCCCCAGTCTGGAAAACAGAAAACAGGACAGTCATGTGATTAATGTGATTTCAGGGTTGTTGGTACTGAAGTGTCTTATTGTCAAGTTGTCTTTACACAATGTGAACTTGCTATGAATGTGTGTACTTGCTGCATTATAATATAATAATGTATGCTCCTGATATGCCTCGTCCTTCACTTAAACCCTCTCTTCATGTTGAGGAAACCCAGGGCTCTGAATATATTCATGTATTGTGTGAAACAGTTGTGTTAACGTCTGTATGAAGTTAACAACTGACGGTCAAATCAAATGCAGTTCAAATTAATTATGTATAAACAAATATGCATACATGATGGACTTCCCAATCTGACACAGTATTTTAAATCAGTGTGACATGAAGAGGTTCAGTGAGGTTTAAATGCAGTTCCTTCCATCATGCTCATCTGGACTGTTTTCTTGAGCTATTTTAATAATCGTCCACCAGGGGTCATGAAAGTGTCTTTTCTTGAGGTTCAGAAGTCTACGTTCATTTCTTTGAAGTTATAACCTCTCCTCCTGAGTCTTTAGTTTGCTTACCAGGCCCCCAGTTCATCTCAATGCAATGCTCTTGATTCCACCAATCGCTGTCGGGTTGGTAACTAGCCCAATTGTAGTAGTCGACTTTAGACCCATCGGACCAAACTAATCCTTTATGACTCTGAAAAGAAACAATCAAACAGTTGATCACCTGAGGATGACTACTAGATATCAGACATAAATATTGTTCTTTTTACTACATCTCAGAGGTATTCTGGGTGTCAGATTTTGGTTATCACTGTTGTAAGTTAGTATATTAGTTATTATAAAATGGATAAAACACCATAATAATACAACAGTGCAGTGGAAGATATCTATAAGCCTGCAGAAAACTATTAATAGTAGTTATTATACATCAAATTGAATTATTACATTGTTTTAGTAAAATCTGAATCTGAATCTGCAACATAACAGTAACACGTGTCAGCCAGGTTAATGCAGTACTACAACATGTTACTCTGAGGTAGAAGTACACAGTAAGTAGTATACAGCTCAGTAGGATGTTTCTATGTGCTTCAGGGGCCTTTTGCTGAATTATTTTGGTGGCCGATTAGTGAGAATAGTAACATAATTCAATATTTCAATAACACATGTTTACCTCTGTGATTTCATTATAAACACATGAGAGGCACAAACTGAACAGAAACATTCACTTCTTACCCGAAACATTCCAATCCAGTAATGAGCGTTTAAAGGGTAAACCCTGTACATGGCACATTCCACTTGTTCCAGCTCTTTAACGCTGTGGATTGATACCAGATTTCCATTTTTGAAGGTCCCACAGTATCTCTGTAATCAAAAGAGATAATGAGGATTATTCTTCATCCTAATTCCCTGATTTGAACTTTCTTCTCCTGACCTGAAGTCATGAAGGCTGTTCAGTTCCCTTCTGCTCTGAGGAGAATACACCCTTAACTTATAATACAACAATACAAGGCAAATTGAAGTACTCTTCTTTTATTTTACCCTATAGAACTTCTAATAAAACAATAAACAGGTATCATGGGGCGACCCTAAAAAAGACTCAAAATCGGGTGAAAAATTAGGGAATCGTAAATAAAAAATTATTAAAAATATAAATAATGGAGCTATGAACTTGTTCTTTGGTCCACATGTTCCTGGGACATGTGAGTCTTGTCCTGTGAAGGAAAAGTCTCCCTTCAATGTTAAAACCACCCGAAATTTTTCCACCCTCTATCACTAACGTCGGGTGAAAATCACCCGAACACGTGACTGTTGAAAAAAACAGGGAACGGAGCAGAAAGACACGCCCACTTTCAATAAGACACGCCTAAGCTATAATAAGACCACCTTCAATAACGTCAGTGAGCAGCATGAAGCTACACAAGGACCCACACAACTCAGACAAAAGCAACACAATGAAAAATACGTAACCACAAACGCGCGGGTGAAAATCACCCGACGTTAGTGTTCTAGGGTTAAAATTGTAAAAATGACAATTCTATATGATTAATTTGGTCTTTAAATGTTTAAATTCAAGTTTTTAATGTGACAAATTACCAATAAGATTTTCGATTATTTTCAAAAATGCCAAAATTCTAAGAATTTATTTGCCAATTTTTACTCTGGGTAAATGACCCTTCATAGCTGTACCTGCTTCAACAAAATACTTGATTATACGTAAATGGACTTCTTATTTTCATAAATACAGCTTCCTCCTCTTTCCTCACATCTTCTAATGAAGTGATGAGACTGTGTGTACTGTCTGTGTGTGTTTGTTTTTATCACCACCGCATTTTCATGATTGAAATATGGTCCAACGAACGCCTTCACACAGCGGTCTTCACCGAACAGGTTCCAGCCTGGACCGAGATCCGTAGTACAATTATTGGCCGGATATTTGGTCCGACACATATATTCAGGAGTCCCTGTATCACAGAACAAAATAAGTGCTGTTAGTTTCGTGTTCCTGGTGTCTGTGTAGAAAGTTATTTAGTGACAGTGTGGTTCTTACATGCTGCAGAGGCTGACATGGACATCAGCACCACCAGCAGAAGGACGGCAGTCACCACAACAGAACGCATGGCTCAGGATTCACTGACTCTCTCAGAGCTCTACAACTGGAATATAACCTGGAAATGCCACACCGTTCAACCCCATTACAACAACCACTTCAGTTCTTTCCAGTTTTTAAACCCACAGATCAGAATAAAGTTATTTCTGTTCTCCTAAAACCTCCACCAAGAAACAAAGAGGACTCACCACAAGTGTCTTCTCCCTCGTTGCATCTCAGTCTGAAGGTCTGTTTAAATACCTTTCACAGCCATGCCTGAGGGTCTGAATGTTCGAACATTTAACTACTTCAACCACACGTCTGTTTAACCTCCACGTCATCTCAGAAGTAGGATCCACCCTCCACAGTAAGAACATTATAATACGAATCATCCATGAACAAACAAAGCACTTCAATACTTTATTTTATTTTTATTTTATTTGTTCGAGAAGGAAAATGTTCATTGATGAACACTTTAAATTAAAATGTAAATGCACCCAATTACAGCCGCAAGGCTGATTTCCATTGTCTGCCCCCCTGCCACAATGTACAGGCTGAGTGTCCTAGAGGAAAAGGTCATGCCAAAGTGTAGTATTAAACTACAATCATGTATAGTCTGTAGCTGACAATACACAACAGTTCGATAATAAAAAGTTAACAATGGATAAAAAGGAAGGGTGGAAAGATATAAAAGAAAGATATAAAAGAAACAAGAGAAAATATCACAGTGTAAGGAAGACATTTCACATTCATCATATTGCACACAGATATATTGAACATAAGGGCATTAATTAATTTGCACATTTAAAGTTTAATTATTTCATTCATATAACATTAATACATCACAAATCCATGACAGCACTAATACTGCTAACCCGGGTTAAACTATCTATGTGCACAAGTTTGGGTGGACAACAGCCATCCCTTCATGTGCTTTTTAAAAGTGCTGAAGGTTGTCACTCCCTAACAGAGGATGGTAATGTGTTCCAGAGGGTGCCGCCTTTGACAGACAGAACCGTCTGACCAAAGGTGGTGCGCCTGTGTGGGATGACAGTCGCCTCTGTCGGAGGCTCTGGTGACTCTATTCAGGGCCGCAGACAGGTCTCTGTTTGATGGACTCGTTCAGCGGAGGAGGTACCAGACCATTTAGGGCTTTGTAAATGATGCTGGCTTCTTTAAGGCTGATAAGGTTGTTAAAACTTAAAAACTTATGTTTGTTCAGGATGTGGCAGAAATGATGGGTTTGTGGTTTCTTGTCAAAGACTTTGAGTGCTCTCTTATACAGAGATTCTATGGGTTTGAGTGTTGCTGTGCACGTGAGTGACCAGCTGGTCAGACAGTACACTAAATGTGCGAAGATCATCGAATGTAGGAATGTCCTGGCTGCGTTCTCTGTCAGGCTGTTTCTGATGTGCCTGAAGTTTAGTAGGTTGAATTTGATGTGGGTCGCTACCTTTTTAAAGGTCAGGGTGGAGTCTAGAGTTACCGGGTTGGACAGGTTGGATAGAGTTGACCGGGCTCTCACTGCATTCAGGAGAGGAGAAGAGGCTATCTCATCCACTGACTCAAAAAAAAAGTGGTTTAGACTAGTAGCCAGAGTGATGGGATCCCTCACTAGAGAGTTATTTATAGAGCGCTCTAGTTCCTTGTCCTGTTTGCATTAACGGCCAACCAATTTGTTAATGTTTTGCCAGATCATTTTTCCGTTACCTTGTGCATTTGCGATGATTACCAGTAAAAAGTTGGCTTTAAAGTAACTTTATTTCTGCTCGTTGTAAATGTTAATCTGTCGGTACCCAGGTCTTCAGCGACTGTTTCAACAGTATGTCTCTAGCAGACATGAGCACTCTACATTCCTCATTGACACATGGTAGAGAGTTACCCTTCTTCACCTTATTTCTCCCTCTACTGATGAAAGGGGCCATAATCTATTTGACTGCTCTCACCACTCTCAGGGTTCATTAGAAAGAAATTAGAAATGATCCTTTATTAATCCCCTTGGGGAAATTCTTCTTAGCATTTGACCCATCCCTGGTTGGGGGGCGGTGGGCTGCCCTGTGGGGCGTCCGGGGAGCAGCTAGGGGTTCAGTGTCTTGCTCAGGGACACTTTGACATGTGATCTATGGGGGGACTGGGGATCAAACCGGCTACCTTGTGGTTACTGGACGACCACTCGTCCCCCTGAGCTACAGCCGCTCACATTCATGGCCCGCGGCAGATTCTAAAAATATAATGGAGAGAAAGTCAAGCAAACAGCAGCTAGCCTGCTAGCTCAATAATCACATTTTTGCCGTCCGAACAAAACAGGAGAAAATGCCTCGTAACAGCTACGAGGTCACTCAGCTCACAGCGACACAGAAACCTCTCAGACGCGACTTCATAACAAGAGCAGAAGACTTGTCAGTAACTTTAAGCGGAGCTGAACACGGACCTCCTCTCTCTCTCTCAGGGAATAAAACCCCTCAGCGCTTAGCTGACCAGTTTTTGAAAGAGAAGGACCGACCTCTACATAAGTTGAGTCTGAGTGACACACTATGGTTGGCAGACCTGGCCTCTAGTTGAACGTATCATCATCTCACACTGAACATGAGCTTGCAAGGCAAAGAGCAGGTACCATAATCTCACCCACACATGAACCCGTTCTGTGTGAAGCTTCGTCTCTTTGAGACACAACTACATCACGTCAATGCTGCTCTTCTCCACGCTGTCTGAAATCAGAGCGGCTTTTTTCAGAGGTCAACCTTTCTGCGAAAAAGAGGAAATATGTGTCTGTCATCACATCAAATGACAGAACTCAGTCAGCGCTTCCAAGATCTTTCTGCCATTGAGAAAGAATTCAAGCTGTTCTCGACTCCCTTCCTGATGAATTCAGAAGAAGTGAAGAGAGTCTGAACTAGAACTGATGGAGATGCAGTGATGATTCTCTGAAGAACCAGCATCAGCTTCTCTCTCTACCGACTACAACCGGAGCTTGGAAAAGGCCAAGTTTCCTCTGATGTTTTATATATATATATGCATAATTTACCTCTTTTGATTCATTTTGCGATATACCTCACCTGAGTGGCCCAGACGTTTGTATATTTTTCTGTTTGTGGCCCTCGGTGAAAAAAGTTTGGACACCCCTGATGTAAGTAGTTTGGCCCAGTTGTATTCATGTAGGGCTGCCGTTAGGTTATGTTGCTGTTTTTTTTGGTAAGAATTCATAACAGGGCGTGGAATTAACTGGTTTTGAAAAGGAGTTGGAGAATCGTGACTTAGTTAATTTTCCGAAGAAAAGAATTGCATTGTTATCCGAGAGACCTGTGAGAAGGTTATGAGTGGCTAATACTAGGTTGAGTGTTGGCCAGTTCATGAATTGCAGCTCTATGAATGTTTTCTAAATGTTGATATGTGGAACAGCCTGTATAGGACTCACTAAAAGAGTTCTCAAAGTCCATATTTTGATCCCAGAGTCAGTCCAGGTGAGCAGACCAGCTGACTGCACCCTCCAACCCCATGCAGGTAGAGGACAAAGAGTCGTGTTCAGAGGAGCTGATACTGTTTCAAACTGCTGAACGCCCATTATTATTATTAATTTCTTCATCTAAGGATGTTTGCTGTGAAAGCCCTTCAGGGTGAGGAGTAGTCCTGCAGAAAACTAATTTAATGATGAAAGCAAACAGAAAGATCAACTGTCTATTCTAATGAGTAAAGTACAACACGGTGCTGCTGTGTTTAATAAGAAGTTTTTCTTCTTCTTTTTACCATCCAACTGCCAACAATGATGAGCAACTAGTGCACTCAGCAGTCCATGTGACGTCAAGCTGACAAGAGCTGACCATCACTGTACAGACAATGACAGACATGTTGACTTGCCATAAGCCGGCAGGTTTCCATCAGAATATCAGAATCAGAATCAGAATCAGAAACCGTTTATTGCCAGGAATGTTTTCACACAAACGAGGAATTTTTTGAGGCGGAAGGTGCATACATTGGACGTGGACATGGGACGTAGGACGAGACAAACAACAATCAACAATCAACAATCAACGAAAACAGCAACAGTGCAATTGGAGTGCGGTTGAATTAAAATATGTGTAGGATAAGCAAGTGCTCAGTCAACAGATACATTAATGTGAATGTACGTTAAAGTGACGTGTGTATTTAAGTTAAAAGTGTATGTTAAAGTGACGAGTGTTTAAGTATGCGGTGTGCAGAGGAGTGTATGGTAGAGAGAAATAAAAATAAAAATAAAGAAGAGAATATAAAAATTAAAATTAAGAGTTAAAAATAAAAATTGAAAATTAAAATAGCTGGGGGTGACAGAGACAGTCAGTGGGGGACCCGAGCCCCATTGATGAGCCCGACTGCTGACGGGAAGAAACTGTTTGTGTGGCGTGAGGTCTTGGTCCTGATGGACCTCAGCCTCCTGCCAGAGGGGAGGGACTCCAACAGGATATGTCCAGGGTGAGAGGGGTCAGCTGCAATCTTCCTAGCTCGCCTCAGAGTCCTGGAGGCGAACAAGTCCTGGAGGGATGGCAGATTACAGCCAATCACCCTCTCAGCAGAGCGGATGATGCGCTGCAGCCTGGCCTTGTCCTTGGCAGTGGCTGCGGTGTGCCAGACGGTGATGGAGGAGCAGAGGATGGACTCAACGATGGCAGTGTAGAAGTGCACCATCATTTTCTTCGGCAGGTTGAATTTCTTCAGCTGCCTCAGGAAGAACATCCTCTGCTGGGCCTTCTTGACGATGGATCTGATGTTCAGTTCCCACTTGAGGTCCTGGGAAATGATGGAGCCCAGGAAGCGGAAGGACTCCACAGCGTCGACGGGGGAGTCACACAGGATGAGAGGGGTGGGTGGGGCTGCGTTCTTCCTGTAGTCCACAACCATCTGTAGTACAACGTTTAACCACATGTATTATCCAGCTCTGCCGAATGTGTTTGTGTCTCTGTATTCTTACTGATAGAAGATCTCTGTGAGAGCCAAACGTTGCTCTGTTAAATCCAAAAGAGGAGGAGTGAAGTGAAGAGCAGTAGATGGCTGGCTGAGAGGGAGAATGGATGGTGGTGGATGGCAGTTTTGCAGCTGCACTTTTAGCATACGGTTCAACTCAACACAATACTTAATATTAAGCATATGTATATAACTTTTTTTCTCAGGCGGTTAGACCTGACAATCAATGCAAGCAAGATTACATAAGGTTATATAGTATGTTTATCACGACCGCAGGGCTTTTCTAAAACCACCCTGATAAACCGACATTACCACAAGTCAATTTTATCTTTAGCTCGGTTATGGCTATTACATCCTATTGCTAGGGCCCACGTCTTCCCTCAAGGGTTTCTTCTTGGGTACACCACAATAAGGGGTATTTACAACTGTAACTGTAGGGTGATTGGGGTAATGTATTGCATGGCCAGGGCTTGTAGTCTCCGTAATTAGGCTGACGAATGAGTAGACCACACATGGATCTGTCCCATGTAGATTACGGCTACACAAGTATCCCTCTCAATTTCCATTGTGGTCCAACTTTTTTCCCAGTTTATCAGTGTAGCTCTTCCTATCTACCTTGATCTCCCTGGTTATCAATCTCCTTTAGAGAAAACAAATGCGATGTGAGACACTTAAACGTCTTTAAGCATTTATTAAACAGAAACTTGGAATAATTGAATTGAATGGGCAGAGCTCATGACCACAGATGGTTCAGAGGACTGACCCGGAAAAATAGTTCAACGTGAGTTTTATACATCAACAATTATTATTGAAATGTTTGCCCTTTCCCGCCTCCCCCTGCTCCTCCCCGCACTGTCCTCGCAGTGTGCAGACAGGAGACAGGCCTTGGTACCCATCTGGCGCCTGCCGCTTGGTCGCGGCCCTGAGGAGCAAGAGTGAGAGGAAAGAAAGAAAACAAACGAAAGGAATCCCAAACACTACAGATATCCACCTGTTATTGTTCCACCCAGATGGCGCTGATTAGACTGGGTCAAGATGAACTTTTAAGACATTTAAGAATAAAGCACTTATGATACATTTCCACCACATCTACAACACGTGGCGTTTATAGCCCAATCTAAGAGCCAATCAGCTCTCTGATGTGGCGACAGCCAGGTGTTTCCCATCATGCACTGGGCCACGCAGTCTGTGGAGAGCGTATGCGGCTCGTGAGATTATCGTTGACCACGTGTGAATGACGTCAGAGCACACAAATCTAACCAGCATGCATTGCGCGCCGATCGCCGGTGGTCGATTCTGATTAGGACTGTCTCATCTCAAACAAGCATATTGTCTGCATATTATTACAAGAACACACACACACACGCCTTATTTTATATATTTACAAACAAAGTGTCTGAAATGTTCTCATTTGTAGTCCATCTTCAAAACATTGTAGTTTCACCGCTGCAGACTGACGTCACTAAGATGCTGTGACGTCACACTATGTGTTCTTCTTCTTCTTCTTCTGTTGTTTTCGTTGATTGTTGATTGTTGTTTGTCTCGTCTTACGTCCCATGTCCATGTCCAATGTATGTATGCACCTTCTGCCTCAAAAAATTCCTCGTTTGTGTGAAAACATTCCTGGCGAATAAACGGTTTCTGATTCTGATTCTGATTCTGATTCTGATTCTTCTTCTTCTTCTTCTTCTTCTTCTTCTTCTTCTTCTTCTTCTTCTTCTTCTTCTTCTTCTTCTTCTTCTCCTTGGGCCAATCCCAATCTCCACCCTTACGGACTCACGGACTTTGAGGCGCGCTCCCGCAAAGTCATTTTGAGCCCTTTATGATCCCTTTCCGTAAGTCAGCATTAGATGCTAACTTTGCCTAAGGGAATTACCCACAATCCATTGCAATGTGACGTTAAACACGCAGTTCCCAATGGAAGCATGAAGACGTAAAAAAAAAGGTAAACAAAGAGACACGTGGGCGTTCAACCCAATAAAATACATTTACACTACAACATTACGGATTAAAGATGGGACATAAAAACACATGAAATCAGAGGAATGCAAGCAGAAAATATATATAATAATATTTTTTTTACATTCAGCAAACATTTCGTTTTGACAAAAACGAGTAAAGGAAAAAAAATCTCGTGAGGAAGACGTTTAAATCAGTGAATAAAAAGTATACACAATTAAATAAAAAGTATACACAATAAAAGTAATACACAATTGTACACAATATTGTTTTTTGTAGTCACGTGATATGTTGCAGCACAGTGCTGTCCCATTCATATTCACACCAGTTCAAGCCCTAAAGCCTCTCACACTCAGCCACTTAGAGGTGATGTCAGTAAGTGCCTGAGGGTTTGAGGGTTTAGGGGGGAGATTGGGAATGGGCCCTTCTTCTTCTTCTTGGAGGTTTGCATTTTGCACTATCTATTGTTTACATTTAATTTGCTTAATTAATAAATACACTCTGTGGCTGTAAATATATTTCATTCCAGTTAGTTGTATTCTATTTTATTGTGTATATTTAAATATATATACATATTTATATTTTACTTAATTTTTATTTTATTTTGTATATATCTTCATCCCTGTTGCCTCTTTATATATTTCATCTTTTATCTTGTGTGTTTGTATCTTCAAGTTGTAAGGCGCTACTGATGACAACAAATTTCCCCTTGGGGATTAATAAAGTATATATCTATCTATCTATCTTTATTGGCGGTGAGCAAACAACTGTTTGGTGCATTACCGCCACCAACTGCCAGTGTTTCCCCCACCGTTATAATAGGGGGGCGGGGCACCCCCCTGTAGAAACCCCCTGAAGAAACCCCCCGCCCCCCTGTAATTTTCTCAATCGCGCCAGATCACATGGTCATTTAAGTTTCTCTTTCCTATAGAACCAGTCTACACCTTGTTCTGTTATTAAACAAACTAAACGGCCGTATTTTATTGATCTTATCCACACGACAGCTTGTCATTTCGGTCTCTAAATGGTCGCGTTAACACGCCCTGATGCGTACAGACACGTGCGCGCGCACACACAGGTGAGCACTGAGCACACACCAGCGGACAGAGAGCGTCGAAAAATATGTCGCGTGAAAAGCAGACCGCTATATCTGCGTTTTAAACGCTCCCAGGGTGAAGATGGCAACAGCAGCTCTCATGTGAGGAGCACCGGAGTTCCTGCTCCAGCCAAAGTGCTCGTGTCTTCTACCAACAATGAGCTGCTGGCTTCACATATTACAAAAGTACAAAGTACACGGAAATAAAACTAAGTCATTAATAAATACATGGAGAAATGCCTGTACTTTCGGGTAAATGTTTACGTTACGCCGTTAACAGGTTACGCTTGTGCACGCGCATGCGCTACTCGACTTTTGGCTCTTTGCCAGAAGTCTCTGTGACGTCCTTCCTGCTGCTGCGTCTCTTAAAACAGAAAACAGATCTCAGATCAACGTTGAACATGAATTGTATCAAATCTACAACCCCGTTTATAAAAGATGTGTAGAGGCTCACTGCTCCACTAATACTGATGCAACCTGATGGCTCACATATCTGCACTCATTCTGTTTTCTTTGGCAAAAAAAAAATAGCTTATTGTTTTCCACAATGAGCTATTTAGTAGTAACTAAATATTTGTTATTTTTTGCACAGATATAACTTTATTTTCATTGTTCTAAGGGATTGCAATTTAAAAATAAAAAATTGTCTGATGGAGCGATCTGATTTACTTGAAAGTGATTGCAATTTTCTTCATTCTGTTATTTATAAAAGCACAGATGGAGTCACAAAATGAAGTTATTTACAGAAAAAGTTTGAGAACCACTACTTTTAGGGTTTGTGTCGTTTGTGTCGGTGTCGTCGCTGTCGACCTCCCCCCCCAAAGCTGTAAACCTAGGGGAAACACTGACTGGTATGGAGTGTAAATCTGAATCTCTAGTACTTGCATTATGAACATATCTAATTATAAAAAAATTATATTATATGTATATACACATTTAATTCTACAAAAAATAAAATACAAATCCAAGGGCTTATATTTTCTCTATTTGTTTTTCTAGGATACTGAAATATCTTTTTAGACTCCTATGTCTGACTGCTGCTACAATACAGACCGATAGTGTTCTTAATATATATGTTGTCTATATGTTCTTTTTTTTATATACTTATTTGCACTTTATTATTGTTATCTGTATTCACTATATGTTAGACATGAGAGGAACGTACTTTCAAATCTTCTGTGGAAGAATTTACATTAAAGCTGACTTTGCAATAGTACTTGATAGTACTTACTTAAGTTCTTTTGCAGAATATCTGTTATATATAACTGTACTTTTTCCTTGATTTTAAAAGTGTGATAAAAAAAAAGTCTGTTTATTATTACAGGTTCAAAACTATTCAACATGAATAATATTTTATTTGGGTTATCCTTTCTGGGGAGGAGGTGGAGGCCATAATCCAGGCTGTACGTGCTGATGGAGAAACACCAACTACTGAGCTCTGGGCTTTTTTTAACATTTGACACTCTGGTGCACTGACCTGTTCTCACCACCAGGGGTCAGCAGTCAGTAACTCTTCATGTCTGAGGGACAGCAGCTCCTCCCCTTATTGTTGACCACTGTTCATGACGTCAGAGCAGGGCGGGATCAAATCGGGCACACATCTACCGCGCATGCGTTGTGCGGCGATCGATTCTGCGGACTGGCTCATCTGGAACCAGCCGAGGAACAACTCGCGAATCGCGCGCCAAACCCGCGAAACCATTTCCGGATTCCGTCACGTGTACCGGCCGTCTGGGCGAGGCTTCGTACGTCCCCTTATACGTCATCAACACGCGCCTTGTGTCTCCCTTCTCAAACAGTCTTCCTGGATTACTCGACGAGAAGACACAACACTACTGACCGGAGCAGAGCAGCGATGGATGGACCGATGGATGTCGGGTTGAACCCCGCAGGTTAGTGCTTTTTATTTCTCCTCTCGCTGGAAACACGTTCACGTGAGCTGAAGCTCCCGGTAGTCTGTTGGCCGCAGCCAGCTCGCGTTGTTCCCCCACAACAGACTGATGTGGAGCAAGAGACCAAGAACCTGCAGAAAGATATCAACATCGCTTCTGAGACATTAGTGCGTTATCCTGTACAGTGAGGATACGAAGTTATTGTTCTGAGACCGTTTAGTATCATACAGGAACTACTATTTACAAATATATTAGAAATAAATCATATGTTATGAACTAAATATTTTAAATGACTCCTGAAGCAGAATACATACAGTTTATGTGGCGGGAATCCATCCAGTGGATGTCCCGAGTCTTCTCTAGTTGTCAGTCTGGGATTTAAACTGTTGGTTTGTGGTTTGATGCCTTGAGTTTGTGCATTTCGGCCGCCGCCATCTTGATTTTGGCGTGAAGTCACGTGACAAAACTCAACGTTTACTTTTAGTTCCTCACTGGACACAAACGGCTGTTTGCTGAACAAAAGTCCAGTGGTTGTTTACACTCGTAGTTAATGTAGTTAACTTTGTTTGTCTTTCAGCCTTTACGTCAGACAAAGAAGAGCAGCAGGACTGCAGCTCCAGTCTGGACCAGGAGGACCCAGGGCCCCCACACATTAAAGAGGACCCAGGGCCCCCACACATTAAAGAGGACCCAAAGCACAAAGTGTATCTTAGGTGTGTATGTTTGCTAATTTCTGGAGGAAGAAAAGAGAACGGGAGGCTTTTAGTGAACTCGATAGTAATGAGTCGTTCTTTATTTCACAGAGAGGAATCACCGCTGCCTGCCACCAGGTCACCACCAGCAGAGAGGTCCCTCCGAGCTCAACTCCATCCACGGCCACCTCCGCTGTCTTGGAAGACGGACAAAGACCCAGACACTGCTCCCCCCGTCTCCAGGTTTCAACCAGCTCGGACACCAGGACCACAGCTCGACTCCACCTCCACACGTACACCCCTCGACCTCTTCAAACTGTTCTTCCCTGAAGAAACTGTACAGACACTGTGTGAAAACACAAACAAGCAGGCTGCCAAACAAAGAGCCAACGGGAAAAATTTCAAATGGGCAGACTTGGACGTTGATGGTTTTTACAAGTACATTGGGCTGCTTCTGTACATGGCCGTTCTAAAGCTGGACAGTATTGCGGATTACTGGAGGCAGAGTCTACTTTACTCCTTTTCGTTGCCATCCCAAATCATGCCACACGACAGATACACGACAATATCTTTGAACCTTCATCTCAGCGACCCTGATGAGGACGTCCACAACGAGAGGAGAAGGGGCACGGACGAACATGACGAACTCTTCCAACTGAAACCCCTGATGGACACCATGAAGACGGCCTGTAAGGCCTTTTACCATCCCCACAGAGACCTGGCTGTGGCTGAGAGAAAGGTCTCCTCCAAGACTAAAACTGGGATGACCCAGTACATGAAGGACAAATTCAAATTGTTCGTCTTGGTTGACTTGAGGAACAGCTACACAGTGGACTTTTCTATTCACACCGGCAAAAGCCACATCTCCTCCGGACATGGCCTTTCCTATGACGTTGTGATGTCCCTTGTGCAACCCGGTTACCTCGGCACAGGCTACCACATATACATGGAAACTTTCTTTTCCAGCCCCAAGCTCTTCATGGCTCTCCATGAGTGCAGATTTGCTGCCTGTGGGGCGTACAGTGAGTACCGCAAGGGATTCCCTCTGACTGATGTGAACGCCCTCACAGAGAAGTCTGCGAGAGGCTCCATAAGATGGATCCGGGATGGCCCCATCGTCTACGTGAAATGGATGGACACGCAGGAAATATCGTTCTGCTCCACAATTCACGCGGCACACAGTCAAACTGTGCCGGGGAGGATGAAGCAGCAAGATGGCTCCTGGACAAGGGCATCCCTTCCCTGTCCCACACCAGTTGCGGAGTACACTGAGCACACGCGTAGAGTTGATCTATCAGACCAGCTCATTCAGTATTACTCTGCACAACACAAGACCATGTGCTGGTACAGAAACATTTTTTATAATTTTCTGGACATTGCCACCACCAACAGCTTCATTCTCCACAAGGAACTCTGTCTAGCCCAGCAAACAAAGCCCATGACGCGCCAGGCTTTCATGGAGCAGCTGACTGCTGAGCTCTGTGGCAAGCCGCTCTGCACGACTCCTGCCCAGCTGCCTGCGGATCATATTCCTGTTCTCATCGGCGATGCAGCAGGCCCCAGCATGAAAGTGTGAGCATTGCCGAAGCCAAGGCTGGCGAAAGGACACGACGTGGAAGTGCAGGGGGTGTGATGTGGCCCTCTGCCTGGAGCCGGACAAAAACTGTTTTGTGGCATGGCTATGACGGTTGAAAACTCAAACAATATAGTAAATAGTCTGGGTTTTTCTTCTATTTTGTTCTCATCTATAGTACATAGTTTGTTTAAACAATAAAGTTCTTGAAAAAAAAATCTGTTGTAATGTTGATTTTTCATTTGCACACACCCCATGAAGCTTGATCTGTAGTATGAAGTCATAACTTGTTCACATTTGATCTCAGTCCCGCTCACATTTGGTGAACGTAGAGTGACAGACCACACTTTTGCTCAAAAAACATTTAGACATTCGTTTAAAATCTATTATTTTATTCATATATTCCACTACTTTGGTTAACCAATTTGAAGCGCCAAAACAGTTCATCCATACGTTTTTTTTTTTCCTTCCCTTTTTCACAAGAGATTTGAAGAATTATCTCTTTACACCGTGCCTTAGCAGAATGGTGCCTCATTATAAAGAGAGCTGAGATTGTTCTGCACATTTTGATATAGTATAACATATGGGTATGTATCGTATATGCAAGTTCCTTAAAAGGTGAATCCGTTGGTATGAACATTATGTTTCACAAAAACATAAAATATAACGACAACCTGTAAACACTTTGTCACAACGTTAAGCCAAGTAAATGTGTTTTAAAACATTTTATTTTATAATCAGATGTCATAAGCTATAAATAGCTTAATAAAAATAGCTTTATACAAGTGGTTCATATTTAGTGTTGGGTTTTCTTTAAACGACTGTCTGATTTATTTGAGGGTTTTTCACGATAAAGTGAAATGTGAATCACTACCATGCCAGATCCAGGGCAAAAGTCTGAAACTGGAAGAAGAAGAAAATGTTGGGAAAAATATTTTAACCTCGAAAAATCTGATTCAAAATTGTAAATAAAAGAAGTGAAAGTTGAAAATCTAAAATCTGTTACTGAAAACTGAAGAAAAATAAATAAAACAACTGAATCAAAATTAGCACATGTTAACCATTATTGCAAGTCCTTAATTGCTTTGTAATATATATTACTGAATTTAGTCAAGGGCCGGACTGGTTCAATGTTTATTGCAAAACTTATTGGGATGAACTTATTGCACATATTGACATATTGTCTATATGTTCTTTTTTTTTATATACCTATTTGCACTTTATTGTTATTATTATTATTATTATTCACTATATGTTGGACATGAGAGGAACGTACTTTCAAATCTTCTGTATGTTTCCACATATGGAAGAATTGACTTTAAAGCTGACTTTGACTTTTTACTTTGAAATAGTACTTGATAGCACTTACTTGAGTTCTTTTGCAGAACATATGTAATATCTAACTGTACTTTTTCCTTGCCCAGGCTTCCAATTAGCTGTCTTCTTTCATGCTCATATTTCTGATAGTGTAAAATAACATGTTCTATTGTTTCCTCTTGCCTACAATAGTCACACTTGCCTGTTTCATGTTTCTCTATTTTTTGTAGCGTACTGTTAAACCCAGTGTGTCCAAATCTAAGTCTTGATATCACTGTTGCAGCAAAGTGCTGTCTCATTCATATTTACACCATATCAAGACAGTCTCTCACACTATCATTTATGAGGCGACGTCAGTGAGTCCTTGAGCGTTCAGGGTTTGAGGCCTTAGGGGGGACACTGGGATTGGGCCATCAAACATCAACAAATCACACCAGCCTTGGCCTTTAATCTGGTATTTAATTCTGATTTTAAAAGTCTGATAAAAAAGTCTGTTTATTATTACAGGTTCAAAACAATTCAACATGAATAATATTTGGGTTATCCTCTCTGGGGAGGAGGTGGAGGCCATAATCCAGGCTGTACGTGCTGATGGAGAAACACCAACTACTGAGCTCTGGGTCTTTTTAACATTTGACACTCTGGTGCACTGACCTGTTCTCACCACCAGGGGTCAGCAGCTCCTCCCCTTATTGTTGACCACTGTTCATGACGTCAGAGCAGGGCGGGATCAAATCGGGCACACATCTATCGCGCATGCGTTGTGCGGCGATCGATTCTGCGGACTGGCTCATCTGGAACCAGCCGAGGAACAACTCGCGAATCGCGCGCCAAACCCGCGAAACCATTTCCGGATTCAGTCACGTGGTACGGCCGTCTGGGCGAGGCTTCGTACGTCCCCTTATACGTCATCAACACGCGCCTTGTGTCTCCCTTCTCAAACAGTCTTCCTGGATTACTCGACGAGAAGACACATCACTACTGACCGGAGCAGAGCAGCGATGGATGGACCGATGGATGTCGGGTTGAACCCCGCAGGTTGGTGCTTTTTATTTCTCCTCTCGCTGGAAACACGTTCACGTGAGCTGAAGCTCCCGGTAGTCTGTTGGCCGCAGCCAGCTCGCGTTGTTCCGCCACAACAGACTGATGTGGAGCAAGAGACCAAGAACCTGCAGAAAGATATCAACATCGCTCCTAAGACATTAGTGCGTTATCCTGTACAGTGAGGATTTAACTAGCGATTATATTTAAATATGTAACCAGAACCAAGAGTTACGATGTTATTGTTCTGAATAACATTTACTTAATTATTTGCTTAATTAAAGGGATTACAATACAACTCTTATAGCAAAATTCATCCGGCCCATTGTTGGGCCACATGATTGCGTTTCTTCTGGCCTCGGCCCGAAACTGGCCAATATACAGCATGAACCACGTGGAGGTTTTGAGGAGCGTTTGGTATATTCATCAGGGTCTCCCGCTGGTGTTCTCTGGGGTTTCACACGATCATCTTTACTTTCTTTTACGACTGTGATTGACTAAATAAAAACTAGGTAGATGTGCTATTTTATAATGTGTATTTAACTGGCAGTTGGTTGGACAAGACAATTGCCGTTTTGTGAAAACATGAGTGCGTCAATTCGGGACAGGCTGTAGTTAAAAACAAGGTACCCTTCAGTGTTGCACCTGGCATAAAAAAATGCAGGTTGGTGTTATCGGCTCTGGCCCAACAACGACATGTATACAGAAGGTTGCATTCAGTCAGTGTTGTGGGCCAAAAACTAACAGCATAGTATTGGGCCATGACCTATGTAACAACCTTTGGCCCAGTAATAGCTTTACTATCAAAATATTGTAATGCTACGTCCACTTCTGGACAAAGTCTGGCATATACACTGATAATCTGTACGTCAGTCAGCCGACACTGGCGGAAGACAGCCAGAGTCGGCCCAGAACTGATTCTCAGACTGTTTAGTATCATACAGGAACTACATTTACAAATCTATTAGAAATAAATCATATACGAACTAAATATTTTAAATGACTCCGGAAGCAGATTAAATCCAGTTTGTGGAGGGAATCCATCCAGTGGATGTCCTGAGTCTTCTCTAGTTGTCAGTCTGGGATTTGAACCATTGGTTTGATGCCTTGAGTTTGTGCATTTCGGCCGTCGCCATCTTGATTTTGTTTGGTCGCTGCCATCTTGATTTTGGCATGAAGTCACGTGACAAAACTCAACGTTTACTTTTAGTTCCTCACTGGACACAAACAGCTGTTTGCTTAACAAAAGTCCTGTGCTTGTCAACAAGCGATAACAAACACTCATAGTTAATGTAGTTTTTTTTTGTCTTTCAGCTTTTACTGCAGACAAAGAAGAGCAGCAGGACTGGAGCTCCAGTCTGGACCCGGAGGACCCAGAGGCCCCACACATTAAAGAGGACCCGGAGGACCCAGAGGCCCCACACATTAAAGAGGACCCGGAGGAGGCTGATTTTAAGTTCCCCTTTGCTCCTGTGACAAGTGAAGAGGATTGTGGAGGACCAGAACCAGGTACTGTACTTTAAGTATTTAAAAAGTCTGCAACTTTATACTTCACCTCCACTACATGTTAGAGATACATATTGTACTTTTTACTGTACTACATCTCAGAGGTATACTTGTTCTCCTTCTAAACCCGGTCCTCACACTCCAATAGTCCCGGCTTGCACTTGTGCTCAAACTGTAAACATGTTCTCAGATTTTATTGTATTGCTTTCTTTTAACATTTAATGACAGCTGCATCTTTATTGAGGGGTCATGCGTCTCTCATTTACAACTAATTAAGAGAAGTGAGAAAATTGACTGAGCAATGTACTTTCAGAGATGTGGGAAAGTAGTGACGAGGACTCCGGAGGATCTTCGGAGCCTGAAGGATTTGATTCCTGCGATGAAGAGTTTTATCAAGCTAAGATGGATCCTTTTGAAGATGGGTGAGTGTATTTACAAGAACTTTGTTTTGCAATATCACATTTAGCTAAATGTACAGGGCCTCTTTGGTGTGAATGTTTGCTAATTTCTGGAGGAAGAAAAGAGAACGTGAGGGTTTCAGTGAACTTGGTAGTAATGAGTCGTTCTTTATTTCACAGAGAGGAATCACCGCCGCCTGCCACCAGGTCACCACCAGCAGAGAGGTCCCTCCGAGCTCAACTCCACCCACGGCCACCTCCGCTGTCTTGGAAGACGGACAAAGACCCGGACACTGCTCCCCCCGTCTCCAGGTTTCAACCAGCTCGGACACCAGGGCCACAGCTCGACTCCACACGTACACCCCTCGACCTCTTCAAACTGTTCTTCCCTGAAGAAACTGTACAGACACTGTGTGAAAACACAAACAAGCAGGCTGCCAAACAAAGAGCCAACGGGAAAAATTTCAAATGGGCAGACTTGGACGTTGATGGTTTTTACAAGTACATTGGGCTGCTTCTGTACATGGCCGTTCTAAAGCTGGACAGTATTGCGGATTACTGGAGGCAGAGTCTACTTTACTCCTTTTCGTTGCCATCCCAAATCATGCCACACGACAGATACACGACAATATCTTTGAACCTTCATCTCAGCGACCCTGATGAGGACGTCCACAACGAGAGGAAAAGGGGCACGGACGAACATGACGAACTCTTCCAACTGAAACCCCTGATGGACACCATGAAGACGGCATGTAAGGCCTTTTACCATCCCCACAGAGACCTGGCTGTGGCTGAGAGAAAGGTCTCCTCCAAGACTAAAACTGGGCTGATCCAGTACATGAAGGACAAATTCAAGTTGTTCGTCTTGGTTGACTCGAGGAACAGCTACACAGTGGACCTTTCTATTCACGCCCGTAAAAGCCACATCCCCTCCGGACATGGCCTTTCCTATGACGTTGTGATGTCCCTTGTGCAACCCGGTTACCTCGGCACAGGCTACCACATATACATGGAAACTTTCTTTTCCAGCCCCAAGCTCTTCATGGCTCTCCATGAGTGCAGATTTTATGCCTGTGGGCCGTACAGTGAGTACCGCAAGGGATTCCCTCTGACTGATGTGAACGCCCTCACAGAGATGTCAGCGAGAGGCTCCATAAGATGGATCCGGGATGGCCCCGTCGTCTACGTGAAATGGATGGACACGGGGATGGACACGCAGGAAATATCGTTCTGCTCCACAATTCACGCGGCACACTCTGGTAAAACTGTGCCGGGGAGGATGAAGCAGCAAGATGGCTCCTGGACAAGGGCATCCCTTCCCTGTCCCACACCGGTTGCAGAGTACACTGAGCACACGCGTGGAGTTGATCTATCAGACCAGCTCATTCAGTATTACTCTGCACAACACAAGACCATGTGCTGGTACAGGAACCTTTTTTATCATTTTCTGGACATCGCCACCACCAACAGCTTCATTCTCCACAAGGAACTCTGTCTGGCCCAGCAAACAAAGCCCATGACGCGCCAGGCTTTCATGGAGCAGCTGACTGCTGAGCTCTGTGGCAAGCCGCTCTGCACGGCTCCTGCCCAGCTGCCTGCGGATCATATTCCTGTTCTCATCGGCGATGCAGCAGGCCCCAGCATGAAAGCCACGACGGGTCGCAGGAAGTGTGAGCATTGCCAAGGCCGGCGAAAGGACACGACGTGGAAGTGCAGGGACTGTGACGTGGCCCTCTGCATTGAGCTGGACAGAAACTGTTTTGCAGCGTGGCATGGCTATGACGGTTGAAAACTCAAACAATATAGTAAATAGTCTGGGTTTTTCTTCTATTTTGTTCTCATCTATAGTACATAGTTTGTTTAAACAATAAAGTTCTTGAAAAAAAAATCTGTTGTAATGTTGATTTTTCATTTGCACACACCCCATGAAGCTTGATCTGTAGTATGAAGTCATAACTTGTTCACATTTGATCTCAGTCCCGCTCACATTTGGTGAACGTAGAGTGACAGACCACACTTTTGCTCAAAAAACATTTAGACATTCGTTTAAAATCTATTATTTTATTCATATATTCCACTACTTTGGTTAACCAATTTGAAGCACCAAAACAGTTCATCCATACGTTTTTTTTTTTCCTTCCCTTTTTCACAAGAGATTTGAAGAATTATCTCTTTACACCGTGCCTTAGCAGAATGGTGCCTCATTATAAAGAGAGCTGAGATTGTTCTGCACATTTTGATATAGTATAACATATGGGTATGTATCGTATATGCAAGTTCCTTAAAAGGTGAATCCGTTGGTATGAACATTATGTTTCACAAAAACATAAAATATAAAGACAACCTGTAAACACTTTGTCACAATGTTAAGCCAAGTAAATGTGTTTTAAAACATTTTATTTTATAATCAGATGTCATAAGCTATAAATAGCTTAATAAAAATAGCTTTATACAAGTGGTTCATATTTAGTGTTGGGTTTTCTTTAAACGACTGTCTGATTTATTTGAGGGTTTTTCACGATAAAGTGAAATGTGAATCACTACCATGCCAGATCCAGGGCAAAAGTCTGAAACTGGAAGAAGAAGAAAATGTTGGGAAAAATATTTTAACCTCGAAAAATCTGATTCAAAATTGTAAAAAAAAAGAAGTGAAAGTTGAAAATCTAAAATCTGTTACTGAAAACTGAAGAAAAAATAATTAGCACATGTTAACCATTAGTGCAAGTCCTTAATTGCTTTGTAATATATATTACTGAATTTAGTCGAGGGCCGGACTGGTTCAATGTTTATTGCAAAACTTATTGGAATGAACTTATTGCACATATTGAACCTGGAAATTATTAGAAGTTATTGCCAAAAAAACAACGTTAAACATTAAATAAATGAAAAATCCGTTACATTCAGTTCTTATGGCTCTATCTGCAGCTTTTCCAGAGTTATTTCTAATGAAGACATTTTTCCACAGGCCAACCACAGCCAAACAATAATTTCCTCCAAAGAAAAAACCAAACATGCCCTGTGGTACAAGAAAAAAAGTGTAAAAAAGGAAACCCACATTAAAGCTCAGTTTGCTGCTCTGTGATGCACACTAGTAGTGATGGCGAGATGAAGCCTCATGAGGCATCGAACCACTTCAGCCAATTGGTTCGAGAAAGGGTTCATTACTCGAAGCTTCATGTGCACACGACACCACCTAGTGGCCAGAAGTATAATCACAGGCAGCTGTATCTGAACCACAATGTGATGCATTGAATTGTTGTGTCTGTTATGGCTGTTGGGAATGACTGAATTACAAAAATGTATGCCCAAATAATTTCTGTAAATAAATGATCACATATGTGCATAATAAAATATGTTTTGAATGTATCCTGTGTGTGAACATTTTCCCAAAATGGTAGTGTCGTATGGTAAGGCAGGTGGTGTTATTATGTCACTTTAGGGAAATGGCATGGGCTTAAGCAGGCAGGACAGTGAAAGTGCTTGTGGAACTAGGAAGAGAGGACTGAATATGCTTGTGGAACTTGGACAGTGATGTACAGGACAGGGGACATTTTATTCATTTTTATTCAGAAATAACAGTTTCAACAGTTTTTGGTTTTAAACGATTCCTTTTTTATAGAAATATAGTGCTGAACTGTGAGACACAATAAAGTACTCTTGTTTCATGCATGCATGCACCCACCCATACACACCTGCCTTGTAGGGATAACATAATTAGGATCCAGTTTGGACACAAATGCCCTGAATCCAACATCATCCACAACAGTGAAAGGCTGTGTGTCCTTCACTATCATGGAGACGAGGGCTTCATCCAGCTCTTGTTTTCTGGTGGCTGGTTAAAAGAGAATACATACAGTGTCTGTTACCTGTCTTTATTTGCACAATAAACAAAAGTGAACAGGGACAAATTGTGATGGTGCATTTGTATTATTGTAATGACTTACCATGGCTGGGTGAAGCTCCAGTTTCCTCCTTATTCTCATGCAAGGCACGGTAATGCCTTAGCATGGATGAGGTGTTGTTATTGTACCCCAACTCCCTGGAGCACAATAAACACCGCACCTTTAAATAAAATAAGAAACTGTGAAAAATACCGTTCTTGATAAGCAAACCTAATGAGTCTGAAATAGAGTTAGATTTTAGCTTACCTTATTAGGAGTTATCAAATCAAAGTGTTCCCATACAGGGGAAATCCTCCTCTTCCTAGCTGGCTCCATCTTATCACCTATCCTTCTCACCTCACTCTCCAAACTCTCCAAACTATCTCTCTCTCCAAACTCTCCGAACTGTCTCTCTCTCTCCAACCTCTCAACCAACAACACACATTTTGAATGGAGCCTGAGGGGTTTATATTGCTGTCAAACCTCCCGACAAAATCTGAACCGCTTGCCGAAGCAGTCACGTGGTACAGCCGGGTAGCGAGGCTTCGGACGTCATCATTTTTGGCTCCTCCCCTACATGAAGCAAGCCTCGATACGCGCTTCGAGGAAACGCCCCCTCCATTACTCGACACACGCTTCGAAGCGTCGGCACATCTCGTAACAACACTACACACTAGTCTAAGCCAGATACTTGGCATCTCATCTTGGATGCAAGTTCATCACTGTTTGGGGTCAGGCTCTGAGCTGAAGAAATCCTCAGGATTGCGTGCAGGTGTTCATCAGTAAGACGACTCCTGTGTGATGTTTTGTTTATCTTCGTCAAGGAGAACAGTTGTTCACACAGGTATGTGCTGCCAAACATAGAGAGCATTTGAGCAGCTTGGGTACGCAGCTGGGGCATTGTGTCGGGGATGAAACGTGGAAACTGTGCAGCGCCCACAGAGTCATACTTTGCCATGAGTGTGTCATTACATTGGAGTTCAATCAGATCGGCGTGTGAAGTACTTGGTGCCGAGTTTTTCAGCAAACTTTCAGATTAGTGGCAAGCTCACGTACACGATCCGCAACTGTGTTTCTGCTCAGGTTCACATTTGACAATGCTTGCCTTTTATCTGGGCACACGACGTCGTAAACTTTCATCATGCAGTATCTGACAAATTCTCCCTCGGTAAAGTGCTGGGCTGATTTAGCGACCTCTGCTGCCACAATAAAACTAGCCTTTACAGCAGCCTCACTTTGTGATTTGGCTTTTGTGAACATAGCCTGCTAAAGAAGTCTGGTCTCACACCACTTTTTCACCACGTGTTTCACTTATAGTGTCTTCTTACGTTATATTCTTTCATTACAGCCACACCGTCACCACACACAAGAGAAAAAGGTTTGCCCTTCATATCCGCGAACATATACTCCCACATGCCTTGAAAACCTCTGTTTTCAAAGTCTACCTTTCGTTTAGCCATTTTTTGGGGCGTGGGATAGCTGAAAGTTGGCCACAGGTGACCTGCTCCATAAAGCTGCCGATGAGCGAGTAGTGCAAGGGCTCGCGCTTGCATCCCCTCATGTGCACAACACACTGGCAGTGCATTGTGGGATTTGTAGTATTAGTGGTGCGCGCAATATACCAGCGGGCCTGCTCTAATAGTAATTAGATATTATCCTGCGGGCCAAAGATAGTTTGAGTTTGATGTGAATTAAGTTTGATGTGAATTTAGTGTTTACTCATGCTTTACTAAAGCTAAATAGCATGTAGTTATTATAAAATGTTACCCGTAACGAAATAGCTGAAGTTCTTTGACCTCCAGAAATGTAGCAGTCAGCATGCCAAATATGAAAAGCAGAACATTGGCCAACTTGCTCATTTCCACATAGAATATCAGCACAGTGTTAAGGGAAGCTCATACAAAAATGATTTTGGAACCGAGTTGAATTGATATTATTCATAAATATGTTAAACGTTTGCTTGCCTGTAGACAATATATTTAAAAAAAGTTGAAAATGAGTTTTTTTTTATGTAGATTTAATAACATTACAAAGAAATGGGCATTTTTAATACAGATGTACTTGTACATAGGATTTAGTTTTTAGTTTCCTCCATCACAGACACAGTATGTTGTCATTGTTTTTTTATCCTCCATCTCATTTATAAACAAAATACATTTTAAACAATTGACATATTTTAAATAAACAGAAGAAAAAGAGAACAACAATTTACATCATTAACATTTCACCACGAAGAAACACATTCTATTCTGTGTGGACTCTCATGTGGCTCTTCAGATTTCCCGGTTGTGTACATCTTTTCTCACAAACATCACAACTGAATTGTTTCTCTGCTGTGTGGACAAGCATGTGTCTCTTCAAACTTCCCTGTACTGTAAATGTTTTCCCACAAACATCACAACTGAATGGTTTCTCTCCTGTGTGGATTCTCATGTGTTTCTTCAGATTTCCCTGTTCTGTACATCTTTTTCCACAAACATCACAACTGAATGGTTTCTCTCCTGTGTGGATTCTCATGTGTTTCTTCAAACTTCCCTGTTCTGTAAATGTGTTCCCACAAACATCACAACTGAATGGCTTCTCTCCTGTGTGGACTCTCATGTGTTTCTTCAAACTTCCCTGTTCTGTAAATCTTTTCCCACAAACATCACAACTGAATGGCTTCTCTCCTGTGTGGCCTCTGATATGTCTCTTCAGATTTCCCTGTACTGTAAATCTTTTCCCACAAACATCACAACTGAATGGATTCTCTCTTGGCCGTGATTCTTTCTTTTTCTTCACTCCAAAAAGTGTCTTTCTAACCAAAGAGCTGGAGGCCATGTGTTTCTGCAGAAACCCCTTGTAGGAAAACCGTTTACTACACTTGACGAAGCTGATGGATTTGTTGGAAATGTTCACATGACTTACAAGGGCTTCCTTATATTTCAGGGCATGTGCAGCAGAATCAGGTGCCCAGGTTTCCTTCAAAACATTGTCCCTGTCTTCACTTTCAGGTCCAGAATCTGACAACGGTTCTTGCCAAACACCATAACTGACTTCAGTCTCAGAAGATTCTGAAGCCTTTACATCATCAGCATTTTCATGTGAATGACGATGTGGATTTAGGTTCCTGGCTGGTCCTGATCCCCCACAGTCCTCTCCATCAGTTACTGTTTTTATCGGTGTCTCTGATCTGCCGGCTGGCGGCTCCGCCTCTCTGTTGTCCTCTGTCTGGCTTTGATGAAGCCGTGAGGTCTGAGGTTTGTCATCTTCACTCTTCACAGTAACAGCAGTGGATAGGAACTTGGTGATATCGGCCTCCTCCAGCACATTAAGTTGCTCTCCCTCTAGACGGGTCCAGAGATCTTCCTTTTCCTTTTTTATGTGGAGGGGCTCCGGGTCCTCCTGGTCCAGGTCCAGGCACTCAGGGGGGACATCTGCTTTAATCTCCAACAGCTGCTGGACATCTGTAGGGAGCACATTATGGACAACGGTGACTTCAGACTGATATCAGCTTTCATTAGTGGAGACATTGAAGGAATTTGACTAAATGTATATTTGTTGCTCTTCATGTAGAAACAAATACATAATACAAAACAATACCACTCTGAGAAGGTCTCAAGCTAGTGCAGGACTGGCTCATCTCCAACGAGCCTATTGAAAAATACGAGACTTGGGATGTACCCATAATGCATCCCTGTTTCCCTCACTTGCGTCTTAGTCCCTCCCAGTAAGGATGCATGGAGAGACGCAAGGAACCCATGCGAGGAGAGAGGAAACAAGGAAATTAGTTTCAAATGAAACGATACGTCCTTTCCTCGAAAGAGTCACGTGAAGCGACGTCTGTTTCTGATGACGGCGGATCAGCTGATCACATCTGGATCAGCCGTCAGTCGGTTTTAACAGCTGGAGAGACGTTTGACAGAGTTTGTGTCTGAACACATGATCAGTGTACTAATACTATATAGACACAGTAATCATTACTGTCCGAGTGGAGGTGTTTTCTCTCTGTAGCCTGTTAGACAAACTGCATTGAGTATTCATACACAGTTTGTGGTATTTATACTGCGTTCTCTGTTCGGCTTACAAGCGCAGGGCGGATTTCTACCGGTGGAATGCGCTTGTATTATTTATGTATTATTTGCGTCTGTAAGTTTTGAAATTCTGATTGTGACATCATTATTGATTATGGTTTCTCTTGAACCCTGGAATTAATTTATAGGCTCAATGTTTCGGGTGAAATTGAGTTGACGTAACTCAAAGCCGACACGCAGGAACGATCAGAATCACGTGACTGAATGGAAATGACGATAAATGATGTCAAAAGTGTTTCGTCTCTCCTGCTCTTGCTTGTTATTGAGAGAATTAAGAGATCGTGAAAAGACACATCTTTTTATAATTGAAGAACATTGTTTGTGGTCCTTTTCTTGTATTATTTTAACCAGATGGTGAATCAGAAAACAAATCTAATATATAACTTGAGTTTAATCTATGATCCGTCTTCACTCCAGCGATCAGTCCGTGATGAAGAACGTAATCTGATCATAAGAATAGTTTGGCGACGACGTTGGGACATTGGGAGCGACGTTGGGAGCGTTTAAAAAACGCAGATACATCTGTTTTCTTTCCACGCGACATTATTGGACGCTCTCTGCCGGCTGATGGAAGTGTGCTCTCTGCCCACCTGTGCGCGCGCGCACGAGTCTGTGGGCATCGGGGCGGATCTCCGCGGTGCGCGTTACCGAGAGCAAAGTAGAGTTGTAAACGCGACCATGACAGAAATAGACAGAAATACGATCAATAAAATAAGAACATTGAGTTTGTTTAATAAAAGAACAAGGTGTAGACCTGTTTATAGGAAAGGGAACCTTAAATCACGTCTGTGATCTGGCGCGACGGAGAAAATTACAGGGGGGCGGAGGTTTTTTTCAGGGGGGCGCCCCGCCCCCCTATTCTAACGGTAGGGGAAACCCTGCCTTCATAATATATTACACTTCTATACCATAATATGTATAATGTAATTTTTTTAAATGTATTTTACCATATAATACTGTTATACCACCATTATGATATTTTACTTTGAGGAGACGGCACTGTTAGTCTAAGCTAAACAATTAATAATAATAATAATAATGTCAATAGCAGTAGGTGGTCCAGATATAAACCACGATCCATGTAAACCATGGTTGCAATCGTCTGACACCGAGGAAAGGACGAGTGGAGATTTTATCCAACTTGTATTTAAAAAAAAAAAAAAAGTGGCAGAAACGAGTTTCCTGCGTGGTGGAAAACGTATTCCAGTGTTTAGCATAGAGACTAACAGCGACGTCTCCTCAAAGTAAAGTATCATAATGGTGGTATAACAGTATGACATATGGTCAAATCCAAAAAGGCTGGTACATTATACATATTATGGTATGCCGCTTTAGTTCTGAAGGCGAGGGATCAGCTCCCTGTGGACAGTTCTCAGCTCCTCGTTGTTTCCGGATGTAAACACCTCTTCTCCTTGAGGAGAGTCTTTATTTCAGGAGTGGTCCAGGGTTTGCCGTTTGAAAAGTCCTGGTGGGTATGGCGTTCTCATCACAGACGTTTATGTAGACCGTTAAGCAGTCTGTGAGCCTGTCAACGTCCTCTCCATGAGCATGAGTAGAGTCACCAGAGAGCAGGAGGGGGGGATATACGCAGCTATCGCGATAACATGCGAGACTTCCCTTGGTAGATAGTTTAGCCTCATGCTAGCAGCTACATGTCAGTTGTACAGGTCTGTTCCTTAACAGACGTGTCCAGCGTTACAGCATCTAGCACAGGGGTCACCAACCTTTTTGAAGCCGAGAGCTACTTCAAGGGTACAAAATAATACGGAGGGCTACTTGTTTGATACAAACTTCCTGAACAACAAAGTTGCACAGATCACTATCTATTTAACCCCTATCTAACTATCTAACTCTATCTAACTCTATCTAACCCCCTTCAGAAATGGTCGGAGTTAGGGCTGGGCGGTATGGCAAAAAATTTATATCACAGTATTTTGTAAGATTCTGGCGTATTTTTTTTCTTCAGTAAACGCATTCATTCATTGATGCTGAAAAGGACCGCAGGCCAACTGAACAGCTGTTTTTACGTTGGTACATAGAGGGTGTTAGGAAGCTAAACCTGGAGGGACTTAGGACCCAGGGGAATGTAGGTGAAAAAAAAAAACTGGAAGGGTCTGTCTCTTCCTGCGACGGAGTTTCTTCTTGGTGTGATAGTGGGCGAGCTGTACCCAGCATGCTCTGGTGTAATTTTATAAATGTACAATTATTAGTGTTACAAATTGTTAATAAGTCACAAACTGTTGTGTCTTGGTGTTTTACCCTGTTAAAATGTGTTAGTTGTGGGTTATTAATTGTTGTTATAAAGTTTTAACCGCGACTAAAGTTAGAACCATGATACAAGTTAGAACCATGACACGTAAGTAGCTCCGACCGCCGCGCGCACGCCAGTGATTTTTTATTTTTTTTTAATTATTTTTCCTGTGAAAGCTCATAAGCGTGTTCTATTTTTAGAACATGCTTCGCGGGCGACTAGCGTGGTCTCTGCGGGCACTGTGTTGGCTACCCCTGATCTAGCATCAACAAACACTGCAGACCTCCTCCCTTCCTCTTCCCGCTCTCCGTTGTCCTGTCCGCCCTCTGATGGCGGGTCAGCGCCGCTAACAGCGGATCCGTGTAAACAATGGGGCCATGGCTACGTGCTGGATCCCCGGACATGGTGGTGAAGAGTACGAGAAACGGCAAATAGACCACGACAAACTCGAGGTGTCCAGCTGACACACTGCACCCGTAAAACGAGCAGGAAGACTGGGAACAATAATTAAAATGCACAAACCTGATCTGTGTAGCTCGTGTTCTCTTAAACGAGAAACAGTCTCCTCATAATCTTCTATTAATCCGTCCAACTTCCCAAAAGTCTCTTCAACGGCCGCGTGGACTCGCTGCTTCACCAACAGTCTCAGCATTTCTGCTTTAGACATGGAGACAAACACAGGAAGCTCTGAGAGACGAGCCCAGTCCGCAGAATGGATCTCCGCACAACGCATGCGCGGTAGATGTGCGTCCGACTTGATCCCGCCCTGCTCTGACGTCATGAACACGTGGTCAACGAGAAGATCTAACTGGATGTAACCGTTTCTTTGGCTTCCTGTTCATTTCCTGAAGGCAACTGAAATCTGTCCGACTTTTTTTTATTTTTCATCAATCATGAATCCATAAACTAAATACATACCTACTGATTATTATTAAATAATTTTAAAACTGAACACAAAATCACGATAACAAAAATGTTTGGTTCAAAACTATTTAACATTTAAAAGTTTTCTTTGTAGCTTTTTTTTAAATTATTATTATTTATTTTTTTACATTTTACTGACCTGTTTTCACCACTAGAGGTCAGCAGTCAGTAACTCTTCATGTCTGAAGGACAGCAGTTCTCTCCCTTTAGCTTTTCAATCATACGCTTACTTTTTATTCAATGCATAAAATGCAGACATGAAAGCTGCTTTCTGTGCTGTTTGTTTATTCACACCTCGTTTTAAAAAGGCCGTGATCACAGAGGATGAGCTCAGTATGATGCAAATTTATTATTTGGCAACAATGAAAACAAGGGCATAGGTTTTCATATGTTTTTTTTTTTCTCCATGATTTTAGATTTCTTCTGAAAGCGGGCTTGTTAAACTCTAAGGAAAATATATTGTTCAAGCTCAGGATATGATGATCTTAAAATGTTAAGTAATTCTTTACATGTGAGCAAGACCAAATGTCCACCCTGTTACAGGACATGCACATCTCTATTCATGTGTTTTTAATACACAGGTATTGGACTAATTACATTTTCTAAGAGTAAACATGTCCCTTACTTTAGCCCTAAAACATATTTTAATTAACCAGTATTTACAAAGCATTCATTTGAAAAAGTTATTCTCTAATTCGGTCATTTACCCACATTTCTTTTATAATTAATGGGAATTTCAATTGAAATTTTACCACATTATTAGGTTATTTCATTTAGCCAATTCATAACCTGACAGTAACCACAACGATATGCTTGATATTCGTTGATTTCATTTAATTATCATTAAAAAAAATCAGATAACGGGTGGACTGGACATACATTTCATTAATGAAGATTCAAGATTCAAGATATTTTTATTGTTATATTGCACAGATAACAGGCAGTTATTCTGTACAATGAAAAGCTTATTTTGTTGGGTCCTCCTAACACAGAATTACAATAAACTTTAAGGAAAATAAATAAATAAAATAAACTTAAGGAAAACAAATATAAATACAAATAAGGCACAAAATATAGTGACAGTAATGCACAAAAAAATATGTATAAAGTGCACTATGCATTGCTACAATACAATATCCAAAGTACGGCCGTGACATGAATGAAGTCACAGCAGCAGCCGTTCCCAGTTAAAGGTAAGGTAAAAAGAGAGTTAAATGCTAATAGAATAAGAAAATATATAAAATAAGGCACAGAAGAGAGAGTGTGTTCTTGTAATCAGTGTTGTGGAGGTGACTTGTTGATACGTTCTCCACTAACAATGTCTCATATCCCTCTTTGTTGTTATGATTTATATGCAGATTATAATCTGATCATAAGAATATGCCGACAATATGCTCGTTCGAGATGAGCCAGTTCTGATCAGGCTTCAAAGTGTTATTTTTACTGTTAAAATAAAAGTTTTGTTTTTTATTTTTATACTTAGGTGCCATTTTTATAACTGCAGGCCGTCCTGTGTCATATCACCACAGATGCCTATATTAGATAGATTCTGCATAGATGTTTGCATTCGTCTCCGAAATTCTACTATTTTGCATGTTTAGGGGCAGAATTTCAGGAAAAGGCCAGACAGCAAGTATGTGTTTTCATTTGTTTAATGTTATAATTTATATTGTTTCTGTTCAGTTAATCAGTCCAACACCTTTTACTTTACCCACTTTTACTTTTCTTCTTGTATGTTGTTTTGAGAAAATGTGTTGTTAAGATTTAGGTTTGATGTTCATCTTGTTTATCTTTATAGCCCTTGACTAGGTACTAAGGTAATTTAAGATTGGAATAATGATGTACTATTTTTATAAATTTAAGGGCTTTTATTTTGAAGGTGACCCACCAAATCTGCCATTCAAATCCACATTGAAGCTTCTACGGGCTTTTATTTTGAAGGTGACCCCGCAAGCTGCAGCTGACCCGGATGCTCCTCCATTAGCAACATGGCGGCTACCCTCAGTAGCAACAGCAGCGTCTCATGGTTGTGTTGATAAAGTGTCAGGTAGCTCCTTCAGTACTGATCCAGCAGAGTCTCTGTATGTCTGGATAAACCTTCTGAATGGACTTCTAGATGTTCACCTTTGTTCCCGGATGTTGTTCCTCTGACTCATCTCCCGGTAGCCTACAAAGATACTGAAGTTAGCTTAGCATGCTATAAACAGACCGACGGAGACGGAAGTCAGCGACCCATTGAATCCCAGTTTAATGGAGAGGAAACGGGGTTTGTGACGGAGTTTGTGGAGAAAACGTTTCTGTCGTTGTGTGAAAATGTCTACAGTCCAGTTTGAAAGAGCGATAGCAGAGTACGAGGAGGAACTTTCTAGATCAATAGAGGAGCACGAGCGACAACGGAGACTACTGGATGCTGTTTTCAACCCGGAAGTCCGGATACAAAGAGCAGGTTGGTTCTGTTTGTTTCTTCATCACTTTAAACTGATGGAACCAGTTCTGGAGGAAGTATTCACATCATGTACTGAGGTAGAGTTACAGGTACTGTACTGTAGTACTCACATCATGTACTGAGGTAGAGTTACAGGTACTGTAGTATTTAAACACGTTCATACTTTTAACTACGATACATCTCAGAGGTACTTGTACTTTTACTGTACTACACCTCAGAGGCAGGGTAGGAAATTGACATATTTTTCCACTGTGTTCTTGTAATTTCAAATCATGACTTTCATAAGATGTATGAATGTATTTTATTATTTTCCAACAGACGTCCAGCAGCTGTTGGTGTTTAAAGAAGAGGTTCCCCCTGAGCAGCAGGTCTGGAGCTCCAGTCTGGACCAGGAGGACCCAGATCCCCCACACATTAAAGAGGACCCAGATCCCCCACACATTAAAGAGGACCCAGATCCCCCACACATTAAAGAGGAACCGGAGGACCCAGAGCCCCCGCACATTAAAGAGGAACAGGATGAACTCTGGATCACTCAGGAGGGAGGGCAGCTTCAAGGGCTGGAGGAGGCTGATCAGATGGAAACAGAAGCTGATGGAGCGGATTGTGGAGGACCAGAACCAGACAGGAAGTCAGATCCAGAAAGACATCCAGGACCAGAGACTGTGGACTCGTCTGAACCTGAGACTGATGACAGTAGAGATTGGTTGGAGACTCAGGAACCTCAGTCAGATCTAAACCCTCTGCAAAACAATGGTAGTACTGGAAATACATCAATCAGCTCACCTGAATCTGCTGGAATCTTTGACCACAAGAGCCATTTGAAGAGACACACCAAATCCAAAATAGGAGTGAAACCATTTAAATGCTCGGTTTGTGGTAAAACATTTTCACGAAAGGGAAACCTGAAGACTCACATGACTATCCACACAGGAGAGAAACTATTTAGTTGTTCAGTTTGTCGTCTAAAATTTTCACTAAAGGGAAACCTGAACAGTCACATGATTAACCACACAGGAGAGAAACAATTTAATTGTTCCGTGTGTAGTAAAACATTTTCAGGAAAAGGACACCTGAACTATCACATGACTATCCACACAGGGGAGAAACAATTTAGTTGTTCCCTGTGTAGTAAAATATTTTCAGGAGAAGGACACCTGAACGCTCACATGATGGTCCACACATTAGAGAAACCATTTAGTTGCTCAGTTTGTGGTAAATCATTTACACGAAAGACAGTACTGAACACTCACATGACTAGCCACACAGGAGAGAAACCATTTAGTTGCTCAGTTTGTGGTAAATCATTTAGCCATAAGCATACTATGAAACGACATTTAATTGCCCATTAGAGAAACAAATTATTCATGGAGTTTGCTCAACAAGATTCTCTTGTCTTTGTTATTTCCAAAAATCTCAAGTGTATTTATGTGTATCAGAGATAAACACGGTTAAACACTTAAAAACTGTCCGACTCCAAAGTAAGTGTATTCAGCTAAAATGGTATATATTCAAGTACATTATTCAGTTAGTGATGCAGGCTGTGTTCGTGTGATATGTCACATATGCTTTTAATAAAAAAGACAAATAAAGTAATTTCACCACCTCTATTTATTTTTATTCATCTATTTGTGGTTAAATGAAAAGAGTAATCAGGGATGTATTATTGTTAAAGCTGTTCAATGTTAACATGCACCATAGTTGCAGCGGTGTGAAATAATTTTTTCATCCTTTTATTATTCTTTACGCCTTGCAGTTTTGGTAAAACAACTCCCCTACTGGCTGATTGGAGAACTGCTGGAGGAATTCTCCCAGTTCATCCAGTGAGAGCTTCTTCAACAAGTTCTCCGTGTTCCTCGCTGTAGCAGCCCCACTCTGGACGGGCCTGTCGTTGTTGTCCACACAGCAGTGGGCGTTCCACAGGTAGTCTGGGATGTTTACGCGATTCACTTTGTTTTTCACAATCCAGTTGTCTTCAGAGGGAATGGCGCCAACCAGCACGAAGGCCTTAGAGCACTTGGCCTTGAAAAGGTTGGTGAGCTCGGACTCGTAGCTGCGCCAGGCACCCTGGTTCAGCTTGCGGTTCTGAGGAACCACATTGGTCAGGGTGAAAGTGGCAATGCGGCTGGGGCCTGCAAGAGAGAGGAATGGTGGATTACAGGAAGTTTCGCAAGAAATACAGTTACAGTTTTTTGTTCCAAATAAATACAGTTATGTATTGTAAAGGTGGTTTGATAGGCTGCACCGGAAGAGAGAGAAATAACATATTATGTCATGTGATCATTCTCATGATACCAGGTTTAAAATTTCAGGCAAATTATTAATTAAACTTGTAGAGTTGTAAAGTGGAGGCACAATTAGTGAGGCTACAGCAGCTGCAAAAATGGAAGATAATGGTTGTTTGTACCTATTCTAATATGAATCAGATACCCGCGAATATTTGAACAAGCCTGAGATGATAAAATATTCAGAGGATGCAGATGAAGGATGATTTCATGGCAAACATTAATTTCATGATCAAAAGTAATGGGAAAAAATGACTGGGAAATTATTACTGTATAAGCAATTCCCTTAATCTCCATGTTAAATGTTGTATGTGAATACAAGTACAAGACAGACTCTGCAATTCGTACTTATTGCAAATATGTTATTAACTGCTCAATTCAAGATATTTCTCTGGCTGCAGCCTCCCTTCGCTGCCTTATGGTTGCTATGATAACAGACGCTAGCTGGAAAGATTACGTATAGATACAGGTGGCTATTATTCCTTCATTCTGTTGCATCGCAGCAAAATAGTCTTGAGTGCAAAAACATACATCTGTGAAATCTGAGTAAAAGCAACATTCAATATAATTATCTCCCAATATCAAGTAAGTGAACTTCTACTGTGAGGGATGTGGAACTCTTCTTTGTCCCCAGAGATGACCCACGTTCCACCTCTACTACCTGCGTGGTGTCCGTTGGGGTTGAGGTGACCACGGTCGAAGCCAGAGTACTTGTAGTCCTCATCCAGGGCCTGTCTCTCTCCTTGGCAGACCCCAGGGTGGTCCTTCCTCAGCGAGTAGCTGTCCTTCATCTCCGCTTGCCAGGACTTGTCTACCAGCTGTGAGGCAAAAACCCCTCAGATTTCAACCAAGTCCTCAAACAAAAATATAATAATAGACAATAACGTTTTTCTTCTACTATGCATGTTGCTTAGTGGGACTTCTGGCATTCCTTGCCTTGAACAATCCTCTTCAAATCTGGCTTGTATTCTGTTGTTGCCACTCGAAGCGATTCTTTCACATGGGCAGGCACGTGCACAGATAGATCCCTAGTGGTGCTCAACCTGCCCTTTTGCCCTGGATGATAAAAGTGCCCCTTCTGCTGGAGCCCAATTGTTTTCTTCATTCATCAGTATTTAAGAATAAAAATGACTCTCTCTGTCATCAATTCCCCCCAAATGTGTTTGATATCTGACCGGGCATTTATTTGAGTTCTTGTGAGAATTTCGCCCCTCCTCCTCCTCGTTGTGCTCATGCAGTGTGAGCACCAAACAGGTGCAGCTACTTCTGCTCTGACCCGCAGCGTCAGACAAACAGGTGATGACGTGTTTGTGAAAAATAAACAAACTAAAAACTCACGAAATCTGTGATTTCAAAGCCTTGTCCAGCTGTTTACTGACGTTTGTCATGTTTAATAGAGAGAGAGAGAGAGAGAGAGAGAGAGAGAGAGAGAGAGAGAGAGATTCTCTTCATCAAACGCTCTGCAAGAAGAAAGCCTGGACCGCTCCCCCTGTACTTTATCGTGGTAGTTTTGTTCCACCCTGTCCTGTTCTGCGGTCTACACAGGACCATATCTGTCCTTGTCTGCGGTTGGTCTTGACCCCAATGCTAGCTCCCTGCGGTCTGTCCGGACCCCTCTGTCACTCTTCGGGACCCGTGCGGGTCCTGCTGTGGGTAGTGCCGGATTCCGGCTCGGCACTACTAGCTGCTGCGGTCATTGGGGACCCCCGTATCCTGGTCTGCGGTCCCTTGAGACTTTCCTGTCTTTTGCTTTGTTTCCTTAGTCCTATTTTACGCTGGGGTAGGTGGGGGCCTTAGGTATCCGCTGTGGCGGTGGCAGGTTGTGCTTTATTTCGGCACGCCAAAATTAAGCCTTTTGGGGGATTCGGCTGCCGCAGATGTCAGCATCTCTACCCCATTGCTTATCCTAGTACAGGATGGAGTCAATTCATTGTAGGCAATTGTGTTATATGGTGTAATAAATTATGATTATTCCGTAACTAGTCTCTCCTGATTGAAATAGCTTTATACAAGTGGTTCATATTTAGTGTTGGGTTTTCTTTAAACGACTGTCTGATTTATTTGAGGGTTTTTCACGATAAAGTGAAATGTGAATCACTACCACGCCAGATCCAGGGCAAAAGTCTGAAACTGGAAGAAGAAGAAAATGTTGGGAAAAATATTTTAACCTCGAAAAATCTGATTCAAAATTGTAAAAAAAAGTTGAAAATATAAAATCTGTTACTGAAAACTGAAGAAAAAAAATTAAAACAACTGAATCAAAATTAGCACATGTTAACCATTAATGCAAGTCCTTAATTGCTTTGTAATATATATTACTGAATTTAGTCGAGGGCCGGACTGGTTCAATGTTTATTGCAAAACTTATTGGAATGAACTTATTGCACATATTGAACCTGGAAGTTATTGGAAGTTATTGCCTATAAAACAACATTAAACATTAAATAAATGAAAAATCCGTTACATTCAGTTCTTATGGCTCTATCTGCAGCTTTTCCAGAGTTATTTCTAATGAAGACATTTTTCCACAGGCCAACAACAGCCAAACAATAATTTCCTCCGAAGAAAAAACCAAACATGCCCTGTGGTAAAAGAAAAAAAGTGTAAAAAAGGAAACCCACATTAAAGCTCAGTTTGCTGCTCTGTGATGCACACTAGTCTAAGCCAGATACTTGGCATCTCATCTTGGATGCAAGTTCATCACTGTTTGGGGTCAGGCTCTGAGCTGAAGAAATCCTCAGGATTGAGTGCAGGTGTTCAGTAAGACGACTCCTGTGTGATGTTTTGTTTATCTTCGTCAAGGAGAACAGTTGTTCACACAGGTATGTGCTGCCAAACATAGAGAGCATTTGAGCAGCTTGGGTACGCAGCTGGGGCATTGTGTCGGGGATGAAACGTGGAAACTGTGCAGCGCCCACAGAGTCATACTTTGCCATGAGTGTGTCATTACATTGGAGTTCAATCAGATCGGCGTGTGAAGTACTTGGTGCCGAGTTTTTCAGCAAACTTTCAGATTAGTGGCAAGCTCACGTACACGATCCGCAACTGTGTTTCTGCTCAGGTTCACATTTGACAATGCTTGCCTTTTATCTGGGCACACGACGTCGCAAACTTTCATCATGCAGTATCTGACAAATTCTCCCTCGGTAAAGTGCTGGGCTGATTTAGCGACCTCTGCTGCCACAATAAAACTAGCCTTTAGAGCAGACTCACTTTGTGATTTGGCTTTTGTGAACATAGCCTGCTAAAGAAGTCTGGTCTCACACCACTTTTTCACCATGTGTTTCACTTATAGTGTCTTCTTACGTTATATTCTTTCATTACAGCCACACCGTCACCACACACAAGAGAAACAGGTTTGCCCTTCATATCCGCGAACATATACTCCCACATGCCTTGAAAACCTCTGTTTTCAAAGTCTACCTTTCGTTTAGCCATTTTTTGGGGAGTGGGACAGCTGAAAGTTGGCCACAGGTGACCTGCTCCATAAAGCTGCCGATGAGCGAGTAGTGCAAGGGCTCGCGCTTGCATCCCCTCATGTGCACAACACACTGGCAGTGCATTGTGGGATTTGTAGTATTAGTGGTGCGCGCAATATACCAGCGGGCCAGCTCTAATAGTAATTAGATATTATGCTGCGGGCCAAAGATAGTTTGAGTTTGATGTGAATTAAGTTTGATGTGAATTTAGTGTTTACTCATGCTTTACTAAAGCTAAATAGCGTGTAGTTATTATAAAATGTTACCCGTAACGAAATAGCTGAAGTTCTTTGACCTTAAAGAACTTGTTAAACGTTTGCTTGCCTGTAGACAATATATAAAAAAAAAGTTGAAAATGAGTTGTTTTTTTTATGTAGATTTAATAACATTACAAATACATTAAAAATACATTTTTAATACAGATGTACTTGTACATAGGATTTAGTTTTTAGTTTCCTCCATCACAGACACAGTATGTTGTCATTGTTTTTTTTATCCTCCATCTCATTTATAAACAAAATACATTTTAAACAATTGACATATTTTAAATAAACAGAAGAAAAAGAGAACAACAATTTACATAATTAATATTTCACCACGAAGAAACACATTCTATTCTGTGTGGACTCTCATGTGTCTCTTCAAACTTCCCTGTACTGTAAATGTTTTCCCACAAACATCACAACTGAATGGTTTCTCTCCTGTGTGGATTCTCATGTGGCTCTTCAGAGTTCCCGGTTGTGTAAATCTTTTTCCACAAACATCACAACTGAATGGTTTCTCTGCTGTGTGGACAAGCATGTGTCTCTTCAAACTTCCCTGTACTGTAAATGTTTTCCCACAAACATCACAACTGAATGGTTTCTCTCCTGTGTGGATTCTCATGTGCATCTTCAGAGTTCCCTGTTTGGTAAATATTTTGCCACAAAAATCACAACTGAATGGCTTCTCTCCTGTGTGGACTCTCATGTGTCTCTTCAAACTTCCCTGTTCTGTAAATGTGTTCCCACAAACATCACAACTGAATGGTTTCTCTCCTGTGTGGATTCTCATGTGTTTCTTCAGATTTCCCTGTTCTGTAAATCTTTTCCCACAAACATCACAACTGAATGGCTTCTCTCCTGTGTGGACTCTCATGTGTCTCTTCAGATTTCCCTGTTCTGTAAATCTTTTCCCACAAACATCACAACTGAATGGATTCTCTCTTGGCCGTGATTCTTTCTTTTGCTTCACTCCAAAAAGTTTCTTTCTAACCAAAGAGCTGGAGGCCATGTGTTTCTGCAGAAGCCCCTTGTAGGAAAACCGTTTACTACACTTGACGAAGCTGAAGGATTTGTTGGAAATGTTCACATGACTTACAAGGGCTTCCTTATATTTTAGGGCATGTGCAGCAGAATCAGGTGCCCTGGTTTCCTTCAAAACATTGTCCCTGTCTTCACTTTCAGGTCCAGAATCTGACAACGGTTCTTGCCAAACACCATAACTGACTTCAGTCTCAGAAGATTCTGAAGCCTTTACATCATCAGCATTTTGATGTGAATGACGATGTGGATTTAGGTTCCTGGCTGGTCCTGATCCCCCACAGTCCTCTCCATCAGTTACTGTTTTTATCGGTGTCTCTGATCTGCCGGCTGGCGGCTCCGCCTCTCTGTCGTCCTCTGTCTGGCTTTGATGAAGCCGTGAGGTCTGAGGTTTGTCATCTTCACTCTTCACAGTAACAGCAGTGGATAGGAACTTGGTGATATCGGCCTCCTCCAGCACATTAAGCTGCTCTCCCTCTAGACGGGTCCAGAGATCCTCCTTTTCCTTTTTTATGTGGAGGGGCTCCGGGTCCTCCTGGTCCAGGTCCAGGCACTCAGGGAGGACATCTGCTTTAATCTCCAACAGCTGCTGGACATCTGTAGGGAGCACATTATGGACAACGGTGACTTCAGACTGATATCAGCTTTCATTAGTGGAGACATTCAAGGAATTTGACTAAATGTATATTTGTTGCTCTTCATGTAGAAACAAATACATAATACAAAACAATACCACTCTGAGAAGGTCTCAAGCTAGCGCAGGACTGGCTCATCTCCAACGAGCCTATTGAAAAATACGAGACTTGGGATGTACCCATAATGCATCCCTGTTTCCCTCACTTGCGTCTTAGTCCCTCCCAGTAAGGATGCATGGAGAGACGCAAGGAACCCATGCGAGGAGAGAGGAAACAAGGAAATTAGTTTCAAATGAAACGATACGTCCTTTCCTCGAAAGCGTCACTTGAAGCGACGTCTGTTTCTGATGACGGCGGATCAGCTGATCACATCTGGATCAGCTGATCACATCTGGATCAGCTGGAGAGACGTTTGACAGAGTTTGTGTCTGAACACATGATCAGTGTACTAATACTATATAGACACAGTAATCATTACTGTCCGAGTGGAGGTGTTTTCTCTTTGTAGCCTGTTAGACAAACTGCATTGAGTATTTATACACAGTTTGTGGTATTTATACTGCGTTCTCTGTTTGGCTTACAAGTGCAGGGCCGATTTCTACCGGTGGAATGCGCTTGTCTTATTTATGTATTATTTGTGTCTGTAAGTTTTGAAATTCTGATCGTGACATCATTATTGATTATGGTTTCTCTTGAACCCTGGAATTAATTTATAGGCTCAGTGTTTCGGGTGAAATTGAGTTGACGTAACTCATCAAAGCCGACACGCAGGAACGATCAGAATCACGTGACTGAATGGAAATGACGATAAATGATGTCAAAAGTGTTTCGTCTCTCCTGCACTTGCTTGGTATTGAGAGAATTAAGAGTTCATGAAAAGACACATCTTTTTATAATTGAAGAACATTGTTTGTGGTCCTTTTCTTGTATTATTTTAACCAGATGGTGAATCAGAAAACAAATCTAATATATAACTTGAGTTTAATCTGTGATCCGTCTTCACTCCAGCGATCAGTCCGTGATGCAGAACGTAATCTGATCATAAGAATAGTTTGCCAGCAGCCCCGCCCCCCTAATATAATGGTAGGGGAAACACTGACTGACGTACTATACTGAATATTGTTTTGCTACGACTACATTTCCCTTCATAATATATTACACTTCTATACCATAATATGTATAATGTAATTTTTTTAAATGTATTTTACCATATAATACTGTTATACCACCATTATGATATTTTACTTTGAGGAGACGGCACTGTTAGTCTAAGCTAAACAATTAATAATAATGTCAATAGCAGTAGGTGGTCCAGATATAAACCACGATCCATGTAAACCATGGTTGCAATCGTCTGACACCGAGGAGAGGACGAGTGGAGATTTTATCCAACTTGTATTTAAAAAAAAAAGTGGCAGAAATGAGTTTCCTGCGTGGTGGAAAACGTATTCCAGTGTTTAGCATAGAGACTAACAGCGACGTCTCCTCAAAGTAAAGTATCATAATGGTGGTATAACAGTATGACATATGGTCAAATCCAAAAAGGCTGGTACATTATACATATTATGGTATGCCACTTTAGTTCTGAAGGCGAGGGATCAGCTCCCTGTGGACAGTTCTCAGCTCCTCGTTGTTTCCGGATGTAAACACCTCTTCTCCTTGAGGAGAGTCTTTATTTCAGGAGTGATCCAGGGTTTGCCGTTTGAAAAGTCCTGGTGGGTATGGCGTTCTCATCACAGACGTTTATGTAGACCGTTAAGCAGTCTGTGAGCCTGTCAACGTCCTCTCCATGAGCATGAGTAGAGTCACCAGAGAGCAGGAGGGGGGGATATACGCAGCTATCGCGATAACATGCGAGACTTCCCTTGGTAGATAGTTTAGCCTCATGCTAGCAGCTACATGTCAGTTGTACAGGTCTGTTCCTTAACAGACGTGTCCAGCGTTACAGCATCTAGGACAGGGGTCACCAACCTTTTTGAAGCCGAGAGCTACTTCAAGGGTACAAAATAATACGAAGGGCTACTTGTTTGATACAAACTTCCTGAACAACAAAGTTGCATAGATTACTATCTATTTAACCCCTATCTAACTATCTAACCCCCTTCAGAAATGGTCGGAGTTAGGGCTGGGCGGTATGGCCAAAAATTAATATCACAGTATTTTGTAAGATTCTGGCGTATTTTTTTTCTTCAGTAAACGCATTCATTCATTGATGCTGAAAAGGACCGCAGGCCAACTGAACAGCTGTTTTTACGTTGGTACATAGAGGGTGTTAGGAAGCTAAACCTGGAGGGACTTAGGACCCAGGGGAATGTAGATGAAAAAAAACAGGAAGGGTCTGTCTCTTCCTGCAACGAAGGCCGTTTCTCAATACCAAGTACGCTAAGTCCAGACTTGTGAACTTTTGGAGTTTGGACTTGGGAGTTTGGACTTGGGAGTCCAGACTCTCAAGGACGGAGGACACAGGACGGTCTTTCTGCAATTGGAACAGCAGCTGACTTGATGACGTCACCACCTCAGCTGTCATTGTCATGAGTTACTCTGATTCTTCACTGTAAAGTATTTTTACAGTCAAACAAAATATGACAACCCTGCTTTTTTTGCACTGGTTTCACAGACATACACATATCATTATATATATATATATATATATACACATACACACACACACACACACACAGATACACATCATTGTATGTACATATATTATTGTGTTTATAAATATATATTATATATATATATATATATATATATATATATACACAGATACACATAATTGTATATATAATATGTTTATAAATGATATATATATACACATATAATTGAAAACAATTCGGTCAAAAGTAATAAGACTGTAGTTCAAAGTAAAAGTTAAATTAAAATCTTAAGTTATAAATCGTAGCCTTTCCCTCAGTCAAACTGATTTAATGTGACTGAATAAATAATACAGATTGCTTGTTAGATCCTCAAAGTCGATTTATATCTCATGTTTAATCGATACGGAGACATCGGAGCCATCGGAGGGCGGCTGTAGCTCAGGGGGTTAGGGCGGCTGTAGCTCAGGGGGATGAGAGGTCGTCCCACAACCACAAGGTAGCTGGTTCGATCCCCAGTCCCCCCACAGCTCACATGTCGAAGTGTCCCTGAGCAAGACACTGAACCCTAAAATTGCTCCCCGGGCGCCGCTCAGGGCAGCCCACTGCTCCCTAAGATATTAAGGATGGGTTAAATGCAGAGGACAAATTTCATGTATGTATGACAATAAAACACGGTTTTCATCGGTTTTCATCATTTCAAAAAGTCCAGCCGAGATCAAGCTGCTGTCGGCGGGCAGCACAGCGCTGACGGCCCGGTGCTGATGGGAATCACGGTCCCTCAGCAGGACCTCAACCCGTCGGCGTATCTTTTTAAATAAGATGAGTCTGGACAAACCGACCACAGATTTGATGCTTAGACAAATAACTTCTCGCCTGAACACATCCTAAAATTACATTTTGTGACTCAACGCTGATTGAGAAACGGCCGGAGTTTCTTCTTGGTGTGATAGTGGGCGAGCTGTACCCAGCATGCTCAGTGGTGTAATTTTATAAATGTACAATTATTAGTGTTACAAATTGTTAATAAGTCACAAACTGTTGTGTCTTGGTGTTTTACCCTGTTAAAATGTGTTAGTTGTGGGTTATTAATTGTTGTTATAAAGTTTTAACCGCGACTAAAGTTAGAACCATGACACGTAAGTAGCTCCGACTGCCGCGCGCACGCCAGTGATTTTTATTTTTTTTAAATTATTTTTCTTGTGAAAGCTCATAAGCATGTTCTATTTTTAGAACATGCTTCGCGGGCGACTAGCGTGGTCTCTGCGGGCACCGTGTTGGCTACCCCTGATCTAGCATCAACAAACACTGCAGACCTCCTCCCTTCCTCTTCCCGCTCTCCGTTGTCCTGTCCGCCCTCTGATGGCGGGTCAGCGCCGCTAACAGCGGATCCGTGTAAACAATGGGGCCATGGCTACGTGCTGGATCCCCGGACATGGTGGTGAAGAGTACGAGAAACGGCAAATAGACCACGACAAACTCGAGGTGTCCAGCTGACACACTGCACCCGTAAAACGAGCAGGAAGACTGGGAACAATAATTAAAATGCACAAACCTGATCTGTGTAGCTCGTGTTCTCTTAAACGAGAAACAGTCTCCTCATAATCTTCTATTAATCCGTCCAACTTCCCAAAAGTCTCTTCAACGGCCGCGTGGACTCGCTGCTTCACCAACAGTCTCAGCATTTCTGCTTTAGACATGGAGACAAACACAGGAAGCTCTGAGAGACGAGCCCAGTCCGCAGAATGGATCTCCGCACAACGCATGCGCGGTAGATGTGAGTCCGACTTGATCCCGCCCTGCTCTGACGTCATGAACACGTGGTCAACGAGAAGATCTAACTGGATGTAACCGTTTCTTTGGCTTCCTGTTCATTTCCTGAAGGCAACTGAAATCTGTCCGACTTTTATTTTTATTTTTCATCAATCATGAATCCATAAACTAAATACATACCTACTGATTATTATTAAATAATTTTAAAACTGAACGCAAAATCACGATAACAAAAATGTTTGGTTCAAAACTATTTAACATTTAAAAGTTTGCTTTGTAGCTTTTTTTTAAATTATTATTATTTATTTTTTTACATTTTACTGACCTGTTTTCACCACTAGAGGTCAGCAGTCAGTAACTCTTCATGTCTGAAGGACAGCAGTTCTCTCCCTTTAGCTTTTCAATCATACGCTTACTTTTTATTCAATGCATAAAATGCAGACATGAAAGCTGCTTTCTGTGCTGTTTGTTTATTCACACCTCGTTTTAAAAAGGCCGTGATCACAGAGGATGAGCTCAGTATGATGCAAATGTATTATTTGGCAACAATGAAAACAAGGGCATAGGTTTTCATATGTTTTTTTTTTCTCCATGATTTTAGATTTCTTCTGAAAGCGGGCTTGTTAAACTCTAAGGAAAATATATTGTTCAAGCTCAGGATATGATGATCTTAAAATGTTAAGTAATTCTTTACATGTGAGCAAGACCAAATGTCCACCCTGTTACAGGACATGCACATCTCTATTCATGTGTTTTTAATACACAGGTATTGGAATAATTACATTTTCTAAGAGTAAACATGTCCCTTACTTTAGCCCTAAAACATATTTTAATTAACCAGTATTTACAAAGCATTCATTTGAAAAAGTTATTCTCTAATTCGGTCATTTACCCACATTTCTTTTATAATTAATGGGAATTTCAATTGAAATTTTACCACATTATTAGGTTATTTCATTTAGCCAATTCATAACCTGACAGTAACCACAACGATATGCTTGATATTCGTTGATTTCATTTAATTATCATTAAAAAAAATCAGATAACGGGTGGACTGGACATACATTTCATTAATGAAGATTCAAGATTCAAGATATTTTTATTGTTATATTGCACAGATAACAGGCAGTTATTCTGTACAATGAAAAGCTTATTTTGTTGGGTCCTCCTAACACAGAATTACAATAAACTTTAAGGAAAATAAATAAATTAAATAAACTTAAGGAAAACAAATATAAATAAAAATAAGGCACAGAATATAGTGACAGTATTGCACAAAAAATATGTATAAAGTGCACTATGCATTGCTACAATACAATATCCAAAGTACGGCCGTGACATGAATGAAGTCACAGCAGCAGCCGTTCCCAGTTAAAGGTAAGGTAAAAAGAGAGTTAAATGCTAATAGAATAAGAAAATATATAAAATAAGGCACAGAAGAGAGAGTGTGTTCTTGTAATCAGTGTTGTGGAGGTGGCTTGTTGATACGTTCTCCACTAACAATGTCTCATATCCCTCTTTGTTGTTATGATTTATATGCAGATTATAATCTGATCATAAAAATATGCCGACAATATGCTCGTTCGAGATGAGCCAGTTCTGATCAGGCTTCAAAGTGTTATTTTTACTGTTAAAATAAAAGTTTTGTTTTTTATTTTTATACTTAGGTGCCATTTTTATAACTGCAGGCCGTCCTGTGTCATATCACCATAGATGCCTATATTAGATAGATTCTGCATAGATGTTTGCATTCGTCTCCAAAATTCTACTATTTTGCATGTTTAGGGGCAGAATTTCAGGAAAAGGCCAGACAGCAAGTATGTGTTTTCATTTGTTTAATGTTATAATTTATATTGTCTCTGTTCAGTTAATCTGTCCAACACCTTTTACTTTACCCACTTTTACTTTTCTTCTTGTATGTTGTTTTGAGAAAATGTGTTGTTAAGATTTAGGTTTGATGTTCATCTTGTTTATCTTTATAGCCCTTGACTAGGTACTAAGGTAATTTAAGATTGGAATAATGATGTACTATTTTTATAAATTTAAGGGCTTTTATTTTGAAGGTGACCCACCAAATCTGCCATTCAAATCCACATTGAAGCTTCTACGGGCTTTTATTTTGAAGGTGACCCCGCAAGCTGCAGCTGACCCGGATGCTCCTCCATTAGCAACATGGCGGCTACCCTCAGTAGCAACAGCAGCGTCTCGTGGTTGTGTTGATAAAGTGTCAGGTAGCTCCTTCAGTACTGATCCAGCAGAGTCTCTGTATGTCTGGATAAACCTTCTGAATGGACTTCTAGATGTTCACCTTTGTTCCCGGATGTTGTTCCTCTGACTCATCTCCCGGTAGCCTACAGAGATACTGAAGTTAGCTTAGCATGCTATAAACAGACCGACCCGGACGGAAGTCAGCGACCCATTGAATCCCAGTTTAATGGAGAGGAAACGGGGTTTGTGTGGAGAAAACGTTTCTGTCGTTGTGTGAAAATGTCTACAGTCCAGTTTGAAAGAGCGATAGCAGAGTACGAGGAGGAACTTTCTAGATCAATAGAGGAGCACGAGCGACAACGGAGACTACTGGACGCTGTTTTCAACCCGGAAGTCCGGATACAAAGAGCAGGTTGGTTCTGTTTGTTTCTTCATCACTTTAAACTGATGGGACCAGTTCTGGAGGAAGTATTCACATCATGTACTGAGGTAGAGTTACAGGTACTGTACTGTAGTACTCACATCATGTACTGAGGTAGAGTTACAGGTACTGTAGTATTTAAACACGTTCATACTTTTGACTACGATACATCTCAGAGGTACTTGTACTTTTACTGTACTACACCTCAGAGGCAGGGTAGGAAATTGACATTTTTCCACTGACTGAAATCCAGGGGCATTTAAAAAGAAATTGCTGGCACTTTTTGAAACTTGTGAACTAACTACCAAATAAAAAAACAAAACACAAGTGAGCCACTTCAGAGAAATCCTTGTACTGTATGTAACCTATAGATTAATTGATAACAATAAACTTGAGCAATTGATAAGAGATCATTGATCTTTCGAACCTGAGATGGTGAATGAGACTGTGTTGGCTGATCCTCATTTCTCACAGGTCTGATCAAGAAGCGCTCCTTTTTTCAAATAAAAAACATTCTATGGCAACTGGACCGGGTCATACAGGCTACGATGTTTTTGACGAGTTTATTAAATTAGCATAATTATTAGAGGAGATTATGGGGGTATTTTTCAGTTTTGCCCTTTGCCGTCGTGTATTTTCGACGCTGCTCAGAGGTACATATTGTACTTTTTACTGTACTACATCTTACAGGTACATATTGTACTTTTACTGTACTACATCTCAGAGGTACATATTGTACTTTTTATTGTACATTTTAGGGGTATATATTGTACTTTTACTGTACTATATCTCAGAAGTACATATTATACTTTTTTTACTCTACATCTTTGAGGTACATATAGTACTGTTACTGTACTACATATCAGAGGTACATATTGTAATTTTACTTTACTACATCTCAGAGGTAAATATTGTACTTTTTTACTGTACTACATCTTACAGGTACATATTGTACTTTTGCTGTACTGCATCTTAGAGGTATATATTGTACTTTTTTACTAAACTACACCTCAGAGGTACTTGTTTACTGTTGTAATTCAAAGAGGTACATGTTGTACTTTACTGTACTACATCTCAGAGGTACATATTGTACTTTTTACTGTACATCTTAGAGTTACATATTGTACTTTTCAGATGACAGTTTTTGTAAGTTTTTTTTCTGTGTTCTTGTAATTTCAAATCATGACTTTCATAAGATGTATGAATGTATTTTATTATTTTCCAACAGACGTCGAG
>JBAMJR010000071.1:317500-460000 GCA_038501785.1 Myoxocephalus aenaeus | reverse complement strand
GGCTGCACAGGAAGAGAGAGAAATAACATATTATGTCATGTGATCATTCTCATGCTACCAGGTTTAAAATTTCAGGCAAATTATTAATTAAACTTGTAGAGTTGTAAACTGGAGGCACAATTAGTGCGGCTACAGCAGCTGCAATCTGGAAGATAATGGTTGTTTGTACCTATTCTAACATGAATCAGATACCCGCGAATATTTGAACAAGCCTGAGATGATAAAATATTCAGAGGACGCAGATGAAGGATGGTTCCATGGCAAACATTCATTTCATGATCAAAAGTAATGGGAAATAATTACTGGGAAATTATTCCCAGTGGGAAATAATTACTGGGAAATTATTACTGGGAAATAATTACTATATAAGCAATTCCCTTAATCTCCATGTTAAATGTTGTATGTGAATACAAGTACAAGACAGACTCTGCAATTAGTACTTATTTGCAAATATGTTATTAACTGCTCAATTTAATACTGAGATAAGATTCAAGATATTTCTCTGGCTGCAGCCTCCCTTCGCTGCCTTATGGTTGCTATGATAACAGACGCCAGACGCTAGCTGGAAAGATTACTTTTAGATACAGTTGGCTATTATGCCTTCGTAAAAGCAACATTCAATATAATTATCTTCCAATATCAAGTAAGTGAACTTCTACTGTGAGGGATGTGGATCTCTTCTTTGTCCCCAGAGATGACCCACGTTCCACCTCTACTACCTGCGTGGTGTCCGTTGGGGTTGAGGTGACCACGGTCGAAGCCAGAGTCCTTGTAGTCCTCATCCAGGGCCTGTCTCTTTCCTTGGTAGACCTCAGGGTAGTCCTTCTCCAGCGAGTTGCTGTCCTTCATCTCCGCTTGCCAGGACATGTCTACCAGCTGTGAGGCAAAAAACCCTCAGATTTAAACATATGTGTACAAACTGTGACTCATATAGTTGCATATACTGAAAGAGGGTTAGGATTAGGGTTATGGTATCAAAACAGAATACAGATCTAAGCTCAACATTGAGCATGCATTGAGAGTGGACGTATCAAGTCTGCAACCCCATTTAAACAAGATTTGTAGAGGAAAGCAGCTCATTGCAGCCACTTATACTGATACACCGTGATGGCTCACACATATCTGCACTCATTTTGTTTTGTTTTGCACAGGTTGTACGTTATTCTTATTATCTTATATATAAATATATTCAATTAAAAATATATTAATTGCAGCCACAATAGGCATTTCTTTGCCAAATATTAGTTATTTTTTGCACAGATAGAATTTTATTTGCATTGTTTTAACTAAGTGATTGCACATGTTAATTGTTTTTGTCTGATGGAGCAATCTGGTTTTCTTGAAAAGGATTTCAATTTTCTTTATTATATTATTTGAAAAAGCACGGATGGAGGAGTCACAAAAAGTTATTTCAATAAAAATTCAGCATGGACCATTTTGTTACAATTTTGTTGGGTCGGTGGAGCACGAAGATTTTTCTTCCTCCAAAGTGGGGCGTGACAGAAAAAACATTGCTGTAATTACAGTTTTTTGTTGTAGCAATTTTACTGACAGCAGTAATTTGACAAATGTATTGCAACACATTTGTCAGCTGTAAGCAACACATTACTGTGAAAAGAAAACCGTTTTGAGCATGGGAGCAAGAGTTATGTCACCCAGAATGCATTGCTTTCACAGCAATATAAGCATAATACAGTGGGTCACTGTTAGAATTTCACTGTAAATGTAAAAATGCTCCACATCAATACTGTTAATGCACACACGAACCTGAGGCTCCACAAACCACCCCTTCTTCCTGCCTCCTTCAATGCTGGGTTGGAACTGATAGGCGGAGTAGACGGCGATACGATGGGTTGTGTCATACAGCGTGGCAAAGTGGTATCTGGTGGAGCAAAGATGTAGTCCGGTGATCCAGGGATCGGAAGGGAGAAAAATGAGGTGTAAGAAACATTTAGCGCTACAAAACAACAGTCAGATATTCTGCACTTTTGAAGTTCACATTATAGCGCTCTATACTAAAGTATAAAGGTCTGATGTCTTTCCTTACATGTTGTTGAAGCGCTGACAGAGGCGGACGGCATGGGCTAAAGAAGCCCCCGACTCTGGCACCTTCGCTTTATAGAAGTACTTCATGCATTCTGGCACATCCTGGGACAAAAAAACAACAAATAAAACCCAGTTTTCTAAGTGAGCCACTTGTGACACACACACACACACACACACACACACACACACACACACACACACACACACACACACACACACACACACACACACACACACACTTTGTTTTTGACTGAACTGGAATAAGGTCACAAACCTCAAAACGCTCCACAACATCTGCATGAGCAGAAAAGAGGAGCGGGAGAAGAGCGCACAAAGTTCCCACGGTTTGCATCCTGGACTAAAACTTTGGTCTCAGGGATTCTTAAAGCGTCCTAGAGAGAGTTGAATCAAATACAACAGGATGTGGTTTTGTATATTTAACAATGCCCAGCACCACTAAATGTAGGTCAATTGCAACAGCTTCAGCCTACACATTCAAGAGGATCAGTGTGGTTGTGTTTCAACTCACCTGCTGGTGCACCTGTCTGCCGCCACAGTCCGCCCTCAGCAGAAACCGGCTTTTATGTGTGACACCTGTTGGTCCTGTGGCTTTTTATCGGAACGTCTACAAACACGTGATACTTGTGGGCTGTGACCCAGAGTTTGGTCAACGCATTGGGTGTGGATGACCAAAAGCGATTGTGTAAGAATGAACAATGTTAGCACTGCTGTGAATATTAGTGGAGTTTGTGAAAGACGCAAGGTGACTTCTGTATGTTAAGAGGACATTTGATGTGTTATCACCATGACAACATGTCATGTCACCCAAGTGTACTTAAGCATGTTCTGCTTCTTTATTCTTTTTACTCCACTGCATTTATTTAATAATTTTAGCTTTTAGAAATTCACAAGCTCCTAAAATCAGGTCCACCTGCACCAGCTGCAACATTAAAGTGAACAACACAAATTCAAATCCACTTTTGCTTTTGGTATACTACTAATAACAACACAGTTTACAATTACAATAATAATAATAAATGATAGTAAAACTATCACAGGGTCCACTTTTGATCTGCGTAGTTCTTTCCAGTGGTGGAAGCCCCGGATGTTTTTTAATTAGCCCCGAATATTAATAAAAAAAAATAAAAAAACGTCATTCAACCAAAACAGCGGCGTCAGGCAGCAGGCGCACTTGCAGTGTTTCCCCACCGTTATAATAGCGGGGCCCCCCCCTGAAGAACCCCCCCGCCCCCCTGTAATTTTCTGTCTCTAAATAGTCGCGTTAACACTTAACACGCGCGCGCACACAGGTGAGCACACACACCAGCAGCGGACAGAGAGCGTCGAAAAATATGTCGCGTGAAAAGCAGACCGCTATATATCTGCGTTTTAAACGCTCCCAGGTTGGAGATGGCAACAGCAGCTCTCATGTGAGGAACAACGGAGTAGCTCCTCACACCGGAGCAGCTCTCCTGCTCCAAGTGAAAAGAGCCAAAGTGCTCGTGTCTTCTACCAACAATGAGCTGCTGGCTTCACATATTACAAAAGTACAAAGTACACGGACATAAAACTAAGTCATTAATAAATACATGGAGAAATGCTGTACTTTCGGGTAAATGTTTACGTTACGCCGTTAACAGGTTCGCTTATTTTTTGGCGTTTTGCCAGAAGTCTCCGTGACGTCTTTTCTGCTGCTGCGTCTCAAAACAGAAAACAGATCTCAACGTTGAACATGAATTGTATCAAATCTACAACCCTGTTTATAAAGATGTGTAGAGGAAAGCAGCTCACTGCTCCACTAATACTGATGCAACCTGATGCATACATATCTGCACTCATTCTGTTTTGTTTGGCAAAAATAAATAAAAAATAGCTTATTGTTTTACACAATGAGCTATTTAGTAGTAACTAAATATTAGTATTTTTTTTGCACAGATATAACTTTATTTTCATTGTTCTAAGTGATTGCAATTAAAACATTACAAAAATTGTCTGATGGAGCGATCTGATTTACTTGAAACTTTAAGTTACAGATGGAGTCACAAAATTAAGTTATTTACAGAAAACATTTGAGAACCACTACTTTAAGTGTTTGTGTTGGTGTGGCACTATTAGCATTATTAGCATCTTATGTCTAAATATTATGTTAAAGAGTATGTTATGTTAAAGAATGTTAAAGAATATGTAAAGAATTAAAACAATGTAAACACTGTACATGACAAGATGCATGGTTCATTAAACATCTCAATGTTTACTGTTGCTGAATGGTTGCTGTTGGTATGTTCAACATGATGAATGGGGCATTTTTGTGCCTGGGCTATTGAGGGAAGTTTGTGAAAATTGCTAGCCTATTTGGTATTAACTGGTAACCATGAAATGCCTCAATTCAATTAAATTCAGTCCAGAAGAGCAGGTACCTCTAGGGTATGTGGAGAGTGTTTCAATGTCTAAACATTTCGCTGCTTCACTCTTCTGGGCTAAGCCCCAGATGTGTCAAAATCCTAGAGACGCCCCTGGTTCTTTCACAACTGATTTTAAAGCTTTCAGTGGAAATCATGTATTGTCTAACGCTGTAAGAAATTTCATACACTGTTATTTTATCAACTGTCTAATTCCTTGGAATTTTTCAGAGAGACTGAAAGTCAGACAGGGAGTTACAGCGTTGTGGTGATGGAGAGGTGAGACATTTAGGCGTGTGCTCCAGTGTATTTGACCAGCTTTAAAGTACGAGTAGAGAAAAACCTGAGTGTATTTGTGTGCACGGCCTATGATCGTGTGGAGGAAATACAAGACTTTGCTGCAGAGGGAGGAGGCTTGCTGATTGGTGGACACAACCACGCTAGGAAAAACCCAACCGTAGATTTCTCAAGGATGATAACAAGTTTAATTTTCATATCAACCAGCTGGCAAATGTACCGACATAATGATATCTGATGACATAACTTGGCTTTGCCACTTATCAGGGACAAGCATGCAAATACAAGCCCACATAAAGACTTCCATAGAAACACATTCACAGTGTCAAAGTACAAGATATTACAGGAAGAGGGAAGATTCTCTCCCTTGGGAGAAAACATTATTTGTAATAAACAGTTACTTATAGGAATTTGAATTCACAGAAATATTAAATTGTTTTGGAAAGGATTATCATCTGTCAATATATTGCCCAATTGGCTCCAGAATGTTTTATTGTTACTCTGTTGTTACAATAATACTAATAATACTAATAATAATAACTTTATTTATATAGCACCTTTAAAAACAAAGTTCACAAAGTGCTCTACAGAGAAGCAAAGAAGACATAATTTAAATATCGGTAAACAAAAAGGACCATGACAAACTGTCAGCATATATGCTGTATTATGATACAATGTGACATTTTGTAACTTCTTTGGTTATTGGTTACCGCGGGATTTTTTTATTGTAAAAAATGTGCCGCAGCTCAAAAGAGGTTGAAAAACACTGGCCTAGATTAGATAGATACTTCATAGATTTTTGCATTTGTCTCCTAAATTCTACTATTTTGCATGTTTAGGGACAGAATTTCAGGAAAATGTCAGACAGCAAGTATGTGTTTTCATTTGTCTAATGTTCTAATTTATATTGTCTCTGTTCAGTCACTCAGTCCGACACCGTTTACTTTACCGACCAGCTGTCCCTGTTTTTCTTCTTGTATGTTGTTTTTCATGGTTTTGAGAAAATGTGTGTAAGATTTAGGTTCGATGTTTACCTTGTTTATTTTTGTAGCCCTTGACTAGTAATGTGCAGCCTGAACCAAGTACATACTGCATTATACTGTAATTGTTGTTTTTGTTTGTATTTGATGAAAAGGAATTAAATCACACAGCTCCATTTTGCATCGCTGAGGAAGCAGAGGTGCAGAAAATGTTTAGGAGGCAATTAATTGGTGATATTTTGTCTTCTACTATTCGACTGCAGTCAAATAGTGAAGTATTACTGTACTTCCTGTTTGAAGCCACGAGGTAGAGCCACTGCTGAATATTTCCCCTTCCTTCCTCTAATCCCACCTTGATGTGTTTTTAATAAGGAGTTTATCCTGGACATGAGTCAGCAGCTGTCACTGTTGGACTTCCTGCTCTTCATCTTCTTCTTAATTATTCCTACTATTTGGTGCCATTTCAGCCAGGTTTACTTCTGTCAACAACACAAAAATAATTCTCCATGATTTTTATATTTCATCTGAAAGAAGGGTTGTTCAACTCTAAGGAAATATATTGGTCAAGCTCAGGATATGATGGTCTAAAAATGTTGACCAATTCTTTACATGTGAGCAAGATCAAATGTCCACCCTGTTACAGGACATTCACATCTTTATTCATGTGTTTTCAATACACAGGTATTGGAATAATTACATTTTCTAAAATGTAAACATGCCCCTAAAATATATTTTAAACACTATTTACAAACAAGCATTTATTTGAAAAAGTTATTCTGTAATTCGGTAATTTACCCACATTTCTTTTAGAATTTAGGGGAATTTCACCCCATTTTTAGGTCATTTAATTTTGCCAATTCAGAACCTGTAAGTAACCACAATGATATGCTTAATATTCGTTGATTTCATTTAATTATCATAAAAAAACTCAGATAACATGGCTAACTGGACGTAACAGGATGGAAATCATATCAGTGAACAATACATTTCAATAATTAAGGCAATTCATTCACATTTCACATACTAATTATAAATGTAACTTCCATTAACAGCCATTAAACCATTAATCATGAACACACAGATTTAGGGTCAAAATAAAAAAAAAGGCTGCTGCAGCTTTTCTACAATCACTGGGACAAATATGGAAGTACAACATTGAACTGAAATCATTTTGGTGGAAACTTTGGCTGAACTTTCCAGCTCTTTGAGAGCTGCCATGAAAACAATTAGAACAGATTGTTGTTACAATAGTAGTGAATCAAAGAGAGAAAGTTCATTCAACAATAGGTCAAATATTCACGTCCTAAAACAAAGGACAGAATCCCTAAATCTCAAAGAGATGAGATCAGTAGAGAATGATGTTGAAGAAGAAAGAACGATGGAGATAATTAACCAATATTATTCTGTAATGAGTTTAAACTGGAGAGAAAACGTTGCTGAAGAGAAAGAAGGTTAAATATTTCCCTCAGTTTCATCAACAATGATAATTCAGCTCAAACCATAGTGCTGCATAGGGGACATGAAATACTTTGACAATTTAAAACTATTATAATTCATGTATACATGGCAATACATAACACACACCAAATCATTTAAATTGATGTGTCGCTTCATCTTAGCTGAATATACATATTTTGGAGTGTTTAACAGTGTTTATGTCTGATAAACGTGAGATTTTTTGGAAATAACCGAGACAAGAGAATCTTGTTGAGCAAACTCCACGACTAATTTGTTTCTCTAGTGTGGACAATTAAATGTTGTTTCATATATTGCTTCTGTCTAAATGATTTACCACAAACTGAGCAACTAAATGGTTTCTCTCCTGTGTGGATAGTCATGTGAGTGTTCAATATTGTCTTTCGTGTAAATGATTTACCACAAACTGAGCAAGTAAATGGTTTCTCTCCTGTGTGGACAATCATGTGAGCGTTCAGGTGTCCTTTTCCTGAAAATGTTTTACTACACACGGAACAACTAAATGGTTTCTCTCCTGTGTGGCTAGTCATGTGATAGTTCAGGTGTCCTCTTCCTGAAAATGTTTTACTACACACAGAACAACTAAATCGTTTCTCTCCTGTGTGGATAGTCATGTGAGTGTTCAGGTTTCCCTTATGTGAAAATGTTTTACCACAAACTGAACAACTAAATGGTTTCTCTCCAGTGTGGCGCGTTAAATGACGTTTAAGAGTTTGCTTGTGTGCAAATTCTTTACCACAAACTGAACAACTAAATAGTTTCTCTCCTGTGTGGCCAATCATGTGATAGTTCAGGCTTTCCTTTCGTGAAAATGATTTACCACAAAGTGAGCAACTAAATGGTGTCTCCGCTTTGTGGACAATCATGTGAGTGTTCAGTTGTCCTTTTACTGAAAATGTTTTACTACACAAAGAACAACTAAATGGTTTCTCTCCTGTGTGGATAGTCATGTGATTGTTCAGGTTTCCCTTTTGTGTACATGTTTTACCACAAACTGAACAACTAAATGGTTTCTCTCCTGTGTGGATCGTCATGTGAGTGTTCAGGTGCCCCTTATGTCGAAATGTTTTCCTACACACAGAACAACTAAATGCGTTCTCTCCTGTGTGGCCAATCATGTGACTTTTTAGAACATTATGGAATCCAAATCTTTTGTCACAAACCGAGCATTTAAATGGTTTCACTCCTGTTTTGGATTTAGTGTCTCTCTTCAGATGTCTCGTGCGGTCAAACCTTCTAGCACATTCAGGCAAGCTGACTGATGCATTTCCAGTACTACAGTTCACATCACTTACAGGTACTTCATTGTTTTGCAGAAGGTTTAAATCTGACTGAGGTTCCTGAGTCTCCACCCAATCTCTACTGTCATCAGTCTCAGGTTCAGACGAGTCCACAGTCTCTGGTGCTGGATGTCTATCTGGATCAGACTTCCTGTCTGGTTCTGGTCCTCCACAATCCGCTCCATCAGCTTCTGTTTCCATCTGATCAGCCGGTGCCAGCCCTTGAAGCTGCTCTCCCTCCTGACTGATCCAGAGTTCCTCCTGTTCCTCTTTAATGTGTAGGGGCTCTGGGTCCTCCTGGTCCTCTTTAATGTGTGGGGGCTCTGGGTCCGCCTGGTCCTCTTTAATGTGTGGGGGCTCTGGGTCGTCCTGGTCCACACTGGCGCTCCAGTCCTGCTCAGAGGGAACCTCTTCTTTAACCACCAACAGCTGATGAATGTCTGTTGAGAATAACAAAATACATTCATACGTCTTATCAATCTCATATTAAAATCTATTATTCAAGAGGTCTATCACTGAAAAAGCAGTGAATTAGTTGTAAATGAGAGAATCATGACCCCTAAATAAAGATGCTGCTGCTGTCATTAATTGTCCTTTTACTTTAAAAGAAAGCAAACATAATAAAGCCTTGGACTGCAGAAAAGGATGAACCAGTCATCTCACCAGGGATGTTCCAGTGAAGCAAACGCACCCTGAAGCTGGAGCGCAGAAGATCTGTGCAAGCAAAACTAAATCTGAGTAAATGTTTACAGTTTGAGCACAAGTCTAAGCACAAGCCGGGACTATTGGAGTGTAGACAGGGTTTAGAGCAGGTGTGTCAAACATCCGACCCGCCAGGGATTCCAGCTCGGTCCGCCGGATGGTACTTTTTTTTTTTAAGTGACAGGCTTTTGCCAACATTAGCCTAACGAGGAATACTGTGACGGATAGGATTTCCGATCTTTTAGCAGATTTTGATAGCCGAAAGAAGCATAAAGTTAAGTAATTTGTAGCATTTTCAGTTGCAATCGATGAGAGCACTGACATTACCAAAGATGTTGCTCAACTGGCCATATTCATTCGTGGTGTTAATGAGACTTTGGCGGTCACAGAGGAGTCCTTGAGTTGATAGCCATGACAGACACCACTACAGCGAATTACATTTTTAGCGCTCTCGTTGAAGCGCTGGACCGGGTCGGAGTGGACTGGGTCGGAGTGGACTGGACCTGTGCTATCAGTGGGGCTACAGACGGTGAACCATCAATGATCCGGAGGAAAACAGGCGTTGTGACGAAATTCAGGGAGAAAGTAAAAGCTGCAAATGGGGGATAACGTTTTTGGAAAGTACAATATGTACCAGTGAGATGTGGTACAGTTAAAGCACGGCATTTACCTCTGAGATGTAGTACAGTAAAATTACAATACTTACCTCTGAGATTTACTACAGTAAAAGTACAATATGTACCTCAAAGATGTAGTACAGTAACTAGTACAATTATGTACCTCTGAGGTGTACAGTAAAAAGGACAATATGTACCTCTGAGGTGTAGTACAGTAAAAGGTACAGTATGTACCTCTAAGATGTAGTACAGTAAACAGTACAATATATACCTCTAAGATGTACAGTAAAAAGTATAATATGTACCGCTGAGGTAGCGCTGTGCGGTATACCAGACAGCACAGGAAGACTGTGCCTCTTCTTGTGCGACTGAGTGTGTGGGCTTTACCCAGCATGCAGTTTGGCGGTGTCATTTTTTTTAAACCATGAGTCAAGTGCTCTGTGTACCAACGTACAGCTGCTGGCCAGTTGGCGAGCGAGCGGTGAACAACTAGGGCGGTGGCCCCTTTTGGCGTCAATGAATGAATGTGTTTATTCAACCGCCAGAATCTTACAAAATACCGTGATGTGAATTTTTGGCGATACCTCCCAGCCCTACACTGAGGTGTAGTTCAGTAAAAAGTACAACATTTACCTCTTTGAATTAGTACAGTTAAAAGTACAATATGTACCTCTGAGATGTAGTAAAGTAAAATTACAATATGTAACACATTAAAAAGTACAATATGTACCTCAGAGATGTAGTACAGTAAAAAGTACAATATGTACCTCTGAGAGGTAGTACATTAAAAAGTAAAATATGTACATCTGAGATGTAGTACATTAAAAAAGTACAATATGTACCTCAGAGATGTCGTACAGTAAAAAAGTACAATATGTACATCTGAGATGTAGTACAGTAAAGTACAATATGTAACCCTGAGGTGTAGTACTGTAAAAGTACAACACTTATCTCTGAGATGTAGTACAGTAAAGTGTACAATATGAAACTCTGAGATATACAGTAACAACTACAATATGTATCTGTTTAGTACAGTAAAAGTACAATATGTACCCCTGAGGTGTAGTACAGTAAAAAGTACAATATGTACCTCAGATGTATCATAGTAAAAAGTATGAACGTTTAAATACTGCAGTACAGTACCTGCAACTCTACCTCCGTACATGATGTGAATACTTCAGTACAGTACCTGTAGCTCTACCTCAGTACATGATGTGAATACTTCCTCCAGAACTGGTCCCATCAGTTTAAAGTGATGAAGAAACAAACATAACCAACCTGCTCTTTGTATCCGGACTTCCGGGTTGAAAACAGCGTCCAGTAGTCTCCGTTGTCGCTCGTGCTCCTCTATTGATCTAGAAAGTTCCTCCTCGTACTCTGCTATCGCTCTTTCAAACTGGACTGTAGACATTTTCACACAACGACAGAAACGTTTTCTCCACAAACTCCGTCACAAACCCCGTTTCCTCTCCATTAAACTGGGATTCGCTGGGTCGCTGATTACCGTCCCGGTCGGTCTGTTTATAGCATGCTAAGCTAACTTCAGTATCTTTGTAGGCTACCGGGAGATGAGTCAGAGGAACAACATCCGGGAACAAAGGTGAACATCTAGAAGTCCATTCAGAAGGTTTATCCAGACATACAGAGACTCTGCTGGATCAGTACTGAAGGAGCTACCTGACACTTTATCAACACAACCACGAGACGCTGCTGTTGCTACTGAGGGTAGCCGCCATGTTGCTAATGTAGGAGCATCCGGGTCAGCTGCAGCTTGCGGGGTCACCTTCAAAATAAAAGCCCGTAGAAGCTTCAATGTGGATTTCATGGTAGACTTGGTTGGTACAAATAGTATATAATTATTTCAATTTTAGGTTACCTTCCATCTTTTCGAAATGTAACAATGGTGGAAAGGACGTGGAAATAGACGACTCAAGAGATTGTTTCTAACATTTATTTGTTTCTGTAGTCAACAAATTACCTCCTAACTCTAACCACTTTTCCTTAACCAAACAAACAAAAAAAACATTGCTTCAAAAGGTCAAAAACATGACTCAGACTGAAGAGCTAGTCCAGTTTAACTGTCATCAAAGCTTCTGTATCTGAAGTCAAATAAAAGAACAAGGGCTGCGGCTGCAGAACAACACCAGAGAGAGAATATAAAATGCAGTATTTTGATCACTTTACAGCAGTTTGATCACTTTACATAATTTTTCAGCAACAGCAATGTAACGTTCGTAGTTTTCTAGCGGGTTTATCAGAATATTGAAAGTATCTCAAAGTTATAGCAACGGTTAAAGTCAAAGTCAGCTTTATTGTCAATTTCTCGACATACCAAACATACAGAGGAGTTGAACATGTTTTTCTCTCTTGTCCAACAAATAAAGTAAACACAGATATAAAGTAAAAATAGATACCAAAAACACTGAGACAACATAATTCGGGCAGACATTTAAATGTTTAAACAGTTTATAAATTAATTTTTCAGATATGTATGTGTTTAAAAGTTTCATAATTTAATCAGGCAGATACTTAAATGTTTAAATATGTTTAAAGATAAATTAACCTGCAGTTGTAGCTGTGAGTCTTCAGCTACTACGCCTAAACGTTCCACTTTTAACTGTGATATTTGTAAATGTGTTAAATCACCATGATTGTTACTAATTGCTGTTATCATGACATAGACAGCATGAAACTCGTGTTTGTATAACAACAAAATGCTTCTTTTTAAAGCAAGACACACATAACGCCAATTTCTGATAGGGGAAGGTATTTACCTGAAATTTAAAGATTTTAATATTAATATTCTCTTTTGTTGATGTACATCAGGGTATTGCAATTATATTTATATATTTTATTTTGCAGCTTAGCATTTTCTTTGAGTTATTGTTTTGTAGTTTGAACAGCAGGTGGCGCTGCTTCATCATCACTGAGTTCCTCCTGTTCCCAGTCAGCTGTGTCTGGACTCTAAATGTCACGTGATTTGTGGCATCATGATGAACTACAGCTATTTGTGCTGCACTATCAAATGCAACTAAAATATTTTCTAAATATTTTTTAAAGTAAAAAGTAATTTAACAATATGTTTAATTGTATTTAAATATATACATTTGAATACAATTACATATATATATATATATATATATATATATATATATATATATATATATATATATATATATATATATATATATATATATATATATATATATATATATTTAAATACAATTAAACATATTGTTAAATTACTTAAAAAATATTTTGAAAATCGTAAGCTCCTCAGCAGCCAAAAATTCACATCTGGAGCAAAACATTTATTTGTATTTTTGGTCTGTGTTTTTTTTTTTTTCTGCTCATGCATGTCTTTGCATTTTGTTTAAAAAAATAATTATTACATTTCTATGGCTTGTCAAATAACCAACAATCAAACAACATTTATTTTTAAAACAACGACCAATTAGACCTCAGTCATCCGTCTCTCTTTCTCTTGTTTGAGTCTCATAAGAGACGAGTGAAAGTGGGAGAGAAAAGAAAGAAAGCGACGCTAAAAGACTGAGACAGGGCTCGACAGATATATTGGTTTGCAAAGTCTCACATTGATATTTGATATCTGTCCTTTATTAAAAAAAAATCGAAGACAGCCGCTGTTATCCATCTTTGATATGAATCCGGTTTTGACTTCACGGTGTCATAATTTAATGGAAACTGAGATTCACCATCATCTGACGGTCTAGGTTTAAGACTAAAATAATAAAGCAATGTACAGAATAATTGCACGGGATAATTGTGTCTATGGTGTGTTGCATTGCAGAGAAGGCTTAACTGGCCCTGACGGCCCACCACTGGAATGATCTCTCTCGTTTCTGTGACTTCCCTGTTTCCTCGCACAGCTAAAAATGCACCGTTGAGGACTCGTCGGCCGGGTCAGGTGACCTGTCCAAGGCCAATCAGGAGCTCCGGCAACGGCCGGCACACGATAATAATAATAATAATAATACATTTACCAGTCTCAGTCTAGTCCTGGACCTCTATAGACCTTGAACAGACCTAGATCCAGCAGAGACCAGTGGACAGACCCTGGTGCTGAGTGACACTACCACTTTAGTCCACAGGGGGCGCCAGAATCAACACAACATGAAAGTTCCTCATAGTAACTTTAAAGTGAGAACAAACAGTGAAAGCTTTGTTTTAATTGCAACACATTTGAAAACACATTTCCTGAAACAGTGTGCACTTCAAGCAGCCCGTGCTGCTCCCAGTTCACATTTCATCTGGCGGACTGATTGTAACTGGTTTAACTGGTAATCTGGTCTTTTTGTTTTGTTTTTAATGAACCACCCCTCCGGTTTGCACAGCTTGTTGACGTTGCATCGTAAAAGTGTTGTTTGTTTGATTCCCGCTGTTTTTTGTGTGTGCAGGCGTCGCCCAAACAGGAGGCGGAGTTGGAGCGGTGGACCTCGACCATCCAGCGCTGGGAGGCCAAGCGAGCGCTGGCTCTCCCCGCTGGAGGATCCGGGCCGGCGAGGACACAGCTGACAACACAGTCGCAGCGATAATAAGCAACGCGTGACACAGTGATCCTTTGTGTTTATTCAAACATTAAACGATGACCAACGGAGACGGAGAAACAGCAGCCACGTGTGAGATAGCAGCTGTAGAGTCAGACGTGTGTGTGTGTGTGTGTGTGTGTGTGTGTGACGTCCTCCATTTATAACGATCCAGATTTAATAATGTTCAGGAGGGAAACATGCATTCTCATCAAAACAAACTGCATCACCATAACATCTGATATACTTCTCCACTGTACAAAGATACTTTTTTTGTGCCGACAAATTGTTTATACAAAAGTACTTTTTTTCTTCTTCTTTTAAATAACACTGCGTACAAATGTATGATGCTCCATCTACCAGAGTTGCACTTTCTTATGTACAGAGTGTTGGCTTGTTATTTGGTGAGTTAACTTGTATAATGTGACCAATTCATGAGCAGAGGTTCGTCCGTTTCCAGTAGAAATTGTTCTTAAATCAGATCTTTCAGAATTCCTCTTTCAAACCATCCAAAGTTTGATCACTACATCTCCTTTGTGATTGTACTGCAGGCTGACGAGTTGAATGTAGATAAGAGACGCAAAGATCCTCCTCCGTTTGGCGCTTAACGTTGCTACAAATCCTGAGAAAGAAAAACATTCAGCATCTCTTTTTTTTTTTCTTCTTCATCTTGTTTTTTAAGAAAAGTCGGACAAATCTTTAAAAACCATACAAACACTCACAGCAACAAGAGAGACCAAATTGCAGGCAAAACGATGCGACCGCTGCCCTCTGCGGCCACAAGAGGGCAGCATTGCGAGACAAATCAAAAACTGAAAGGACGCCAGCCGTTTGGCACATGATGCTACCGATCTCATCTGAAATCACTGGGTTGCTGCCGAGCTGTAAGTGTCTGATATACTGAAGGACTGTCTAGAGAAACAACTGGGGAAACATGTTGCTTAATAAAAAACAACCAAAATAAACAAAAACAAATAGCTTATGAGTTCTATGCTATATTCTGTGATATATCTGCTAAAATAGAAAAATAGATGATTTGAAAGTAAATTTAAACATAGAAAAATATATATATAATCAAATTATGTATATGCACATGGTCAGTGGTCATGTGACCCATGCTTTAGAGTGGTACAGACAAACGGTTGTATAGACGTCCTAATTGAAAACAAGTGTACTGGTGATGTTGTGGGCAAGAAGAGGCTTTCTGTATCCTGTCGGCTCCGATGAAGGTGAACATGGCTGTGACGAAGTTCATCCAGAGTTCAACAGACGGGGGAGGGGAGGGGAGGAGGGGGGTCGTCACCACACGGAGCATTTGTCCGCGGGGTTCATCGGCGAGCTCTTCGGACAGTGGAAGACACGGGCAAACTCATCAAACTGGGACACGCTGCCAATCACCCTGCAGGGGGAGGAGACACGGGGACGTCCAGTCAGCTGCCGAGTTCATGCATAAAAGGTAGTCGCATATTTCTGATGTTCAACATTGAACTAACTTTAGAGAAATATCAGATGTAGTTCAATCAGCATCAGAAAAGTACATCGTTTACATAAAAACCCAAAGGTACAGCAATCGCAGAAATGTGATTGAACAGACTTTACTTGTCCCCATATCTTTTTATTCATATAATCAGTTGAGATCTTTCTTAAAATGTAACGGAAATGTCCAAAAATAAAACAAACTGATGACTTTCCGTTTGTTTTCTTTTTTCTTCTTCACGCGAGTGAGTGAACTGTACCTGTAGTGCTCCGGTGCATGTTTGTCCGTCAGGAGCTGCAGGTAGATGGACTGAGATCTTCTCTTCATACACCAGTTCTGGAAATACAACAACAACAATAACACAACAACAGTGACGAATGCAATACAATTGTTTGAAGAGCTGTAGTTAAGTCTACTAGTTACTTTTGAGACATAATTTAACATGAATAATGTATATGAATATATATATATGAATATATATATATATATATATATATATATATATATATATATATATATATATATATATGTATCAGTTAGAAGAGATCCACCTCGAACAGATACAACAGTTGAATGCCACAAAGTTTATGCTATAAAGTTGAAAGTTAAAACACAGCAAATTGCATTAAAAAGTGTGTCTAGATTCTTAAGCTATGAATTTCAATGCAACCGTTGCATTTCAATGACCGTGGTAATAGTTAGAGAGCAGCGGTGGTCCGGCGCTTGGAGCCACGGCGCTGTCATCAACGCCGCGTCCAGCGGTTCACGTCTCCATTAGCTAATGCTGGGATGACACAAATAACTCCCACCTGCTCCCTGTGATCCGGCGCTCCGGCTGAGAGCGGCGGCTAAAATGATTCAACATGTAAATGTAATGAAAGACAACAGCGTGACGCCTCTGGGAGGCTTCTGTACCTGTGCAAAGGCAATGAAGACCAGCTGCTCGTGTGTGTATTTGAGCCCCGGCAGCGGTCTCTCAGGTCCATGTTCCCTCACCCACTTCTGATACGCCTGGACATTGAGAAGGGGGGAAGTACATAAAGAAAGACAGGAGACACAAATTATAGTAGGATTCTTAACAAAGGTAACATATTCCCTGCAGTGACAGGAAGTCCAGACGTTTGATTTAAACACGGACGGCGCATTTCTAATTTCTTTCTCCGATGTCTCCATTTTAGTTTTTACCAACTTCCTACCAATCACGCTGATCTAGTGGACTGAAAAAACAGTTGATTTTATTATTATTGACCAAAAAGTTTATAATTTATATAATAAAAGATCGATACTCGGCTTCTGTGTATCGATACAATATTGCCACGCAAAATATTGCGATACTATGCTGAATTGATCCTTAAGACCTAGGGACCGTTGGGGTTTCGCCACCAAAACCATCAACAGTCTGGTTTCGGCATCAAAACCACCGACAGTCGGATTTCGGCACCAAAACCATCAATAGACTTATTTCGAAAAAAGAAAACACGTAATTAGGTTCATGAAAACTGTCACCAACAGTTGGTGGTTTTCGGCAAAAAAATCAGCAAAAAAAAATCACCAACAGTCGGGTTTCGGCAACAAAACCACCGACAGTTGGGTTTAGGCAACAAAACCATCGACAGTTGGGTTTAGGCAACAAAACCACCGACAGTTGGGTTTAGGCAACAAAACCACATAATTAGGTTTTTCGAAAACTGTCACCAATAGTCGTTGGTTTCAGCGGTGGTTTTCAGCAACAAAATCTGCAAAAAAAATCACCAACAGTCGGGTTTTGGCAACAAAACCACCGACAGGTGGGTTTAGGCAACAAAACCATCGACAGTTGGGTTTAGGCAACAAAACCACATAATTAGGTTTTTCGAAAACTGTCACCAATAGTCGTTGGTTTCAGCGGTGGTTTTCAGCAACAAAACCGGCAACAGTCTGGTATCGGCAACAAAATCACCGACAGTTGAAGATAAAAACCCCAACGCGGTGTCTTCTGGTTGAAAGTCCTGTTTGTTGGACTATTTCACAAACCACCATGATACCGGGCTGGATGGACCCGAGTAACAATGATTCTGACCCTGGTGTTACGTTTTGGTAATTTATTTAGAAACATCCACTCCTAGCCTTTGCACTTTGGTTTCTGCTTGTCAAAAAACAAACAAAAAACCTTTCTTACTTCAATATAAACCACGTCACGCTCAATGTGGGACTGAATTATGAAGAATCCTAGATCCTCTGCCGTCCATCAAACACACACACAATAAGGGATTTATCCGTTTCAGACAGTGTTACTAGTGAAAGTGAAACTTGCAGCCGCAGTATTTGTACATTGATGGTTACTTACGAAGTACGACAGTTTGAGTCCTCCCATGTCGGCAATGTTCTCCCCCAGCGTCAGACGGCCGTTCACCTGGAGACACACAAAGGAAACTTCTGAGCCGCTGAAAGGTCTTTTAGTCTTCGCCCCTTTACTTCTGTGGGATGTACTTCAATCCCGGATCTGGCGCGTGAATGGAATATTATTTTTTTCCAGTGAATTTACTTCTCATTGATCTTGTTTTGTGATTCATTGATTTAAAAAATAAAAGTTCTACATTTTTCTCAAAATTTAAATGATATTCAGGCCTCTGGTTCCTAGATGTGGTCATGCAAAGTCCCAAAACCATAGTTCCTACATTTCCCATAATGCAACTCAGTGGGGTCTTTTGTTTAAAATCACCCTGCCTCGGTAAAGCCTCACATTTTTCCAACCTCCACTTATCCAGTTAGTAATGCAGGCTCTCCGTTATACACCATGAAGCACAATGCGAGATAACCCCGATGACGTCACTATGACATCCTTTGGGTCATTTCCTCAGACTTGACTCCTCCTGGCTGCAACTGAACATATGGAGGCCGTCCAAAGTAAAATCAATCTTTATAAATGAAGGAAGATAAAGATTGTTGGAGGGCTCCTTTTAGAGGAACATGCACGTAATCAAGCGCGTCTATTTGAAATCTGCACAAAAATATTGCAAACATTTTTCACAGATAACCATCGATGCAATCGGCAATAACATAATAAATCAAGCTGCATCATATTAGAGATGGATACAGACTTGCTGACACGTGGTTTTAAACAAACCAAATATCAGTTCAAAAATATCAGCTGACTCATCTAATGATGGTGCATGTAAGAACAGTGTGTGTGTGTGTGTGTGTGTGCGTGCGCAGACCAACCCTCTGGTTGTAAACGGTGAAGTTGTCGTAGAGCTTGACGATGCATTCTGCCTTCTTCTGGAACTTTCTGTAGGAGTCCTCCGTCCACCACTGTTTGAGGTTGCCGTGGCTGTCGTACTGGCCCCCTAGGGACATGAACCATTGCATCACTACGACGAAGGGCAAAAGGGCAAGGGGGGCGCAGTGTTAGCGTGGAGACGACACAGCCTGCAACTTTCCTTCACAGTCCAAAAAGCTGCCCAGCGCGTCATCTTTGAAGCTTCTTGTTGTTGTTGCAGGAGTCAAAACAGGTTCTGGATGACCTCGGCTGTGTGTTTTGTTCAAGAGACAACTTTTCCAGCCAACTAGTAAAAATAACTGTTTGAGTGCGACTGGTAGGATTGTGGACTACCAGCTTCTTTGGCAAAAGGTATTCCAGTATTAGAAAAGGTGGCAGGCAGACACACTAAAAGTCTTCTGGTGTATCTGAAAGACCAGTACTTTGGACTGGGAAGGAAAGTCAGAGATTGTGGCTCAAAATAGCCTTTAATAGGGCAGATCCTGCAAATTACATAAAATCATCAGGGGACCCTTGCCGTTTCTGTGAAATAAGATTAGATCAGTACTCGACATGGTGGAAGCGTGGGCGTGTGAGCGTTGTCGGGATGGAATCACGGGTGAAGAGGTTGTACGTTCTTACCCCAGTCATCATATCCATGCGTTAGCTCATGGCCAATGATCGCCCCTATTCCTCCGTAGTTCAGAGACCTGGCGGCAGGAAGGAGAAATATGGACCGTTACACAACAATACAACTTTATTGGCACCTACAGGGAAGGTGCTTTGTATTGCCGATAGCAAGAGAATTACATTTTGGAAATAAAAGTTGAATCCATAAGCAATAAAACCCACTCTTGATCAAGTGAATGCACTTTGCAATTGCGGTGCTGCGGTTGTACTCGGTCTGGTCCTGACTGGTATTAATCCCGCTACTCTTCTTGGCAAGACCCGCCATGTGCAGCATTCAAGCGCTAGGATTGCCCATAATTACAGAGTATGACCACTTAGTTAGTTAGCTAATGTTTGCACACTTTAGATTTTGCTTTGCAAGTGACATTATTGACTCAGTTTGCTGATTGTGTGACTCTTCTCTACTTGTAAAAACTAAAATATAGCATAACAGTGGCACAATACCTCTGCAACTGCCACAGTGGCAAACGTTCAGCAACAGGTACGTAGTTTCGTTATATATAAGAACACCGCTTGCTTTTCAATTCAATTTGATATGAATAGCCAATATGTAGCCAATATATAGGGCTTCACAATCCGTACAACTTGAAAGACATCCTCTGTTCTTGGAACCTCGTATCGGAAAAGGAAAACAACTCCCCCTAAAAGAAATCCCGTAACAGGGAAAAAAGTGATACATTTGATCCCCCTCTCTTATCTGTCTGTTGAATATGAAGGTGGATCCAGTTCGGACACAGTTAGCTTACCGTAAAACATTGGAAACATTGGGATAGCTCTAGACTGGCTCTTGTTTTTTGTAAAAGTAAACTAATGAAATAGAACACATTAATTACTGCGCTTTAAAGTTGCTTTTAGGTGGATTTTGTTGCCCTTGGACAGAGCCAGGCGAGCATGTTTCCCCATCGTTTATGCTAAGCTAAGGTCTAAGGGATGCTAAGCTAAGGGCAAAGCATCTCCTGACAAGAAAGTGGTATTGATATGTGACTTTGAGAGAAATCAAAGATTTGAAGTCCCAAACTTGTGCACATTATACACAGCTTTAAAGGTCATCATTTATCATGAAATTGGAGATATTTGCATTTGTTCTAAAGTAGAACTATCTAGTGTAACGTTACTTGTGAGGCCTGTGCACGTCCACTCACTTTAGACCGAAGCGATGTGCTGTTGGACAGATTTCAGTAGTCTCGTCACAGACGGCTCTCTGACTTTCTTCCCTCATTTCGTCCCGTTGTCCTCATTGCTAATTCTGCTCAGCCGAGCCAGTTAAAATGCAACTTGCACTTGGGATCTAATTTCAGATCCATGTGGCTCAGATTGGTATTGAATAAAAAAAAAAGCTCAATGACACATTTTTTCCCCCCTGGTCACACTGATTAGAAAACATCTGTTTTACATGTGAGGGAAAATCCGCATTGGGACCTTTGGGCTGCAGTGCGAGCATACATTTTAATTTCCGGCACGGGCCCCTCGATGCTTCCAAAAAGCAGCGGGGGTTGCTGCACCTCTCCTTGACCCTAGGCCAAAGCTGGAGTGCTGTCTTTACGCCACATGCAGATATAGATGAGGATGAAAGGGCAGACTCGGGGCTATTCACATGGCTACATCTGAAAATGACTTTCTGACAGCTAGTCGATACGCTGCCTCACACCGGGCCCGACTCCCCTGCTAAACTAACTGGCTGATTGAAGCTTCATTATACTTTTGGTGGTGGAGAGGTAGGTGTGTGTGTGTGTGTGTGTGTGTGTGTGTGTGTGTGTGTGTCTGAGTGAGAGAGTTTATGGGAGGTTAGGGCTACTGCAGTAATAACTTTAAGGGGGACGGGCACACACACACACACACAGTCATGTTTTCATGACTTTTGAGGACATTACATTGACTTAGATTCATTTCCTGGAGACTTACCTTAACCATAACCGCTACCAGACTAATCTGAACCATTACCCTAACCTCGTCTTAACCCTTGAACCAAATCTTCACCATAAAATGTAATGATTTACGTTATGGGGACGAGGATTTGGTCCCCATTTGTACCCCAAAAAACGCCGGTCCCCACAATGTACCTGTAATCAGATGTATGTCCACACAAGACTGGTAAAACATGACCAAAGTGTGTGTGTGAGTGTGCGCGTGTGTTGACCGCACACGCACATGATTCATTCATATTGATTAGCATGCATGGCAACAGGTAGTACAAGCAGTGGTGGTGATCACCTCTAATGAAGACAGAAGTGTGAGCTAACGTTGGGTGTAAAACGGCTAATTGAAGAGCGTGGGTGTGAGTGAGTGGATGTGTATGTGTGTGTGTGTGTGTGTGTGTGTGTGTGTGTGTGTGTGTGTGTGAGAGAATACTCTGGGGATTTTGTATGAATGCAAGGGCTGCAGCTATTTGGACTGTTGTATGTACTGGCTTGGAATAATACTCAATACTGGCAGCAGCAGGTTTGCTCCTCAGTGAGTAGCTTTGGTTAACAAAGGGGAATGTGGAAAAAAAAAGAGGTAGTTGTTCACCTGCTCATTCCTCAGAGCTGCAGTGCATTGGTTTGAAAAAAAAAAAATGTAGATGGATTTTACACCTTCCAGGCTGCCGTTTGGTTTGAATTCATGCCAGTATTGTAAGAAAATCCGCTTGCAGGGAGTTGAAACTTCCTTGTGACGGGTAATCCATCACTGAAAACAATTAGTTTTCTTTATTCTAAAGGTAAATTATTGTCTGTTAAAAAAAAACAGTAGCTATGTTGAATTATATAACTAGTCATTGGATTTTATTTTCAAACATGGTGTGACGCATAGTACGGCTTTGATAGATGGTCAGGATACCATCGTAAATGATTAATTACAGTATATTATATACACAGTTTTATAATTCATGGAATAAAACATTCATGGACCTTTGAAGCATCAGAATCAGAGGAAGGTAAAAAATACAGCGAATGTTTTTCAGATGGAGTTCGTATAAAACCTCGATACCTTTTTGGTTCAGACTGAAATGTGAAATGTGTAAAGTACTCGAAGCTGGTATTGGACAGACGTCCAATACCAGCTTCGAGTACTTTACACGGTCCGAAAACATTTAACACTTGAGAAGTTTAGCAGAGCAAGTTTAATAAAACCTTTTTTTGTTTGTTTATATTTCTATTTAAGTAAAGTATAGAAGCAAATCATTCCCATTATACCTCATGTTGGCATTTAGCTACTGCAGAATACTTTAAATTTGAAAAAAGCCACTATCATGACCGAAATATTTGACTTTGAATTCTGACGTCTGAATTCAAAGGCAATTCAAAAAAACTCAGGTGTACAAACTGTGTGTGTGTGTGTGTGTGTGTGTGTGTGTGTGTGTGTGTGTGTGTGTGTGTGTGTTAACAAATTCAGATAAAGAAGTACCGGTTATTTGAAACCTATATTCAAGTTTTTGGTGCTCAGTGATGTAACAGAAGTTCTTCATGGTCAGTTAAGTGTCGTCTTGTAGGGAATGAAAACTGTTAATTAAGGAAATAATGTTGGTGTTGAAGTCTTTTTAAAATGTTGTCAAGTGGAGCCTAAAGTCATGAAATCCGTGACTCGAGTCGGTCCTGTGACTCGAGGCCATGAATATATTTCAAATGTATTTGGTTGTTGATGAAATTCAAATAATCGTGGCAATTATTTGCTTCTATATTGGGTGTAGTTTTTGGAATCATAATCCGTATTCAAACATTTCGTCCCTGGTGGGCGACTTCAGTGCTTAATGACATCATCATTTAAACGTTCATTCAACGTTCATTTAAATTCAAAAGCTTTTCCACCGAAGTTGTGGGTAAAATATTTGGTCCCTTGTTTGGCAATAATGACGATAGAGCTTTAAAAGATATCATGCATCACAAAATGCTGTAATTGCCTTTCAGCAGCTGTATATTTGTATAAAAAAAAACATTATCGGGCATTATTAAATACCCCCATATCTGCCAGACCTTGATTAAAATACACTTTTTATCTTCTCTAAATGTACTTCTGAATAGGTCATCTTTCGTGTTTTCCGATTAAAGTTTCGTCCCAATAACGCTGCGACTCCAAAATCACAAATTTCTCATCACAAAGAGCTCACGGAGATAAATAGAAACGATCGGACAGGGAGGCGATCTCCTTTCATGCGGCATCAAATTACTCGATGGACTCAAATTCAGGGAGGCGACCTCTCAATGACACCTGTTCCATTAGCGGCACCTTGAGCAGTAATTGAGCTCTTGGTGGGTAGTTAAATTGGTTTCGCTGGGACTTCGGGGAGGCAGAGCTTTTGCCAGACCAACGTAGCCGCTAATGACCTTTGTTGTTGTGGCCGTGGTGCTGTTGCCTCCCTATAGGACCGAAGCGGGCACTACTTACTGTGGGAACTCAGGGTTATAGAGAGTGGGCTGAAGGATGCCGGCAGGAAAGACTGCAAAAGAGATAAAGAAACAACATGAGGGAGGCGGTTCAGATACAACTCGTATGAATATCACACACACACACACACACACACAGACACACACTCTGGTTTCAGAACGAGTAGGAAAAGGTTGATACAGTCTCCTTTAGATGAGAAACGACAGTTAGGAGGAAATGGAAATCACTGATGCCTTGAAGCCGCGATAGTGCAGCTGCTATAGAGGACTATGACAGAAGGTTTCTCTATTTGCCCAAATTTCTTTGAAAAAAGAAAAAAGAATACAGAATCAGTCTCCTCCACAGCAGCAACCGGTTGCTTCATGCAGAGGAATCTTAACCTCGTCCAGCAGCTTTAAAATGATCGTATACAGAATATCATCGCAGGACGACAGCGGCACGCTTCAGTTGCTTTAAGTTCATTTGACAAAAATAAGAATATGTGTCTCAAATAATTGTAGTGGTGAAGAATTTGCAGGGTCGTCCTTCAATCAGAGGATCGGCGGTTAGATCCCCGGCTCTGCTAGCCCATGCCGATGTGTCCTTGGGCAAGACACTTAACCCCAAAATGTCTCCCGTAGCTGTGCCTACGGTGTGAATGTTAGCTACTCCTGATGGGCAGGTGGAACCTTAGCCCCTCCCATCAGTGCATGAATGGGTGAATGATGTCAGGTAGTGTGATGACGGCGCTTTGAGTGGTTGGAAGACTAGAAAAGTGCTCTACAAGTACAGGTCCATATTAGTTGGTTGTTCCACCTCTTTAAGTTCACACGAAAACGTCTGAACAGCTGAAATGTTACAAAGATATTCATGCTCCCCAGAGGATGACCATTGATCCCCTGACTTTTCATCCAAGGAATCTTAATAACTGCAGTGATCCTCTTGACTTCTCTACTTACGGCATTCCCATCAGCCTCAGCTTAATCTCTATAAACAGAGTCGCCATTCTTATGCAAAATAAATACAGATTATGAAAGGGAAACTACCTTTAGAGAAGAATGTTTACCGAATGTTAATTTCCTTTTTAATTTTTGACTGTTAGATTCTGTTATGTGCATTTTTTTCCTTTAAAATAAATAAATAATGAGTGACATCCTTTGTTTCAACTGTTCTCGCTCTGAGATAAAAAGGCCCTCTTGTCCCATTCTGAAGCAGGCGTTTGTATTAGAAACACTCTGATTTCCTGTTTGTAGTCCAAGTAGTATCGACCAATCACGTTGCAGCGGGCTTTGTTTGAATGAATGTAAACTGAGAGCGAAAAGAGGAGGCAAACATTTGCTGAAATGCAATCAGGGAACCCACCGGCTATCATCCTGACGCGACGATCTCACATCGTAAATTGCTAATCAAGACTTTAAACAATTTTCCTTTCTGGAAATAAAATCTTAACAATAATATAATATAATAAATATGTTGTGCATTCACAGCTGGAGTGCTGGAGTACTAATAAGCAGGTGTTTGCATGCTAAACTAGGATGGCGTTAGTATGGCTGTAAATAAAAGAATCAAAAACAATAACAGTTACAAATTAAATTGGTCATTTCAATAATTGAGATTGCAGTCGTGAAAGTATATGTGCATGTAAGTAGCTTAACATCAGTCATTTAGCGACTGAGCCGCAGCTTCCCACGAAGAAGAAAAGAAAACCCACGACGCGAGGGAGCTACTTTTAAATCTAATCGCTTTCCTCGTCTCTTAATCTTCAAAAACCTGAACAGGATTTTAGAAATTAAATAAAAGGAGACAAAGAGATGGGAGGTAGAAATTAAGCAGGCAATATTAATTTGATTTAAATTTAGAAAAGCAGAGTGGGAAAGTGAATACAGAGATGAGACGCATGTGTGTTAAAAATAAAGAAGAAGAAGAAGAAGAAGAAGAAGAAGAAGAAGAAGAAGAAGAAGAAGAAGAAGAAGAAGAAGAAATGACCCAGGAGGCTCTGATGGCTGTTTTTCCTCCTGTCCTCTAGCATCAGCTTGCGAGCGCACCATTGATTTTCCTGCGAGAGATTTAATTCAGCTGGCAGGCAGACAGACGAGCAGGCCGATCATGGGGGGGAGACGAGGGGGGAGGAAGGGAGGAGGAGGAGTAGGGGGGGTGACAGCGCAAGGCCAGATTTGTTGAAAACTCGCGACGGTGTTGCCGCTTGTTTTTCCCCTCCAGGGGGGTATTAAGCATGTGAGTTGCAGATCAGAGGAGAAAGTGAGCGATGAGACGAGGAAGGTGGACCCACCCCTCTAACCAACCGACATATTTGACTTGTCGGGGGAAGAAATAACAGGCGTCAACACGGTGTAATTGCGTGTAACTGATGCGCGAATATGGCGACGGGGATGGAGCAGAACACAGAAATCAGTGTGTGCAATGAGGAGGCACGCACTCACCCATTTGGTTCTTGTTAGGGAGGTAGTAGGCATTAAGGGCCTGAGGGGGGAGAAGCCACCTGGGGAGAAGAGAATCAAACAAACAGGGGTTTAGAAGATGGGATCCCTCACACACTCAAAATCGCAGGAAAAAAAAAAGGAAAAAGAAAAAACACACATCCCCGATTCCTGAACAGAATTTCAAACACTCGTCGTGGACTTTGGAGGCGTGTTCCTGCAAAGAGGCCTTTATGAACCCTTTCCGCTTCTCTGCAGACTTTGCACAATTACCCACAATTCATAGCGAGGTGACGATTAACACGGGGTTTACAAAAAGAAAAAACAAACGAAAAGAGGACGGCGCGTGGGTGTTCAGCCTGGCATATTAAATGTACACAGAAACAAAGTTGGAATATTAAAAACACATTAAATCGAATATTACACTCAAACGTTTACTTTGGTTGTTTTGACAAAAATAATGAGGAAATTGATTATTTAACAATCACCTCTCATCTCGTGAGGCAATAGGAGCTCGGAAGAGGTTCAAATCAGGGAGTAAAATACCCACAATCCACCCTTACAGCCTCTCAAACTCAAACCCCGAACCTTCAGGAATTTCGGCTTTAATTTCCGGGCCTCTCTCTAAACTCCCCCCCCGGTGAGAAATATTCAGCGTGTGCGGTCCCACGGCAAAAGTTCCTCCCCACATATGGAAAACCGCGGCCGGTTCCCTTCACGGTAATCCACTTAAAGCCAATCGATCGGCTGCAAAATCCTCCAAAAAACGAGTAACTCTGAGAGAGTGAGAGATGCCCTTGTTCTGGGAAAGAGAGAGTGAAAGAGCGAGAGACGGAAGACAAAACACCGCGACGACAGGGAGGAGGAGTGTTTTGCTTTCTTTATTGTCCCGGCGACAACAGAGTGAGCGATGAAAAGGTTCGTCTCCTTTTTATTATATATTTTGTCGTTGGTGATAAAGGAGGAGCGTGTGATTTAACTCTTCCGGGCGTCAAGTGTGGGCTAATGAGTTGTTTTTCGAGCACCTCGGAATACTAATGCGACTGTAATGTGTCGACGCACTCCATCCGAGGGGTTCTAGTTTTATACTTTATTAAAAAAATTTTTTTATTTTTTTTATTTTTTAATGAACCGCATGTCCCGCAGCACTTTGCATGCCGCCTGGCTGCCGGAGATAAGTAAATCAAATGGATTTTCTCCAGCTGTGTGTGTCGATTTTGGGAATCTGTTGGTTTAATTTAGAGGCGCATCAACAAATGTGTCAAAATAAAATAAAAAACAGGGACTCGTGTTAGGCGTGTCAAACATATTAGAGGCGTCCGGTGAGAGAGCCTCAGCTGCCGGAGCTCAGGCTGCATTTCAAGGGTATTTAACCTCCTTTAAATGCCCGTCTGTAAAATACGATTAAGTTTCGTGTAACGGCGACACTCACGCCGTCTTGTCCACCTCCTCCCGGATCTTCTTGACGGACAGCTTGATGTTGAACTTGATGCTGTTGAGGATGTTCTTGAAGTACGTCTTCTTGTCGACGTCGAACTGCGACGACAGAAGAAAAACGATCACAGGGTTAGAGCGCCGACGGTAAGAAGGAACCACAGGCCGGATTTTCATGGAACGGGCCGAGGAAGAACCGTGCTGCGAACCACGGGGAGAATACACACATGATTTATCACTTTTGTCGACATTGCAGGTATTTACTTCTTGTTTTTCTTGTGTTTTCATACTAAAGTCCACTAACGTGTGTCCATTTCCGCTCGTTGCATGAATACAGTCTTTTCAAAATGAACTTCTGTCTCTACAGGAAACAACTAGTTAGGTTTAAGCAACAAAAACGAAACAAAAAACATAGTTAGGATGAGGAATAAGATCGTGATTTGTGTTAAAATAATGACAGTTAAGTGGCGTAACGTAGCACTTTAAGCCCTCACCCTGAACCCTAACCCCTAATCCTATTTATTGTTTGAGTTGTGTTTAGAGGTTGTATATGGGGATTATATATTATTGTAGCCCTGATTTTTATGTTCAATTTGATACCTGACATGTTTTTTTTATTTATTCATAGCATGCTTTTTTCTTGATTTGTACCTTGTGACCTGATATATAAGGGCTCAACAGGTTTAAGCACAGAAGCTACATGACAAATAAACGATCAAATAAAGCCGTTTTCACTCGGCGCATTCATTCATTCATTCATTTATTTTTCTAGGTCTGGCTATGAAAGTGGTTTCTTTTGACTTAATCAAACAATACAGCATTGATTGTTGCAGAAGCTCTGCAGAGATCTGCACTCTACTGAGCACACTTGTGTAGTTTCTTATGAAGAAACCAACACATTTGAACGACATTTCAATGTTTTAGCCGGTCACGGTGGAGATAATTCTACCGACATCTACCGATATTTTCCTCCAACATGCAAAAACAGCACGTAGGTCACACACACACACACACACACACACACACACACACACACACACACACACACACACACATACACACACACACACACACACACCTGTGTGTGTCTCGGGTTCATTTACCATCTTATGCACCTTCATCCAGGTGCCTTGTTAATGTCTGATGGAACACAGAGAGAGAAGAGAGAAAGAAAGATAGGGAAAGAGAGAGAGAGAAAGGGGAGACAGAGACGGAGCGGGGGAGAGAGATAAAGGAGAGACATGGAGGGAAAAAGAGAGAGGGAAATGGAACAGGAAGTTCATGACTCACCCCGTATTCCTGATCTATGAGCTCAGGTTTGAGCATGAAGTCTGGGTAACCCGTCATCACCATCATGTGCTTCAGCTGGAAGAGGAGAAGAAGAGAAGAGAATGATGGAGGAGAAACAACTGGTCCAACATCCCCACACATCCACTTGTGGCAACGCGCGCACACACACACACACACACACACGCACACACACACACACGCACTAATCAAGCAAACTCAGAGTAATAGGATTACAGGAAGCTCTTTATATTCCGCATGGCCCTCTAAAAGGATTATAACTTCAGATTGTAAAAGTATTAGGAGGATATCTTGCAGCGCAGACCCTAAATCGGCGCCACGGAGAGATCCGGATTAAGACGATCCCACTTCTCAAAGTCAAGCCCTTGATGTATTCTATCACACACTTCCATCTAACCAAGCAATCAATCAAACCTCCGGAAAGAAAAAAAGGGAATTGCAAAGAAATAATGAAATCCCTTCTTCAAATCCTAATGGGATGTGACGGCGAGCGGCGCTTGGTGATGGAGGAGGGAAGCGGGACTCGAACCTTTGCCCTGGCGGCCTCCCTGGTGGCCTCGTCCATCCAGTCCAGATCCTGCAGCCGGAGGTCCAGGGAGTGCTTTATGTCCTCCACCAGCTGCTGGACCTGGAGGGGTTTAACAAAAAAACACACAACATATTATACATTAACTATTTATGCATTTTTATTTTTGCTCGGGTCAAATCAATCACTCCACTTATTTCATTTATCTTTGCATGATTGCTTTGCTAGTTCATTTAATATTATTATAACATTTTTGTATATATTGTGAATTTTGTATTGCTTCACCTGTATGTATAAATGCTGCTGTAGCAAAAAAATATATAAATAAATATATACACATTTATATATATATATATATATATATATATATATATATATACATAAATTGAATATAATAAGAAAAATGCACAATATATATATATATAATATTAAATGAACTAACAAAGCAAACAAATCAATAGTGCAAAGATAAAATGCTTTGTTTTTATAATTGTTATGGGCAAACACAATCCATGTTGACTGAAATAAAAAGTGCATCCCCTTTTCTACCTCTAGTATGTATGTATATATATATATATATATATATATATATATATATATATATATATATATATACATATACATATATATATACATAAAGTGGAGAAAGAGAGAAATTTAGAGGAACTGGTTGGACTTCCCCAAAACTGAAAAGTCAAAAGGTTTAATTAAGTTTCTCGTGTTCCTAACAGACCATTTGGATTGATCGCTGGGTTTTCTTCCACCTTTGTGAACTCGCTGCTGCAGCTTCTGATGTCACTTCTCGTGTGCAACGTGAAATCTCACGTCCAATATGTAATTGCAAGCGACCCCAAGTCGAAGAAGCGCTCAACCGGCACAGACATTTCGATATATATATATTTTTAAACAGCTTGTGACACGGGGGTCCATTTTCCAGCTGCCAGCAGCAACGCAAGTCAAAGTGAGTGAGACGGGACGCGTTGATGGGACGTGTTGACGGAACGCGTTGACGGAACGCGTTGACGGGACGCGTTGACGGGACGCGTTGACGAGGCGCGTTGACGTAGAAGGTTTGCAGTAAAATAGAATCAGCTGCAAAGCCACCAGGAAGCTGTAATTACTGGGAATGTCTTTATTTCTTTTCCTTATTTCTTCCAAATTCCAGAGGAATCCATAAAGAGGAAGTCCCCGCCACCTTAATCAAATATTAGAAATCTGCTTTTGATTATTTGGCTTTTGCATCCTTGTTTTTGTTCGTCACTCGAGGAGAACTATGAACCTCGGAGCATCTGGAGGAAGTACATTTATAATATTGATGTCCCGATCACGGTTATTGGGCCCCGATCCCGATCCGACCCCATTTTAATATTCAAGTTGAAGTCGATACTTTTGATTTATAGAGCAGCAGAATAATTAACATATGTTTCTGGCACATTGGAAATACTGAACACTAAACGGGGCACGCCTACATCTGTCACGAGCTTAGAAATCCAAACACCGAAGCTCTAGTCAGGAAACTACTTGGTTAGGTGAAGTAAAAGATTGCAAAGATACTTTATGAGGTTTCACAAAACAAAGTACAGTAACGTAGTAACGCTTCTGGTTACAACGTAACCCAACTTCCTCCACAGGCTGCAGAAAACGCACAAACCAAACTATTTATTTTGGCTCGTCATCAACTTACTCAGAATAAACGTTAATTACCAACAGCTAAAAATAAGCTTTTGTGCACTGCACTTGGCTAATCAAGTACAGTATTGCTGAACCATTAAAATATGACATATTTGACCCCAATATAAATCCTCATAATGTACATTTTAGTGCAGTGTCAATGCAACATGTATTGGGGCCTTTATGTAGCAAAGCAGAATGTAAGGAGGTCAAGAGGTCAGAGGAGTATAGACCCAAACGCAGGAGGAGGATTTTAGTGAAGCAAATGTCTGAAATAAAAATGATTAACGAGGTGAGTCCAAAATGAATGAACCGAAAAGTCCATAAACTACTAAAAGTCCAGAACTGAGCAAAATAACAAATAAGACGGGATCAGGTATACAAAGACACGGGGGAGACAACAGACAAAAGACAAACAGGACTATAAAGACACAAGAAACTCATCAGACAACGAGACTCAGGTGGGACGACAGGTGAGGTCCGGCTGGAAGCTGATTGGTGGAAGAAACACAACGGGAACGCAGCAAAGCTGACAATTAATTCAACACAGGTGACAGCAGGAGGACACAGGAAGTCAAGAGGCAGGGAACTTCAAAATAAAACATGGAAACATGACAAAATGGTGCGAGAGACGAGAGTTTGTGTCCTTTCCCACGACCTTCACAACGTGTCTAAGTAGTAAAACGTGCTTTATCATAATTGGCATCGGACTCTTCCAACATCGGACATTTTTTGCCGTCCAAACTTGAAGAAACTTTTCTCAAACTATACCTTAAACAATCTGCCTCTCCTAAAATACACCGGTGCATGTTGAGAGCGATTCAGGATAACGAGAAAGCTCGCCTTTGCCCCCCTCCCCTCCCCCCCCTCCCGTCTCTCAGCCTCGGCTCCCGAGTCTTATTAAATCCCGCCCACGCTGAGGTCAGCAGCGTCAGTGAGCCGGTGGAGGCCACATGGCTGCAGGTGCCGGTACCTCTGGTGTTGATAATGAGGTCTCCGACCGGTTTGGACACGCCGATGCAGACGGACTGAGGTCTGAGTGATGATCAGCGTGAGCACCAGAAACAATGCAGGAGGTTTTCCATCCGGCCCACGTTCTGCACGGATGGGTTGAATGATCTTTAGATGCTGGATTCAACCCGCCGGACTCTAAAATCCTTCTGCATTCGTTTAATCAATCAGAAGAGGCTCCACCAGCTTGAAGCATTGTTGAAATGTACACTTTAGGCATCTTAGTAGAATCTTAAATTGGGAACCTAAATATAAAATTGCATGTAACGTAATCTGCGCCCGCGAACGTCTCCGGGTGCGTCGGACTCGCTTCATGCTTTATGAGTCCTGAGGTTTAAACGAGTGCAAGAGAAGAAGATCAGCAGCTCAACTGTGGGATGAAGAGCGTGAGAGTGTAAGAGGAGGAAGGTGAAGGGGAGATGATGGGAAGCTTAAAGAGAGAGAGCGCGGGGTCACAGAGGTTAGAGATGCTATCGGGAAGCGTATCCCCGTGTCGTGAGAGTGGACATGGCACCGAGAGAGGAATACATATGGGGGAGGATCAAGGTGAGAGAGACGGGGACCAAAGGGCAGAGGAGTGACCGGAGAGAGAAACATACAAAATAAAAATAAAACGTGTGAGAGGTGAAGACGGTTCTGCAGGAACCTCTCAAAAGTAAAAAAACAATATCAGGAAAAATAAATAAATTGATGAGTTTTGTGTCGTGGAAATTGTGGGAAGGTTATGAAATTTGCAAGATCAGAGAAAAATGCGTGATCGTAAAATGTTAAAATGTTTCTCAGTCCTGACGATTTATTTCAAGGTCAACATGTTTGCGTGCGAGTCAAAGCTCACACGAAAACAGAGCTCACAGCATATGAATACGTACAGTTTGTACCGGCGTTTTTATAGTAAACTGAAGTAGAAATCGTACCACTTCTGCGGCACAGACATGAAGTGATTCGCACAGCTGGACGTCGCTCAAACTGTGACTTTGGAAAGCCAATTTAACCACAAAAAGGCAGAATTTAATACTTTAATTCAGTGTTTTCATCCATCTTTCTGTAGTTTTATTTTTGCAGCTGTAAATAACTCCATTGCATTGTGGGACAATGAAAGCTTGTTTATTATTTTTAGATACTGATTATTTTCAGTGTAGTCAAAGCTGTTTTAATCAATATTTTCATATTAACAATGGATACACTTTGTGATGCAAAAGTTCCCACTTTAAAGTGTCTTTAGTCTCATTTTATTTGCTTCTACAGCCCACAGTTTACTTGTTTTTAGCAAAAAGGTTCTGATAAACCGCCTGTGAGCTGCATTCTGTCCTCAAACCCTCGATCACTGTGTATATTGGAACCCGGAGAGCTCACCGTCAGGAATGATTGGAGTTAAGTGGAAATAAAATAGTCCGAGGTCTCGAGGTTGGCAGGCTGTTGTTCAGCTGGCTTGTGTCTCAGTTTTAGCTTTTTAATTTGATTTAAATGTCAAAAGGTCATTTTAAATTGAAAGGCTACTTGAGTGGAATATGGCAACTTTCTGGATCCAATAAACATAATGAATGTGAAGAAAATCTCTGAAAACAGGACAAAATGAAAGTCGCCTGAATCCATCAATCTCTGCAACTTCCTCTGACAACGGATCGTATGATATCCGACAAAAAGTCTGTCTTTACGAAAACCAGCAACACATGTCAATTTAGCCGGTTATGTACGGTCCTAAAACTAACCAAGTAGGGTTTAGGAAAAGATCGCAAAATAATTATATAGGCTTAGAAAAAGATCGTGAAATACTTATTTAGGTTGAGGAAAAGATCGTGAAATACTTGGTTAGGTTAAAGAAAAGATCGTGAAATAATTATTTAGGTCGAGGCAAAGATCATGAAATATTTACTTAGGTTTCCGAAAAGTTTGTGAAGTACTTAGTTAGGTTTCTGAAAAGATCATCATTTCAGTAAAAATAACTACGTAAGTGCTGTTACTGAAGTTACGTGACTAATAAAGTTACGTGACTAATAAAGTCACGTGCTAATAAAGTTACGTGCTAATAAAGTTACGTGACTAATAAAGTTACATGACTAATAACGTTACGTGACTAATAAAGTTACGTGCTAATAAAGTTACGTGACTAATAACGTTACGTGACTAATAAAGTTACGTGACTAATAAAGTTACGTGACTAATAAATCAACGTTTACGTCTCTCGCTGAAAGAGCGACGGCGGTTGTTCGACATCCAAACTCTTGCGATCGTTCTACTTCCTTGCTCACGATCCCGTAGGTAATCTGAAACAATCATTTGGTGGGGTATCTACAGATCCCGGTGCATTAAAACCCCCTCCGTACCTTGGCCTTGCTCTGCGAGGAGAAGTGCTGCTGGACGAACAGCGCCCCCAGCGCCATGCCGAAGTGCTTGTTGGCCTGCGTGAGGCAGAGCCGGCCGAGCTCCAGCTGCTGCTCGGTGCCGTCGATCTCCCGGGAGAACTCGTGGATGGTGCTGCGGAAGGCGGTGGACAGGTGCTCGCTGAGCGCCGCCACGATGCGCCACAGCATGTAGTTGTGGAGGACCCTAGGATGGAGGAAACAAGGGGGGAGGATGGATCAGTTACAAAAGAGACAAAAGTCAATCATCCACATGGATTTATTGATCATTTTATTGGTTGACTCCAAAACGGCAGTGCTCTTTTGTTGTTAACAGTTCCCTCCAATGATGTTTGTGGTGTTTTTGTTTATTTTATTTCAATTTCGTGGTCATTTTAAGCCAAACCATGAATGTTTTTTCTTTTTGGGTTGTTTACTAAACTCAGCCACAGACAATTTCCGCTCGTTGCGTGATATAAGAATAGCTTTAGGTTAACATTATTGAGGGAGGATTAAGGTGAAAGAGAAGCGCACCAAAGGGCAGAGGAGTGACTGAGGGAAAAATACAATGGTGTGAGCGGTTAGAAACTAGAGCGGGTTCTGATTGGTCCGGATGGTATTCTCCTGATCCGACTGCAGGAATCAATCAAAATCATTCGGCCGCGTCAAAATGACGAATGATGGACCAGAAAAGAGAAAGTAAAGAAACGATATCAGAAAAAAAATGATGAGTTCCAGAAATTGTGGAGAAGTTCTGACATTCGGAAGATCAGAGAGATGTTTTATGATCGTGAAATGTTGTTAAATGTGTTCAGTGAGACGTTACACGCATGTGGTCTTATCAAAATAAACTCTTCGCTGGAAACAACTAGTTAGGTTGAAGCAACACAAACAAAACCTAGATTCAGGTAAGTTAATAAGTGGCAAATACATTAACGTTGACTTCTCGTTTCACACGGGGAACTGGGAACCATGGGGAGCAGGACTCAAAAGCAGACTCAAAGCGAGGAAGTCGGGTTCAAAACAAGGTCTTTACTTAAGGTTCGGCACACGGGGAATCAGTCAAGGCAGGCAGAGGTCTCCGGATCGAAAGGCAAAATCTCACGAGTGAACAAAAACTGGTGGAAACACGGGGAAACACGAGGGAAACCGCTGTTAAGCTCATAAAACGTTAAGAGACAAACTGGCCAGAACGAGGAGTTGACACTAAATAATAAATACACAGGGGATCGAAGCACAGGTGGAAAAAAATGAGGGGCGGGGCTTGCAATCACAGGAGGACGGCACATGAGGAGGGAGGGAGGAGCCAGAAACGAGACGGTGACAACAAAAGCTACACAGAAGGTCTGGGCGTTACACAAACAGCGGCCTCTTTTGGGTTAAAGACGTTTATTAATAGTTTCAAACCATCCACCTGTGTGGGTCTAAATACTTCCTGGTTCATAATGGCCTCAGAGTTGATTTCGTGGGATATCTACGAATTAAAGCGTATTCAGGTTTAGCTACAAACGTATGAGAAAAGAACAAATAAAAAAGATAACAGTAGGGGGGATAAGGTGTGTTTATTTTGTATTTATATTTATTATTATTCTAATAAATAAATAAATATATATATATATATATATATATATATATATATATATATATATATTATCCCGCTCTTTTTAATTTGTCCTATTTTTCACTAACTTTTTGTTGATTTTAATGCATATTTTGAAAATCAATAAGCTTTTATCACCAAATTGTTGGCTAAAACTGCGACCGTTCGGGTTGGAAGACAAGAAGTTTCCCTCTAAACGTAACACAAAAGCTACGTGTGATTTTGTAGAAGATGTGAATGTACAGAACTGAAAAAAGGTGCATTTTTCATTCAACTAAAAGAAGAACTAAAAAGGTTTCATTTGATTTTCTAAAGTGACACATAGTCTCCATAGTTATAGTTCTTTGCGTCTCACAGTATTCTCCTCCCATCTGGCTCAGAGTTCTGTCTCTCCATCTGCCCTCTGAGCGCTTTAAGAGGCAGAAAAGTTGAGAGAGAGAGAGCGAGAGAAAAAACAAGAAGTAGAGACAGTGATGGAGAGCGAATGAAGAGGAGTCAAGAGGGCCCAGCGGTGTTAAGAGCAGCTCCCCTCTAATCCGGAGTGACTCACAGCGGAGGGGGGAGGAATAAAAAAATAAAAGTCGAGCTGGAGGAGAGAAAAATGGATCATTCATTTATGCATTCAAGCTGTGTCTTCTTCTTCTCTTCTTCTCTCCAGACGATGCAGCGCTGGCGTGTCCTCGTGCCCTCACCCACTGGGTGCTCACGTCTCCTGTGCCCTGCAGGGACAAATGCCCCCCCGCCCCCCCCTCCCCCACTGCGAGGCTCCATGCGGACCTCAAGGCATGTTGTTTTTTGTTGTTGTTGTTTTTTCTCTGTTTTTCCCCGTTTGCATGACAGATATTAAATCAAAAAGCGCCTTGGCAACAGCACCCCGAGGTCCCGCCAATAGAGCGCTCGTGAATGTAATTGAAGGGAGGGAGGGAAGAAGGGAGGGGGGGGGGAATAAATGAATGAGGAGACTCAGGTGGTCAGCAGGTGTTACAGGTGTGGCCGCTTGTGTTCGATGAGCTCATTTCGTTTTATTTAGCTTTTTATCGTCACACTTGGACAGGAGTGAGTTTCTAAATGCGAGTGTGTGTGTGTGTGTGTGTGTGTGTGGGGGGGGGAAGTCATCTATATGATAATGGTGGAACCTGCAGTGTGTGTGTGTAACGTTTTTACTTTGTGGCGTCTTTGAGGAAAAGTAACGACAACAAGTAAAATCGGGACTCAAACTTAAAACGAGGGGGTTAACGAGAGGGACCGGATTCATGATATTCAGAATTCCCCCGCTGTTGACGGCTCTACTGCAAAGTTAAAGTTAGTCGGATGCATTGTACGCGATCGGGTCGTAGATTTCCCACCGTGTCGACATTCTTTCATGCAATGAATTGCAGCGCATTCATTTGGTCGGTATTTGATTCACTACGACACCGAGTATGAGAACACAAGTGTTCTTCATGCCGATTGTTTGTCCACATCTATTTTCAGGACGTTGTGAAATACTAGAAATCATCAGAAAACCAACTAAAGTTGTGACCTAAAGTTACAGTGAGGAACTTTGATCTGGTCCTGAACCAGTCTCAGTGTCGTCCTGGTCCTCTATAGAAAAGAGGACCAATGCAGTACAATGAGACACTACCTCTTTAGTCCACAGGGGTCGCCAGAACCCACACTAAAAGAAAGTAGTAGTGACTCTAATAACGAGCATTCTACTTTACTTCTCTCTCATTTTAACTGATGTATTACTGTTTGGACGTTGAACCCACATCTTAAAGAAAACACAAAAAACAACAACCTTTAGCGACTAACCGTGAATGATTTCCTAAACTCGATCCATTCGTCTCCGGCTCCCCAGCCGGTCCCTGACATCGCCCCGCTCTCCCCTACACGGTCACACTCGTGTACTCCGGTGTTCGCTTTGTGCCGTAATGGAGTCGCAGCGGAGCTAAATGAAAGCCGAGAGCGCCGCACAGATCAAGCAGCGGGTCTTAATCACCGGAGGACTGAGTGAAGGCTCATTAGCTGAATGGGCTTTAATGGGCTAGTTAGGGAGATGAAGAGACGCCGGCCGCCTCGCACTGCATCAACACATTACCACAGGTAATGACCCGGAGGTAATGGAGGGGGGAGGGGCTCCGTCGCGTGGTCATTTCAGACCGACTTCTTGATTTTATGTTAAATAATAATGTTGAAAGAGAAAATGTGCACCTAACTTACAAGCAGCACGGAGTCAGGAATCCATATTTATGTATTTGTTATTTGGGCGAGGACTTTTTTTAATGACGGCATTTATTTTCAGCTGAGGAGGCTGCAGGAAGCTCGTAGCTAAACCGAAGAAAAGGGAAGTGGAGGAGGACGAGTCTTTCACCCAAAGGAGACGTCGGTTCGTGCCCCAGACGAGAAACCTTCTTAAGTAACCAATTTCTGCAGTTATGTTAATCCAAAACAACGCAATTTTTTCCTCAACCGTAAAGTATTTCACGATCTTTTCCTAAAACTAAAAATATTGCACAATCTTTTCCTTAACCTAAAAGTACAAACAGATTGATGGAGGGAGCAGACGGAGAGCAAGAGAAGCAAGGGACGAGTGTATGTGTGTGTGTGTGTGTGTGTGTGTGTGTGTGTGTGTGTGTATATGTGTGTGTGAGACGCTGGTGTTGTCATTATGCTTTCCCCTTCATTGGAGGCCTGTTCATCTGGCTAATGGGATTGGCTGCAGTCTCTCTCTCTCTCTCACACACAAACACACAAACACACACACACACACACACACACACACACACACACACACACACACACACACACACACACACACACACACACACAGTGGAGGCGGAGAGAAGAAAACAAAAGATGGATGGAGGATGAGGAGATGGAGGTGTGACTGCTCTTGTCAGACTTGTATGATGGGAACAACTGTCGATGGGAGAACATGGGAGGGGAGGAGGAGGAGGAGGAGGAGGAGGAGGAGGAGGAGGAGGAGGAGGAGGTCAATAGATGGCCGTAAAGATGGAGAGTGTGTATTCTCACTGATTGAGAAACTGAGGGAGGGGGAAATGGGAGTGCGATGGATGGATGGAGGTGTCAATAGCAGCCCGAGGATGAAGAGCAGAGGAGAGAAATGATGTGCAGAAGGAGAATGAAGGGTGGTTAAAGGGAAAGGAGGAGGATGGAGACGGGCGAGGAGAAATGACCGAGGCTCTCAGAGGAGAAAAGAAGAAGAAAAAAAACTAACAAATGAGCGAAAGACAGACGCAGCAAAGAAAAAGAAAAAGAATTTTGGAGAAAGAGAGAAGAATAGATGAAGGAAAGTTGTTAAGGTGGCAAGAGATAAGGGTCAAAAAGAAGCAAAGCATCCGTCATGTCATCCTGAAGCACGCAGTGCCACCTCTTCACCTCTCGGAGCTTTTCCTCTTTGTTACACCGTCAAGTGTACTCTCAAAGTGTGTGTGTGTGTGTGTGTGTGTGTGTGTGTGTGTGGTACAATTGTTTTTCTTTTTCTGAGGTCCATTAGAGGCCTTGAGAGGAACCAAACCTTCTCTCCATCTGCTCTGCTGGACAATGAAACAACGGGTCAACACCTCTGCCACGACCCCCGACTTCCACCATGTGTGTGCGTGTGTGTGTGTGTGTGTGTGTGTGTGCAGGACTCTCTCTAACTGCTTTCTTAGACGTGCAGGAGATTGATGAAAACAAAGGCACGGCTTGTTGCTCGTGTCCTCAGCAGCTTGTAATCGTGCGCACGGCTTCCTGGTTCTTTAATCGTCCTTGTTATGTTTTATGACGCTCACGCACCGACGCGCTGCAGAAAAACATCAAGAAAAATCTCATAAATGGACCCGAAGTGTATGGGGAATCCTCAACAGTCAAACATGAGCACTTTTTTCACAGGAAGTGAGTTAAGGTATAAAAACTAAACAGTGAAGGGAAAAGGAGAGAAGGATGGATGAAGGAAAGGAGTTAAGGTGGAAAGAAAGCACACAACTGTCTGACTTTTCACTCGTCCGTCACCTTGTCACCTTGTCACCTTGTCACCTTGTCACCTTGTCACCGAACCTCCAATTGAACAAGAATCAGAACTTCCAAATCTGCCGTATTTATTGAAGGAAATCCTAATTTCCGGGAACGTTTGACCTTGAACTCAACAGTCAAACATGAGCCTTTGTCTCGGTTGCAGTTGTGTTATTTCAGCTGCCATTATGTCCTTCTATTTTTTTAGGAATGTCGGTGTGTGTTCCACCATTTTGGTCCACGTCTAAATATCTCAATAACTACTGCATTAAACGGCCTGAGTCCTAAAACCCAGCGATGAGTCAGCATTTTTGCATTTCCAGTTCCCGCGTCTTAAAGTAAACGTGTTTTTATATTATGATACTTTGGTTTATGTTTATATACTTGCAAAACTATGACGTTCCCATCAGCTGTACTTTAGTTTACTGTGTTTTGCTCTAATTAGCTAATATTAACATGGTAACACGCTATTCTTATTAAAACACACTTGCCACTTTTATAATGTATACTTGTATTAAAGTGCTGTTATCTGCTTGTTGTTTAACATATTTATCTTATGAAAACAATAAACAGTGTATTGTTTTTATTATGTTTACTATTATATTCTCTGTCTATGTTTATTCTTATGCACCTTTCACTTCGTCAAATTCCTCCTATGTGCAACGAACTAAAATACATCATTTTGGTTGTTGCAACATTGTTGCCATGGCCTCATTTATAGAGAAGATACACTCCTTGTCATCGAAATTGTGTTGCATTAAATAAACTAATAACTGAAACCCTCCTCGCAGAGGCAGCGGCAGGAAAAGGAAGTGGATCATTGTTGTTTCTTTGCACCGTCGGGGTTCAGACTCCCGGTGTCGTCCCGCTGCGAGCGCTAACTCCCGTTTCCTCGGCGTCTGTATTTATTTGAGAGGAACGTTGTTGATGCGAGGAGCCGAGTTCTCGTGAGCTATGCTGATGAGCAACTCCCCTTCAGGAAACCCGAGAGCTCGACGCCTTCATTTGCATGCGTGCGCTGGGTGTAAACCTTTGTTCAAATAAAGCACTTCCTGGAGACGGTCTGGAGGTGGCAGGAAGTGAAAGAGAAAAGAAAGAACAGCGTCAGAGAGCAGGCGAGGAGGAAGAGGATGAAGAGGATGAGGAGGTGGAGAGGTGAGGGAGGGATGGATGGGAGACAATGGAAGAGGTGCAGATGGAGATGAGGAGGGAGAGCGGCGTTGAGGGGGATTTTTTTTTTTTAAAGCAGAATTGAAGGCGGGAGATGCATAAGTTGAGAAGGAGAAGGAGACAGATGGAGAGAGCTGGGGAGCCGGAGCCCGAAGAGAGGAGAGATCGGTGAAGGGAAAAAGTTACAGACGGAGAGAGAGAGAGAGAGAGAGAGAGAGAGAGAGAGAGAGTCTTCAAACGGCTGCCTCCTCCGTCTTTGTATAGAAGCCTGTACCCACGGGGGGAAACATAACTAAAAAAAGATTCGATGGAGTTAATGTTAGGAATAACAAAAACAATGGCTTTCTTAAACGAAGAGATCCAAAGTCGCATGACAGCTCATCTAATGTATGATTCTTAAAAAGGAGCCGTCTACTAACCACAGACTGTTTATAAGAAGTGGGCGTCACCCATCGGTTTGTTTTAAAGCCTCGAGTCTGGAGGTTTTGCCGTCGCCATCTTGGATTACGGCCATCATGTTGTTGTTTTTTTACAAACCACTGAACAGGAAGTGACCATATGTGGACTGAGGAGTGACGTAGAGACGCCGTATACGTCTCTGGTGGAGACCTGTCAATCACCTTGTAGCCCCGCCCCTAAAGCGTCCCCTGCTTTATGGTCTGTTTGACTCTAAATCACCATAATTTACTAAATGAACATCATGCTGTATTGAAGAAGACTTGAAACTAGAGATTGAGACATAAACTCATGTTTACAATGTTTACTGAGGGAATACATCAAGAGAGAAGTAGAGTCATTTAGTCCTGAGCTGAATACAACCGAAGAAAAAGTCGATTTTAAACTTTCTGGGTGCAGCTGACGGAGTGACATAAAGAGAGAGAGAAGACAGGACGTCAGATCATTGAAGGCAACAAAAGACGAAGAGCGAGGATGATTGAAACATCGTGTAGAATCTATTACCGAAGCCATCAGAGGGGGATGGATGAGCGGACGCCTGGAAGAGGAGATAAACAACGAGAGGAAAGAACGAGACGGGGCGTCCAGAACGACGGCTTCTGCAACCTGAGAGGAGGAGCGATGCGACGTGGACGCCTGTAGCGTCGGTTCAAAGGAGGAGTTCAGCGCCAGACAGGAGAATAATCACACACTTCTACACTGTCACTTTAAGAGGAGAGAGAGAGAGAGAGAGAGAGAGAGAGAGAGAGCCCGGGTCGCCTGCTACAAAATAAGCAAAACCCAAACAATTAATAATTTTTTATTCATTCCAAACAAAGGCAAGAAGGCCCACAGTTCACATCCACCTGTTCCTGTCCGGGAAAAGGGCTATTCTGTGAATTTCATTATAATTTTGTATATATTGTGCATTTTTCTTAATTTTTTTTTTAATATATTGTGCCTTTTACCAATTATTCTATTCTATTTTGTGTATATATTGTGCATTTTTCTTATAATTATATTGTATTATTTTGGATATATCGTGCATTTATTTTTCTATGAAATTTTCTGTATTTTTGTAAAAAAAAGAGTAAATTTTTCTTATTACAGACTATGTTTTATATTGTGCATTTTTCTTATTATTCTATTTTGTGTATATGTTGTGCATTTTTTCTTATTATTCTATTATATTTTGTGTATATATTATGCATTGTTCTTATTATTATAATATTCTATTTTTTGTATATACTGTGCGTTTTTTATTTTTTATATTATATTGCTTACCTGTATGTATAAATGCCGCTGTAGCGAAACATTTCCCCTTGCAGGATTTAGAAAGTAACGATCTATTTCTTTCTTTTCTCCCGTTCTGCTCCAAGCTTCATTTTTACAAAGTGGATTATGGATTATACGAATTACATGACTCAACTCAGTGATTATAGTGTGTTGGAGCGTAGTGTTTAAAAAAAGAAGAAGGGAGAACTGCAGGAGATAAAAGAGATGAGGAACAGTTATCAGACATGAATCACAAAACAGATGAATCTGATAGAGAAGAGAGGTTTACACAGATGAGATCATATCTTGTGTTGTGTTTGATAAAGTAAGCAGAAAGTAAGCAGAATAACAAAATTATAAGAATTCTGAAGTGAAAAATAAACTTCAAAGTATAGAATATATTACAATGTCATAAAAAGGTGATTAGTACAGTAAAATGTCAAGAAATTTTGAAAATGTGATCATAACTCATATATCCAATATATGATTTATATCGATATATGACTCAAAGAAAAGTGTGTTATTAAAATAGTCATAGTATAGTATGTCAGAACTAGAGTTCTACATCCTGGTGAGTTCAAGTACTTTGTCTTTGTAGGGCAGTATAATATGTCATTGAGATATGAAACGTCATAAAATGTAATTGTATTATGTTGTTAGAGAGTCATAGTATAGTATTTAAAAACATATTAAAGTCATAGTATAGTATTTAAAAAAAATAGACATAGTAAAGTATTTAAAAAAATAAATAAAGTTATAGTATAGTATTTAAAAACATATTAAAATCATAGTATAGTATTTTTTTTAAAGAAGTCATAATATAAAAAAATAATAAAGTCATAGGAAAGTATTTAACACATAATAAAGTCATCGGATAGTATTTAAAAAAAATATATAGTCATAGTTGAAAATGTACAAAAAAAAGTAATATAATATATATATATAAAATATATAGTATGTCCAAATAAGCTATAAAAAGTTATAGTATGTGTTGAATAAATTCATGAAAAGTACTTGTATAGTATGTCAATACAAATAATGTAAAAAAATGTCAAAAAAAAGTCATAAAAAGTCATAATACAATATGTTGAAGAAAGAAATAGCTTAATGTGAAAAAAAATCCAATTGTATTTTGTTGAAAGGTCTTAAAAAAGTCAAAGTGTATACACTAATTAAAACATAGTTATGAATACCATATTCCATTCCTGCCAATGACCCTAAATGCTCCTTTAATTGATCAGTTTCCTTCACACGATTGATCAACACTCCGCCAGCCGCACTAAATCAATCAGGCTGTAAACAAACTGAGATCAAAGAAAAACCACGATGTCGAGGAGCGGCGAGTCGTGAAATCACCCCAAAACGTCTGAGCGGGTCAGACGGACGAGCATCACGTCTCAGACGTGAACGACGAGCGGATAAATCCCGCCGCCGCCGCCGCCGCCACCGCAGGAGGCCGAGAGCTGGTGTGCGTTTGTGTCGAGCACGGCGACTATTGGAGAGCTGTCAGCCGCCGTGACACACACTCTGACGGGCAGCAGCCCCACAGGGGCTCCCTGGGAGGCTGTCAAGAACGAGATGGGGCCAAGAAAGTGTGTGTGTGTGTGTGTGTGTGTGTGTGTGTGTGTGTGTGTGTGTGTGTGTGTGTGTGTGTGTGTGTCCGTCCATGTGCGTCTGCAGGTGGTAGATTGGTGTGGGTGTAGATCAATAATAATCAGCTGCAGTAGAAGTGGAAGTTCACCCAACAGACTCACCACACACACACACACACACACACACACACACACACACACACACGCACACACGAATACACAAATACATGCACAGCAGCAGCACTCAAAAAACAATCCATACACCTCGTGACATTGCACCGTAGTCCAAAACTGAAGTGGCAGCCCTGAACCAAAGAAAACACACACACACACACACACACACACACAAAACAACCTCAAACAAAAGCGCTTACTCGCGCTCAAAAAGTACAGCATAAAAGAAAATGCCTCACCTCTTGGAGGTGGTCTTGATGATGTCAGAGACCTTCTGGATGTAGTCGGTGGCGAGCACCACGATCTCCTCGTCTTCTGAGAAGTTGTCGTGGAAGATTTTGTCCAGCAGGCGTTTCCAGTGAAGCTGCGGTGAGGAGGAGGAATAAAGGTTGTTTTATTTGTTTTGGTAGTCATAAATTATTTAGAGAATCCTAACCGAAAAAGAAAAAAAAACACAAAGCAAACCGTGTATCGACCCCATTGAGTTGAACGCGGTTTATATTCAGTCGAATCGGTTGAAATGATAGAGAGACGATCAATCGACTGATTTAATTTCTCATAGATGAGCTCAGGCTGCAAGTTATGAGTGTAAATAAATACACATTCTAGTTCCTTACAATTCAAAACAGTAGAATCCACGAGCTGCAAAAGAAACGTGCAGCGTGTGACACTGACTTCATTTGATTTGGTCATCAGATTAAACATACGATACGTAATTAGCTTTCAAGCACAATACAAACTTAATATTAATGTTCTCTAAGCTTCAGAACGATTCGGATGCAAACGCCTTTAGAAGCGCAGCCGCCCTCGATGGCGACGGTCAGGAAGTTGGGCGTTCACCTTTTCCTCCGCGTCACTTCATCCGCGTCGACTTTTACGCGACGCGGAACAAGTTGCGCGGCAAATATATGAATTGTTTTGTTTTTCTATCTTTGCACAGAACTGCCGATCAGCCTTTTGCATCGTATCTCGATGCTTGAAAGTCTGCGTTTGGTTGAGTTTAGGCAACAAACCCACTTAAGAAAAGGTTAGAGAAAAGTAGACGTGTTTGGTTTCCCACGGGACGCGAACCCCCGGTCCCTCTGGGTAAAAGCCCCGCGGTCCAATAACGAAGCGGATGGTTTCAGCAGGGAGGCTGCTGTTCGTTCCCCGCGTGAAGCCAGAAGTTAGTATGATGATGTTTGTGACACGTAACTTGCACACTTACGTTTATATTTGAACTATTTTAACCCAAATAACGATCTTAACAAAGTCGTTTTGTTGCCTGAACCTCACTGAGTTTCATATATATAGCTGTAGCCAGCTGTAGCCAGCTGTAGCCAGCTGGGGCTCCTGCTAGCGCTCCGTCACTTCCCCGCTAACTTCCGCTAGCTCTCCGCTAACTTCTGCTAGCTCCCCGAAAACCACCGAAGGTAGCGGGACCAGGCTCGACACCCGACTTGGGCAGAGGGGACGCGGGCAGTAGCAGCAGCAGCGGGCGGTAGCAGCAGAAGCGCTAGCTAGCAGCGATAGCTAGCATTGCTACTAGCTTGCTACAGCGGGGACACTGATCAGCCGTAGGAGCGGCTTGTAACCCAATGTTTACGGTATATATATATATACACATTTATGATACCCTCGAGTTTCAGTGTTAATTAGCGGTCTGTTTCCTAGTTTTACTCGTCCAGAAAAGTCAAATTAAAACAGGAAACTAAACCCTTTGGTTGTTCACAATGAAGCCGAGACAACAAGAGATGGTGTGGAGGGATCGCTTTAAATTCACTTACAATGTTTGCATTTACTTTGCTCCTTGGCAAACAACGTCTTTTTTGGTGGTTAGTTGTTTGCGCGCCAGAATCTTTGTAACGCTGATGAGATTTTAGTTTAGTTTTACAGTGAATGAAGAAAGAAAAATCTCTCCTCCTTCCCTCCTTCCCTCATCTGTCCCTCCCTCAAACATGAAACATCTTGAGGATTTCATGTCAGTGTTCCCGCTGCTTCAGAGGAGAGCCACCCTCCTGCCTTGCACCCTCCTGCCTTGCACCCTCCTGCCTGCGTCTCCAGTGTCTCCCCCCTCCCTCCATGATTTCCACCATCTACCAATGTCTCCTCATTTCCTCCTTTTCTCTCTACCTACTCTTTTCATTCCATCGCTCAACCTCCCCGTCTCTCCCCGCGGGCAGACAGCTTTTTCAGAGTCGCTTTGGCCTCTCTGTGTGTGTGTGTGTGTGTGTGTGTGTGTGTGTGTGTGTGTGTGTGTGTGTGTGTGTGTGTGCGTGTAGCGCTTCAACAGTCCCTCCCTCACCCAAACACACCAACACATTCGCCACACTACTTAAAATGCTCAGTTGGAGTTCAAATCTTAATCCATCACGTCTGCTTCTACCCAAAATGCACGGCACGACACACACACACATCATATATGTGTGTGTGTGTGTGTGTGTGTGTGTGTGTATGTTTGCAGCACTCACACTGGGAGCGATGCGCTGCAACTGTCGGAGGGTGATGCGGTTATACATGGTGCTGATGTCCTTTCTTTGGTCATCATATTCTGACACAGTGATCTGGAGAGAGAGAGGAGGTTTTTACTCAACACTGCTCACACACACACACACACACACACACACACACACACACACACACGCGCGCACACACACGCATGCATGCACATGAACAAACACTTGCAAATCAGCTCACGTTGGCCAGACGCGTCTCCAGCTGGATGATCTCCTTGGACTTCTGCGTGGCGTTGTGAGCTCCCAGCATGCTCAGCAAGCGCTCCATCAGGGCCTTGTACGCCGCCAGGATCTGAGAGGCACAATGACAGCGGCGCTAATAGACAGGAGGAGCCGCGACATCATCGGTAATGGCCGGTGACGGAATGGTGGGGGGGTCGACATGTGGCAAAGTGGACGGGACAACAAAAGCACAGCGGGCGACCGAGGAAAACAGGTGGATTGATGAGGAAGAGAGAGAAGGAAGGACAGATGGAGGAAGGAAAGAAGGGGAAGAAGAAGGAACGGAGGGAGGTAGGAGAGGAGGAGATAAGGAGCTCAGAGGAAGTCAAGTATGAGGGAAAGGAAGGAAAGGATGAAGGTGGGAGGAAGAGTGTGGATAGATCATAGACTGAATGTAAGAAGTGGACGTAGTCTGAGTCGACGTTTTGAAGCCTTGAGTTCGGCGATTTGGTCGTCGCCATCTTGTCTTTTTTGCAACTGGCGAACAGGAAGTAACCATATTTGGACGGCGGATGAGCGACGTGGAGAGGCGTTATACGTCTCTGGAGTCGACCTGTCAATCACCTTGTAGCCCCGCCCTAAAGCGTCCCCTGCTTTATGGTCTGTTTGACTCTAAATGAGCATAATTTACTAAATGAACATCATGCTGTATTGAAGAAGACTTGAAACTAGAGATTGAGACATAAACTCATGTTTACCATGTTTACTGAGGGAATACATCAAGAGAGAAGTAGAGTCATTTATATAGACTTCTATACAACCAGAGGAGTCAAACCCTGGTGGTCAGGAGAGAGAATGCAGCTTTAACACATTAAGCATATACTTGTATACAACCAGAGGAGTCGCCTCCTGGTGGTCAGGAGAGAGAATGCAGCTTCAACACATGAAGCATATACTTCTATACAACCAGAGGAGTGAGGGAAACAGGAAGTGGGGGAAAAGAGGAATTCGGGAAGATGGGAAGTAGAGCGGGACAGAGAGGGATAACTATCTCATGGAAAAGAAAGGGAGGAAAAAAGCGGGACTAAAGGGTGATGAGGGTGAAAGAGGGGGATGATGGGATGGCGTTGAAGATGGAGGCGTGTTTACCTTCATACTGTCCTCATCCTGTCCCAAGTAGAGGCTCCTCTCGGGCAGCGTGAGCCCTTCCTGGTCGATCTGAACGCACATTCAGAGGACTGGTTAATATTTTAATAATCTGTACGTCTGTAATAAGCAATGCCTGCACGTAGAGTCATTATCCGTCTCGACCTGTCATCTTTTATTAAATATTTAACTTTTATATCCTTGCTGTTCGGCACACATTCGTCTTAGCCTTTCCTGGAGCTTTCACCTAAATCTCACAGCCCTCCTCAGTAAATTAGCACAACTAGTCCTGTGGTGTCACATGATATTAGTGCAGAAATGTGATAAAAGGCTGAATATGAATTGTGAGAAAAAAACTCACTCTGACCTCTGACCCCCAATGTTTTCTTTTAGACAATCGCACCGTTCATCATCACCAGATGTAAAAGCTGTCGTAATCATTATATTTTAATCTTTCGGACGGCTTCCATTCGGAAAAATCGCAGTGGGGAACTCAGCTTAAAATTGTGATGTTTAATTAAAAAACATTTTATTCTACATGTCAACATTTAGAACTCCGTCCCAAATAAACCGTTTGAAGTAACCAGATGCTGTAAAAAAAAAGTTTAAATTCTGAGCTCCTCGCCGCAACTAGGAAGCCGTGATTGATTCGGCTGAGACCGACAGTCACGTGACCAAAAGTTAGGGAAACTTTGACTGAACTTCCTGCTGCTGGACACAGAGAGAGAGGAGAGCCTGTAGTTCAATATATATATATATATATATATATATATATATATATATATATGTAGCATGTTTATACATGTAGCATGTTTAAATATGTAGCATATTTTTTATATGTAGCATGTTTATATATGTAGCATGGTTTAAATATGTAGCATTGTTCTATATATGTAGCATATTTATACATATGTAGCATGGTTATATATGTAGCATGCACAGCCTATCCAACATTGGTAACACTTTGGTAACACTGGGTTTATTCACCGGTTTATTCACCGACTTTAAGAGGGATCTGACTGGGCTTTAAGTGGCACCCAAATAGGCTACATTATGGGTTTCGGTGAATAAACCCAGTCCGCACCAACTTGAAACCAGTATGGGCAAACACAGGTGAGGCCACCGTGGAAACTGCGGACAAACCCACTTGGGACCCTTATCTGCAGCCCAAATGTAAACCTTATGGGCCCCACATGGACATGCTGGCTGGGCACCTGGCAACATCACTAGAATAACACACACAGAAACCCAATCTCCTCTCACCCTGATGGCGTTCCTGGAGGAGTTCTTGTCGTCCACGTTGACGGTGAGGGAGAAGAACACGGCGGTGCTGTAGACGCCCTGCGTCCGGTACAGGAGCTCGTTGAAGTCCGGCCTCAGCGGGGCGCCCTCCCTCTCCCACCCGGCGGCCCCGGGAGGGGCCCCGACCAGGTCCCACCCTCCGCAGTCGTCGATCACCTCCGTCATGGGGTCGGATCCCAAGTTGTCGATCTCCTGGATGTCCACGCAGGCTCGATAGAACTCCTTGACCTTGCGCTCCGCCGAGTCGGGGCCCTGCCGCCGTATGGGCTGCAGCAGGAGGCGCTCCAGCTTCTCCTCGTTGTGCTCCCCGATGGCGGTGATGATGCCGTAGCTGAGCTTGTCCTCGGGGATGCCGTGGCGCCTCAGCCATCCGCCGCACGCGAAGGAGTAGAAGTCCTGGCAGGGCTGGATGGTCGGGTCGATGTTGCCCTGAATGAAGCGCGCCGCCCGCAGCAGGGTGCGCTTGCGCTGGCAGTCCTGCCGGCACTGCGGGTCCTGCAGCGCGTCCAGGGAGATGACCTTAAGCGCCAGCATGCTGCCCAGGATGACGCACATGCCCGCCGCGAAGACCAGCGCCGACAGGAGGCAGATCTCCCTGCGGCTCCAGCGGGGGAGCCCCCCTCCGCCGCTGCTGGTGCTGCTCAGATCGCGGTTCCGGCCGTTGGACATGGTCCCGCCCCGGCCGCGCCCCGCATGGCGGTCCAGGCTGCCCCCCAGGTGGAGGGTCATGCCGTTGCTGAGGATGTCGCTGCTGCAGCGGCCGCCATATTTCACTTCCTGGAACTCGTCGTAGTGCGCAGTTAGTGAGTACGTCTTCTCCATGGCGGTGCACCGGGCCCAGGGGAGCAGCAGGGCGAGGACCAGAACAAGGGTGGTGGTTTCTAGCGTCCAGCCATGAGGACTCCTACGCAGACGGAGAGCAGGACGTCCACCAAAGGCTGAGACACTGAAGGGAAGTCAAATAAAATCCAAGTCGGCCCTCTTTAGGCAAAGTCCCATTTATTCTTTTCAAATCAAAAGCCAGCCGAGCGACGGGCTCCCATTGTGCACCAGGAATCTCACGGGTCCTGTTCTCTCTCTCTCATCCTCTCTCCCTCCGCTGCCTCTCCATTTGTCCTCCTCTTCTCCAACCAGTTACAGGTGACCTGTCGATGAAAATAGAAAGGAGACGGGAAGAGGGCCGTAAGTCAAGGGAGATGGCGGGAAACCGAACACATGATTACAAACAGCTGAGAATGACAAAGTGACACACACACACACACACACACACACACACTTTGTCTTGTTGTGTGTCGGCAGAAGCTGTTGGATTGATCGGTGATAGTCGGAGACGATGTCCCCGGGTGACTCGCGGGCGTTGGATGGATCAATGTAGGCATGGAGCGGCGTCAGCTGGGCAGGAGATGTGGCAATCACCATAACTTAGCTGGTGTCAGTGCACATTTATTTTTATATTTATGTATTTTACAGAAGGACCGGGGGGAGAATTTATGTCCTCTTCTGTCTCACCAAACTGAAGAAGACACTTACAACACAGCGGGCATCAGGTTTTTAAAGCAATAACAAGCTATCGCATGGCAAGCAGAGGACAAAATATCACTCATGCGTCCCTAAGTGTTTTTATTTTAGGACTCCATACGCTGATTCATGGCGTTTTCTGTCAACTAGACGAACGCAGACAAAATATATTTTGTGAGCATCTCTCTCTGCTTCTGCTAATGCTCTCTTCATAAAGCCCGTAGGCGATATCACAAGCCTTTAGACGGAGAGATGCTCTGGACGCTGCCCCGGTATGAGTTTACACTGTGTGTGTGTGTGTGTGTGTGTGTGTGTGTGTGTGTGTGTGTGTGTGTGTGTGTGTGTGTGTGTTTGCAGTGAACTCGCTGAAAAGCGATCTGTGAAAATTGATCCCCGTTATCTCCTCTGAGAAAAGCAAACTCCAGCACGGATGTCTTTTACAAGCTTTTATGGGAGTGCTGTATGCAGATAAGAAGGGGAGGTTGGGACTGAAATAAGAAGTTTCGTTTCGTTTCGTGTGTTTACAGGTGAACAAAAAGAGAGAGAAGTAGCGGGCATCTTCCTCCTGTGAGAGGTCATCATCCGAATCATGAGGTGATGATGGAAATGGGTTCATTGTGTTGCAGGGGGAAAGAGTGACAGACAGAATACAGAGCATCGGCGGTGAAGAGATGCAACGATCGTCTACCGCTGCAGACGTCTGAGGGTTCGAGTCCCGTTGGCAATGACACCGTGTTTGTTGGTGGGGAACCCAACGAGGGGTTCTCCGTGCAACTCCTCTGGGATAACGCTGAGGTGAAGTGTTTACCTTCAATGTCAATGCAAGGAGTACTGAACCTCCACATGGGAAGGGTCCGCACATGACACCCGCTAGTTCTAGTTCTGCAAACACCCATTGGCTCTCAGGCAACCCGAGGGGCGTGTCGACGTCTGTCTTTGGTCAACAGCAGCTGGCGATCAGCGGATTACCAGCGCAGCCAGTTGGTAAATAAAATACTCGCGAGTTGGGAGCGAAAACACGTTTTCCATCAAGACAGATCCTTCAGCGGCGATCTTTGCCCTTCTGCTTTTGAGCTATTTGTCCTGCAAACGGATGTTAGAGATTAACCTTTTTTTTGGTGGCTTGTTCAACGAGCTGGGGAGCGGGAAGAGACGTGAGACGTGAGATGTTGTGAATTAGATAAGAAGGAGATTACGGCCGTCGCCATCTTGTTTGTTTTTTTGCAACCGATGAACAGAAGTGATCGTATTAGGACTGAGGAGGAGTGACGTAGAGACACCGTATACGTCTCTGTAGAGACCTGCCAATCACCTTGTAGCCCCGCCCCTAAAGCGTCCCCTGCTTTATGGTCTGTTTGACTCTAAATGACCATAATTTACTAAATGAACATCATGCTGTATTGAAGAAGACTTGAAACTAGAGATTGAGACATAAACTCATGTTTACAATGTTTACTGAGGGAATACATCAAGAGAGAAGTAGAGTCATTTATATAGACTTCTATACAACCAGAGGAGTCACCCCCTGGTGGACATTAGAGAGAATGCAGCTTTAACACATGAAGCATAGACTTCTATACAACCAGAGGAGTCACCCCCTGGTGGTCAGGAGAGAGAATGCAGCTTTAACACATGAAGCATAGACTTCTATACAACCAGAGGAGTTGCCCTCTGGTGGTCAGTAGAGAGAATGCAGCTTTAACACATGAAGCATATACTTCTATACAACCGAAGGAGTTGCCCTCTGGTGGTCAGGAGAGAGAATGCAGCTTTAACACATGAAGCATAGACTTCTACACAACCAGACTTCTTTTTGCAGAGGGAAAAACTAAATAAGACTACTCCTGCCAGCAGCCACCATCAAGGTAAAAAAACACTAACTGGGTTTATTGCTTGTCATTTCCAGTACAAAATCACACACAAAACTGTGCTTTCTGTTTAAAAAGTGCAAACATAGGAAGATAGCAAGTCTGATCTGGAGCACACAGCTGATAGGTGCATGGTTAGTTTACATGACATAACAGAAACATGTGTGGAAAGAGAAGCGGCGTGGTGACATCATGTGATCCCACGCCAGCAGCAGAGCAGAGGCGACCGGGCATCTTATCGCGGTGGAGCGGTGTTTCTGTGCCGCGTCGTTATCAGTTCAACTTATCATCCATCAATCCTCTGCTCTGCTGCACACACACACACACACACACACACACACACACACACACACACACACACACACACACACACACACACACACGTATCTACGGTGCAGATTCAGTATGATCATGTCTTATAACGTGAATATTACAGAACTGCTGCTCAAGATGCAATATGCAGATGCACTTTCACGTATGTCACAACTCCTTAAGCATTGTAATGAATTATGATGCACGCATGCACTCACACACACACACACACACACACACACACACACTGAGTGGACATCCAGCGTATGGGTAATGGATTGGATGTTGCGGGTACCATCACAGGGAGAGCAATGCGTGATGAATGGCTATTTACCGAACATGACAGGGCCTAATATCTTAGAGTCATACTAATACTGCTGCACACACACACACACACACACACACACACACACACACCACACACGCACAGACACTTTATTTCTCTCTCTCACTGCACATACATACACGCATAAAAAAACCACCCCTGGTGATGCATAGCGACTTGTCAGTTGTCCCAGCAACAGACAATCTCTTATTCACATGAAGCAGGGCGGGTTCTCAACGTGTGGTCCGGGGACCTTCAGGGGGTCCTGCAGCTTGACACCAAATGGACAGAAAGGTCTATTGAATCAAAATTAACTGTAAAAGCGTCATTTCTACTCAGAGAAAATCCAGTAATTCTGTCTTCTCGACGCCAAAAAACTTCTGTTAAGAATCTGCGATTCTTGGGACACTTTGACCCCTGAACGATACGAGGTTCGCCCAGTAAGAAAAACATGCATAAAACATGAAACATAAGATGATATCTAGCCGTTAAAAAAAGGCTGAATAGCATGTCTTTACAGCTGGAGCGATGGAGATAACCTGCAAGGAGAGAGAGATGTGTAGCAAACTGCCCTTCCTCTCGCTTCTGTAACCAACGATAATAAATCCTCACAGGAGATCAATGGATAATCAATAAGCGGAGGCCTCTGATGGCCCGGGTTAAGGAGCTTCTGCAGATGGATCGCAGCTCCGCGTTCATAAATGTCTCCATGTAACTGGCTTCACGCACAGAGGACGCGGCGGCGTCAGCTAAATCGATTCAGCCGAGTTACAAGTGAATATTTTACCAAACTCTAAATAGAAAGTTCCCCCCGCTCGTCGCAAACGACGTCACGCTCGTGTGCATCGGCAGGAGCGACCCGCCAGAGGCCTTGGAATTGGAATTACAGGCTTTATTGCTCCGGGAGTTAACGCGTCGACACATTAAAGAAGTGTTCCCCCCCGCGGTCCGAGGGGAAGCCGTCGGATTCGTTGACAGCGAGACGTAAAGTCGCCCGCGGTCGACATCGACGGGCGCAACGGAATTGCAAAGTCGGCAACGATCGCCGGAGGGCACATATAAAGAGACCGTAAAGGACCGTGCATGTTTTATTTATATATATTTGACTCTGTCGGTATGATTCACGGGTGAATGGATACTGTAGCAAGAAAAGAAAAGTTGCTCCTGGTCTGTTGCCCAACTGCGACGACACAGGAAGTGGAAACACATTCAGAAACTGCCACTTCCTCCAAACTCCTCTCAGTGTCTGTGACACAATAACTTCACCATGAACATAAATTCTTCCCTGCTCTGCACTTTGTGATGATACTCGGTGGTGGCCAAAAAAACAAGAGCTTAGCGGAGGGACTCCATATACTTTTATCTCCTCTCAGGCGAGTGACGTCACCTGAAAGCCCCTCTATAAATGCTTTATTATCCCCTAATCAAAGCGGTCACAGAGCCTGACCCCCCTCCTCCCCATACGGAGCTGTGCGGTGGCTCAATGGGTTCAGTGGGCCCCTCCAGCCTTATCGCCGGTCGCCAGAGGCTGCAGTAGAGGGCCACGGTGCGTTTGTGTGTGAGCTACGGATTTGGACACACGGCTCAGGAGCCCAATATAACAGCAGGAGATGCGTCTTTAGGCACAGACCCCTTCGTGGGGGCCGTTAAAACTAGATTTTAATGCATTGCAGCGTATGTGGGAGACGCACAATGGGCTCTTTAAGTCTATTTATTTATTATAGCAGAAGAGTTTGAGTCACTTGAAGAACACACACACACCACAGACACACACACACTGACATAACTCCACACTACAGTCACATTATTGGTGTTTTTACCTCTTCCACCTGTAGCCTCACTGCGCTGACAGCAGTTAGAAGTCCTCTCACCCTCTCATAGCCCGCCGTGCTGTGGATTATGAGCCGAATGAATCATCGCTGTATGCATTTGCATCTGTGAGGTTTTAAGTTATGCTCTTTGAACAATAAGAGAAGAGGTATTAAATTGCACTTTTCTTAAGTGGAGGAAAAAGCGCGTGACTCTGCGATTGATTGATAATTAAAACTGATTTATAAAGTATGCACCGTGTGTTAGGATTTCTAACTTTTTCGGTGAGATGCAGGCGACCAGGAAGCTGCTGGTGATGCAACATAAATACATATATATATGTATAAAAAACTAAAAACTAAAAATCGCATATGTTGATATTTACTTCCAATGATGTTAAATAAATTTTCTCTGTCGGGTCACCAACGACGCAAACACGCTTTACAGAAAGTGCAACATAAAGAGGATAAATAAAGACATAAATCCACGCGCGTTGCTCTCACTTGACGCGTCATCCTTCTGTAAAGTGACCCACAGACCGGCTCCACAGACCGGACCCACAGACCGGACCCACAGACCGGCTCCGCGTCCACAGCCAGCCGACACGCGCGTCTCTTTACTGGCCATGAAAACTTCTAGCCCCGCTCTCTGACACGTGAGGAAAAGACCCCAAAACACACGAGTGGACCCCTCACCTGCCTGCTAAACACGTGACTCACAAGTTCATTTATGGCATTGTATTTCCCCTTTATCCTCGCGTCCGTGATTTGAAAGCAGCCCCGTGATTAGCCGGGTTCAGTCTGCAGAGCATGGAGACCATGGAGACCCTACCTGTGGAGGAGTGGGAATGTCTCCTGCGTGGAGCCGCGAGCAGCGCCTCGTGCGGGTCTGAGCTGAGAGGAGATCCACTGCAGCGCGACCGAGTTATCCTGTTTCCCTCCGGAGATCCTCACGCACCGGATCCACAGCGCGCTCTGCCGCCGCTGCCGCTGCGCACTGACTGCGATGTATGGAGGAGAGAGGGGGGGGCGGGGGGGGGGGGGGGGGGGAGGAGTGGGATCAGTGGCGGTTCTACATGTAATTACGCCCCGGGCGAGACCCCCCTCCGAACGCCCCCCCCCCCCCCCCCCCCCCCCCCCCCCCTCCCCCAAGTTTATCTTTTTTTTATTTTTATAAACTTATAAACTTAAATTTCACAATTCCGGCTCTTTTTAGAGAACCGGCTCTTTCGGCTCCCAAATGGCTCTTCAGATTTTTTGGTGCTTAAATTAATTTATTACCAACAATAATGTAAAATTATGCACTATATGAATTACTAATGTAAAAAAAAAACATGCACTATATCAAATGTTTATTATATAAATACACTTTTATGTATACACTCTAGAGTGATAAAAAAAAAAGAAGTGAAAGTGCAAAAACAAACGTTTAACTATTTACAAATGAACTTAACTAACTTTTAAACTATTTTAAACTTTTAGCTTTTTAATACTTAACTTTAAAGTGAAACAACATACAGAAGCTTACAGAATCACACAACAAAATATAAATTAAAATGTGTAAAACAAAAAGAAAAAAATGAGCATCCAGAGTTTTGTCCTTCAGTGAAGGTTTACATGGAGAAAGACCAAGAGCCTCAGCTGTGAGGGCTGATCCTGTTTCTTCTCTTAATGATCTGTTGGAGAACATTCTCTCTGAGGGGACTGAAGCTGCTACGATGCACAGTCTCGTGACGTCACATGAACTGTGTAACTCCCGCCCCTTTGCTCAGCGCAGGCACAGAGACGACGCCACACATATTGACCAATCAAATGGAGAGAGCGGGAGGAGAGAGGGAGAGAGAGGAGAGAAGGAGGAGGAGGGAGGCAGATAAAGGGGGAAGAGAAAGAGGAGGGGAGAGAGAGAGAGAGAGAGAGAGAGAGAGAGAGAGAGAGAGAGAGAGAGAGAGAGAGAGGGGAGGGAGAGAGAGAGAGAGAGAAAGGAGGGGAGAGGAAGAGAGGGAGAGGGGAGGGAGAGAGAGAGAAAGGAGGGGAGAGGGAGAGAGAGGGGAGGGAGAGAGAGAGAGAGAGAAAGGAGGGGAGAGGGAGAGGGGAGGGAGAGAGAGAGAGAAAGGAGGGGAGAGGGAGAGAGAGGGGAGGGAGAGAGAGAGAAAGGAGGGGAGAGGGAGAGAGAGGGGAGGGAGAGAGAGAGAGAGAAAGGAGGGGAGAGGGAGAGGGGAGGGAGAGAGAGAGAAAGGAGGGGAGAGGGAGAGAGAGGGGAGGGAGAGAGAGAGAAAGGAGGGGAGAGGGGAGAGAGAGGGGGAGGGAGAGAGAGAGAGAGAAAGGAGGGGAGAGGGAGAGGGGGAGGGAGAGAGAGAGAAAGGAGGGGAGAGGGAGAGAGAGGGGAGGGAGAGAGAGAGAAAGGAGGGGAGAGGGAGAGAGAGGGGAGGGAGAGAGAGAGAGAGAAAGGAGGGGAGAGGGAGAGGGGAGGGAGAGAGAGAGAAAGGAGGGGGAGAGGGAGAGAGAGGGGAGGGAGAGAGAGAGAAAGGAGGGAGAGAGGGAGAGGGGAGAGAGAAATTGATAGAGAAAGGAGGGGGTGGGAGAGATGGAGAGAAAATAGGGGAGAGCGAGAGAGAAAGAGAGAGAGGGTGGAGGAGAGATAGAGGGAGAGAGAGATGGAGCGAGAGAGAGAGGCTGGAGGAGAGAGCGAGAGGGGGTCCTTCATTAACAAGGTAAAACACACACACACAGAGTTAAACACACACACACACACACACACACACACACACACACACACACACACACACACACACACACACACACACACACACACACAAGTTAAACAGATGTTAATCCTTGTCCTCTGGCTGTGCTTTTAAAAAATTATTATTCTCTTTTCATTTGTTTTTTTAAATGTGTATTTGTGCATATTTTATAATATTGTTGACTCTTTTCTTTGTGCAGACACGTTCTACTTGCATTGTTGTTGTTTGTCATCCGATTAACTTGAAATGAAGACTTTTGAAGCTCGACTCAGCATCCAAACATCCTGATTATATAAACACAACAAAACCGTCTGCACACTTGTTTCAAAGCTCACAATATATGTATATTAAACATCCCATAATAATCAATGAATGCATGTGTTCCACCCCTCCATCCAAAATGAAGGAGTCTCTTCCACTGATTGATATTATCGGCTGCAACATTTTTACGATTCCACCAAATCACACAAAGTCTATTTTAGTAATAAATCTCTAAACATTAATCTCCACGTCGCCTGAAAGTCACAAACTCAACTAATCAAAACCAAAAGGTCACTAAATATTATTATGCAAATGAGCCGGGTAACTGACCATTTCATCACCGCGACCCCGTTCAGAGAGAGAGAGGAGGGGGAGGGCTGCAACCACAAATATATATATACCGTTGGGTTTTTCATGTACTCTAATTTCAAAAGTAGTCTTTTTAATGTACTGTCACCTTAAAAGTAGTGTTTTTTCATATACTCTTGTATTTAAAGTAGTGTTTTTTCATATACTCTTGTATTTAAAGTAGTGTTTTTCCCCCCAAATATTTTCTAAATAAAGGTAGTGTTTTTCTTATGATCTTGTATTAAAAGTAGTTTTTCTTAAAAGTAGTGTTTTTCATATTCTCTCATGATAAAAGTATGGTTCTTATATACTCCCCTACTATAAGTGGTGTTTTCTTTCATATAATTTCATAATAAAAGTACTGTTTTTCATATGATCTTGTATTAAAAGTACTGTTTTTCATATTCTCTCATGATAAAAGTATGGTTTGTATATACTCCCCTACTAAAAGTGGTCTTTTTTTTTCATAATAAAAATAGTGTTTTAGTATACTCTTATATTATCAAATACAAAGTAGTATGTTGTACATACTGGCATACTAAAAGAAGTGTTTTTCACATGCTCTAAAAACAAAAGTTTTCTATACATTCTTGAATAAAAAGTAGTATTTTTTACATACTCACAAATGTAGTGTTTTTCATATACTCTCATGATAAAAGTATGATTTTGATTTACTCCAACTAAAAGCAAACTTGTTTTATATACTCTTGAATTAAAAGTACTGTTTTATTCATATATTTTCATAATAAAAGTAGTGTACTTCATGTACTCATCTTAAAAGTAGTGTTTTTCATATAGTCTCATGATAAAAGTATGGTTCTTATATACTCCCCTAGTATAAGTGGTGTTTTTTCATGTTTTTCATACACCCTCGTATTAAAAGTCATCTAGATTTACATCCTACAGCTCCACCCCTGACGGTACCTAAGCGATTATCCTCATGTATTACCAAAGAGAAGTTCCCTGATTACTTTGTGATGAGTGCTGGCTGTTCGCCGCCTTTTCATTTACCTCCACCGCAAACGACTCCGTGGAGCATTTCATTCCTTCCTCTTGCGGATGTGATTTCCTCAGCTAATTTACCTTTAGCTCGGGGCCATTTTTATCCCACCTTTCCCCGGCCGTTGAAAAAAAAATAAAATAATGCTAACAACGGCGAGACAAAGCGGGCGCTCTGGCCTCTAATCCGGCTCAGCGAAGCAGTGGATTTGGGTTCAGCTGCAGGCGGCACAGAAGCGGGACACTTGGGTGAAATTATGCCGCGACACTCGTCGCCTACAGACCCAGAATCACAACGAGTGCCCCAGCAGGCCGGTGGGGGATGTTGATGATGAGCAGATGAGCCGGGGTATCGATGTCGGAACGGGAGCGGAGCGCCCGGACGAGTGGTGTTCAGGTCCCTCGGCACTTTGGTTCATCCTCATTTTTATTAGGCTGTTATTTACACACCTGCTGCCACCGGGACGGACGAAGGAAACTCACCCTCTCAAACAGACAAACACAAACACACACAAACACAAGCACACACTTATACAAACAACAACACGGCAAGCAAACACACACACGCACACCTGCGCTGAGACTTCCTCTTCACAGTAATCGAAAAAATCTATATGAGGCAGGTGGCCACCTCCGGTTCTGCCGAGTGAAGCCGATATGCCTTAAAGCTGCATTCTCTCTCCTGACCACCAGGGGGTGACTCCTCTGGTTGTATAGAAGTATATGCTTCATGCCTTAAAGCTGCATTATCTCTCCTGACCACCAGGGGGTGACTCCTCTGGTTGTATAGAAGTATATGCTTCATGCCTTAAAGCTGCATTCTCTCTCCTGACCACCAGGGGGTGACTCCTCTGGTTGTATAGAAGTCTATGCATCATGCCTTAAAGCTGCATTCTCTCTCCTGACCACCAGGGGGTGACTCCTCTGCTGGTATAGAAGTCTATGCTTCATGCCTTAAAGCTGCATTCTCTCTCCTGACCACCAGGGGGTGACTCCTCTGGTTGTATAGAAGTCTATGCATCATGCCTTAAAGCTGCATTCTCTCTCCTGACCACCAGGGGGTGACTCCTCTGCTGGTATAGAAGTCTATGCTTCATGCCTTAAAGCTGCATTCTCTCTCCTGACCACCAGGGGGTGACTCCTCTGGTTGTATAGAAGTCTATATAAATGACTCTACTTCTCTCTTGATGTATTCCCTCAGTAAACATTGTAAACATGAGTTTACGTCTCAATCTCTAGTTTCAAGTCTTCTTCAATACAGCATGATGTTCATTTAGTAAATTATGGTCATTTAGAGTCAAACAGACCATAAAGCAGGGGATGCTTTAGGGGCGGGGCTACAAGGTGATTGACAGGTCAGAGAAGTATACTGTACATCACTCCTCCGCATTCCAAATGTGGTAACTTCTGTTAATTGATTGCAACAAAAAAAAAAACATGTCGACGGCCGAAAGCCCAAATAGTGAGCGACACACAACACACACACACTACGTCCACTCTTTTTTTTTTTTTTACAGTCCATGGTGGCAGACTATTTTTTGAGCGTCTGAAAATATATACTTTTTGCCCTGGTTCACTTGATTCATCAAGGTCCCCAATGCAGCTGGCATCTCACGAAGGAAGTCAGAGACTGAGATGATAATACTATAGATTTGTTATACAGTGGGTTGGTTTCACGAGAACACTGGAGCCGGCGTGTGAGCGGTGATAAATGGGTGCCACCTTCCTTCGGGGATGGGTGCAATAGAATTACAGCGGTAGCCTCTGGGTGTCTCTCGGGTTTAGCCCAACTGAAGATGGATGGAGGGGGGCTCCCCTGAAAGGTGCAACAACTTAGATAAGAGCAGAAGGGAGGAGGACGAGGAGGGGGATGTTTTTTGCTGCTGTCTGCTCAGCACCTGAGCCTGACCTCTGACCCCGCCCCGATCTTCCCCACTCAGACAGACTAATGGGGAACTGGGACCATTTATATTCCTCACCCCCACCACCATGCACCCTACCTCAGCTGCTCATTTCTTTTGTGCAAACAATGAACAGAAGTGTCCGTATCTGGAATGAGGAGTGAGAGATGACGTATACGTCTCTGGTGTAGACCTGTCAATCATCTTGTAGCCCCGCCCCTAAAGCATCCCCTGCTTTATGGTCTGTTTGACTCTAAATGACCATAATTTACTAAATGAACATCATGCTGTATTGAAGAAGACTTGAAACTAGAGATTGAGACATAAACTCATGTTTACAATGTTTACTGAGGGAATACATCAAGAGAAGTAGAGTCATTTATATAGACTTCTATACAACCAGAGGAGTCGCCCCCTGGTGGACAGGAGAGAGAATGCAGCTTTAACACATGAAGCATATACTTCTATACAACCAGAGGAGTCACCCCCTGGTGGTCAGGAGAGAGAATGCAGCTTTAACACATGAAGCATATACTTCTATACAACCAGAGGAGTCACCCCCTGGTGGTCAGGAGAGAGAATGCAGCTTTAACGCATGAAGCATAGACTTCTATACAACCAGAGGAGTCACCCCCTGGTGGTCAGGAGAGAGAATGCAGCTTTAACACATGAAGCATATACTTCTATACAACCAGAGGAGTCACCCCCTGGTGGTCAGGAGAGAGAATGCAGCTTTAACACATGAAGCATAGACTTCTATACAACCAGAGGAGTCACCCCCTGGTGGTCAGGAGAGAGAATGCAGCTTTAACACATGAAGCATATACTTCTATACAACCAGAGGAGTCACCCCCTGGTGGTCAGGAGAGAGAATGCAGCTTTAACACATGAAGCATATACTTCTATACAACCAGAGGAGTCACCCCCTGGTGGTCAGGAGAGAGAATGCAGCTTTAACACATGAAGCATAGACTTCTATACAACCAGAGGAGTCACCCCCTGGTGGTCAGGAGAGAGAATGCAGCTTTAACACATGAAGCATATACTTCTATACAACCAGAGGAGTCGTCCCCTGGTGGTCAGTAGAGAGAATGCAGCTTTAACACATGAAGCATATACTTCTATACAACCAGAGGAGTCGCACCCTGGTGGTCAGGAGAGAGAATGCAGCTTTAACACATGAAGCATATACTTCTATACAACCAGAGGAGTCACCCCCTGGTGGTCAGGAGAGAGAATGCAGGTGGATTGTCAGTAGTTATTTGATATTTCTGTCGTCATTTGAACCCAAACTACAATCTTTTCTTCAACCCTAACCAAGTAGTTTTGTTGCTGAAACATAATTAAGTTGTTTCCTGCGATGATCGAAGTTTATTTTGAATCAAATTATTATTTTATTATTATTATTATTATTATTATTATTATTATTATTATTATTATTATTATTATTATTATTGTTATTATTATGAGTCAAATTAAGTTACTCTACGTAACTTAATTTGACTCCTTTGTGCTGACAATGAGTCATGCTCTCTGTGAAAAAGGCCTCTTGCAAGCAGGATCATCCGGTACTTTTACTAATTATAAACAGTTTTTAAGTTAGACGCCACTGAGCAGTCGCCAGGTCTCCCTCAGTTCATTGAAATGAAAATGCAGTTTGACAGAAATTGTCATTTTCCAACAGAGAGAATACAATTTATTCAACTTGTATAATTGCAGATTAAAATAAACTTTGTTTCCGGCGACAGCGTTGTACGTTTTTAAAATACTGATTCGGTTTCTGATCTAATTAAACTGAAACCGGATCCAGATATCCACGTGCAGGTCCGTGTTTCTGCGTTCTTGCCAGAGAGCCGAGCCAGTCGTCTGAGACGTCTCCAAGACTGACACAAATGTAAATGAACCACAATGAAGACGGACAAGAACTTGGCTCCTGTTTCCTCAGCCTTCCTCCTCCTCAGCCTTCTTCTTCCTGTCGTCTTTTTTTGTTCTCGTGCAAAACCTTTTTCATCCTTCTCCTCTTGTTTTTTTCTTTCTTCTGTCCAGAAGCCGGTGACAACGTGGGTCAACTCTATTTTCCCCGTCAAACACAGGAAACCGGATTCCTGGGCGATGTCAGAGTCTTTGATTGTTTTAATCAGGCAAGAGGTGTCTCACACTTAAATCGCTGTATGTCATTAACCGAGGGATCAACGTCTGCAGGGCCGGGAGGAGGAGGAGGAGGGGGACTCAAAATGTTGAGCTAACTTTTGCTCAAATAGCTAAAATTAGAAAACTTGCAAAAAATCCCCTCAAGGATCTCTGAAAAATCCTTGAACTGCAATCTAACAACTAAACAACCTGCAAAAAAAACAACAACAAAAAAATAACACGCCGGCGCCTCTCCCACGAGTCACAGCTGCAATGTTCAATAATTGCTTAATTAACAGTTTTTCTCTGAGAGACTCTTCTGAACACTTCTGAACAGCATCGACTGATGCAAATGTGTACTACACACACACACACACACACACACAAACATGCATTTCAACTTTCAGAATAGCGGCGAACGGATGAAAAGCGCAACAAACTGCTGCAAAAGAACGTGTCTCTGGAGTGCTTTCTGTTGAGGGCCGAGGCCTTTATATAAAACTAATAATGTCCCTTCTCTCTCCCCCTCCTTCTCCCCTCCCCCCAAAAACCTCCCCAGTCCCTCTTCTCCGTCTTTTTGAGTTCTTTAGTCTCAAGTGTCAGAAACCCCATTACAGTAATTAAGTCAGCGGACCCTCAAAGAGCTCTCCTTCAAACAAGCGGGGAAGGAGGGAGGCGTGGAGGGAGAGAGATATGGCTGGAAGGAAGGAGATGGATGGAAGGAGGCTTCAGAGGGAGAGATGACGCAGAGATGAAGCGGTGGGAGGAAGCGGCGGAACAAACAACGCGGTGGAGAAACAACACAGGAAGCAACTTTAAGATGCACGTGTGTGTCGGCCTTTTCATTTATTCATTTTCTTTTGCGCTTCACAGTAATTACAGCAGCGTCTCAGCGTTAACGTGCTGCTGATTTACTGAACAAATGAAGACGTTTTCCTCTCCTGCGGATGATTGGCAGCCTCCAGCAGCCTCTCCACCTTCACAATGAACGCCGCTGATTGCTCGGCGGCTGTACGGCTCAGAACAAGAAGGTTCTTCGTTCCTCGGTGTTTGTTTGTTTGTTTTGAAGCTCTAGGAGCTGCACCATCACGGGCTAATTTGTTTACTAATTACACTGAAGGTCTCAATTTGATGATGCTATTTTAATGTTTTAAGAAGCAGAGAACGTCGTCATGCGAAGTGGACACTTGTCGAGGACATGAAACAAAAGGATGAGTTCCTGGACGGACGGACGTGGAGAAGCATGACGGAAATAAACCAGCGGGGCTAACATTTTAATTTAGTGATCTCAGAGGATGCATTACTCTGTGACAGACCCCCAGAAAAATAAAAATAAACATTGGAAAAAAAACAGTGAGTTTAACTTGAGTCAAGTTGTTGCCAATGCGGAAGTGTCCAAGGACTATAGGACCATACATCTGCTAAATAATACAGGAAGAGTGGAGAAAATCCTGCTATCTGCACTTTTTTCCCAAGTATTCTTTTTTATTTTTAGTATTTTTAGTATTCTTTGTATTTTTTTGTATTTTTTGTATTTTTTGTATTTTTTGTATTTTTTGTATTTTTTGTATTTTTTGTATTTTTTGTATTTTTTGTATTTTTTGTATTTTTTGTATTTTTTGTATTTTTTGTATTTTTTGTACATATATATATATATATTTTTAATTTATTTATGTATTGGGTATACAACACTTTTTTTTGTATTCTGAAAAAATAAAAGTGATTTGTTTTTAACAGGAGTTTTTGCTCTTTGGCCATCGATATATACGTATGTTTGTGGGAAAACGGCGGAAAAAACATAAACTTATTTTTTTTGGGGTCACATATCACCTGTTACTGATGCGCTGAGCTCCTCTCTGAACGAACCAGGTGTCCGGTCTCATGAGAAAAGGCTGGCAGCAGAGGAGTTATGGAGGATGGAGGGAGGAGAGCGTTGGAGCCGTCCTCCTACATTCATATTCTGAGCTCATAGTTTCTCCTCCTCCTCTTCCCATTTCTTCTAAGGGTGATGTCATTCCTATATGGATCTTTTGGTCAGATGCCACCGTCGCTTACATCTCTGTCACTGTCGCCGTCTACACACACACACATCCACTTAGCCCCGCAGCGACCTACTTCTTAATGCACATTTGCTGCAAAGGACACATATATGTCTGCATCATTAGACGGGTGGACATCCAGCTGCAGAGGGACCGAGGTCTCTATCTCCAGCAGGAGGAGCTTTACGGCTTGTTTAGGTTGGCTAACCATCCCACTTAGGACCGCGGTGGAGGGGCGCGCTCCATTTTAATACATCAGAGTGGTTCCACCGCGAGGGGAGGGGTGGAGCCATAAATCATGTCTAATCATTATGAGTTGGTGGGCTGGGAGCAGAGAGACTGGTGTTTGTGTGTAGCTTTTTGTTTTGAATCACGGCCGAAGGCGAGATTTCACTTTAATTACCGAGCAGACCATCAAGAGAGAGGTGCCAGTTAGCCGCCGCTGAAAGGATTTCTTTAAAATAGGAAACACACTCGCTTCAAGCTGTGAGGACGACTCTTTGACAGTTATTCATATCAGCTAGAGAAAATGCTCACCAGATTCAATGCAGGCTCCATAAAGAGAGCTGCAGGTGTGACGGGTTGTTTAGTCAAACAGGACGTTAGCATCACTGGATTCTTCCATTTTGGATTATTGCAGAAAATATTGCTTTGATTTGTGACACTATACCGTAAAAGCCGGGTTACAAGCCGCTACTACCTTCAGTGGTTGTCCCCGCTGTAGCAAGCTAGCGCTGCTGCTAGCTCCCCGCTGTAGCAAGCTAGTGCTGTTGCTAGCTCCCCGCTGCTGCTAGCTCCCCGCTGCTGCTGCTACTGCCCGCGTCCCCTCTGCCCGAGTCGGGCGTCGGGCCGGGGCTGGTCCCGCTACCTTCGGTGGTTGTCGGGGAACTAGCGAGAGCTAGCGGAAGTTAGCAGATAGCTAGCGGAAGTTAGCGGGGAACTAGCAGCAGCGCTAGCTGGCTACAGCGGGGAACTAGCGGGAACACCCACCGAACGTAGTAGCGGCTTGTAACCCGACTTTTACGGTAATACGATGAGTGCGATGATACTATGAAGTGGACACCATGCGAGTAAAAAGCTAAAGTAAACAAGCGACATCGGGGTCACTGGTTTAATTAATCACACAGTTTAGAAGAGCTAGCTAACGTTAGCAGCACCAGCTAACATACGGAGGTTACTTCAGTTACATTATGATGCGTTCAGGGCGAAGGAAACCTATAAAGTTATCGTGATGTGTTCACTTGTTATCTTGTAAAGTGTTTTTCACAGTAACATAAATAGATATTAGAGATGAATTCTGAGTTGTTTACAGTTAGCTTTAAGCCACTTTTAATATATCATTAAAACTACTGATGACAATAAGACAAATTCAATCTTTTAATTCCTTTAAATTGTGTGTTTTTTATCAGAAAACGGTTCAGACAACAAAAACAAAGTAAAAATTGATAACATTTAGATGTTTTTGATGCCGCTGTCAACAAATATGTTCCGACTCAACAACATGGATCATCGATGATCGCCAATGAGTATCGGTTGCGCCCAGTTGGTCACATGACTTCCCGCCTCCACCAGGAAGCTAAAGGAGGACTAGCGGTTAGCGTTTAGTCATCTCATTCAGACTCTTTTATTTAAAGACACTTAAAAGCTTCTAAATTCACCAGAGGGGGCGTTTACTGACCTATTTTATATCGCAGAACAAGACGTTGAAGTCTGTTAAACTCAGACATTATTTAAGTCATCTGACCAGAAAAAGAAAAGAAAAAACACATCGCCGCCCAGAATCGCTGACTCGTTTCTGTTTTTTTCGGACTCCTTCCTGCTCCGCTGCACGGCCGGTTCAGACGTGTGTCTTATTGGATGTTGTGAGAGGAAACAGCCGCAGCGCTCTGCTACACTATTGGCCGTCGATTGATCAAGGAGGTCATCTGAAAGTCAATCTCTCTCTCTCTCTCTCTCTCTCGCTCTCTCTCTGTCCCCCATCCCCCTTTTCCTCTGTCCAGAATTACAACACAAGGCAATTAAAGCAGCGACTCGGTGTCCCGGGCTCGTAATTTTTAACTCGCCGTAATTAAAAGTGTCCGGCGACAGCGGCGGAGGGGAAGGTAAGGATGGGTAGGTGTTGGGTGATTGATTGACGGACGGACGGGCGAAGGTGAGGCGGGGTCAAGAGGTTAAAGGAGGGGAAGGGCAGAAGTCAGAGCCTTGAGTATGATTGGAAAGAGGGATGTGAAAGAGGAATAAAAAACAGGGGAAAAGGAGGGGAAAGGAATAGTGTGTCTCTGTGTGTGTGTGTCTGTGTGTAGGTGTGTGTGCGTGTGTGTGTGTGTGAACAAGTGTGTGTCTAACATGTGGACAGGGTCCCCAGGGAAATACTAACGAGATGACCGGGGTGAACTAATTGTGTCTGTTGTGTTCTCTTGTACAATCAATCAATTACCACAGACTGCAGGGCAACAGGAGCGTGTCTGTGTGTGTGTGTGTGTGTGTGTGTGTGTGTGTGTGTGCGTGTCTGTGTGTGTGTGTGTGTGTGCGTGTGTGTGTGTGTGTGTGTGTGACAATGCTCAACGGTAGTTTATGTGTTCTACAGTGTGTGTTTGTGTGCTTTTTTTTTCATCACCGCCGTGCGGCTGAGAATCCCGACCAGATACTTCTGCCCGGGAATACGAGGAGAGATGGAGTACAAATACATATTTAAATAGTAAAAACTCACCTGAACTTGTTCTGACTGAGTGTGTGAAAACTAGTGTGAAGTATGAGCACTAAACACCTTGAATATCCAAAAGAGAATGCAAACTTCACCACCACATCCTGAATAATGTTTACATTTATCTAAAAAATGACATTATTCTACATGTGATATGCGTCGAGTGAAGAATTAAAAGAGCTCTGGTTAAGGTGAAGTGATGAGGAACTGTTTTATATCATTAAAAAAACAAAGATTATTAGAACTTATTCCGTATGGAGCATTTTTACGATTCATTTTACGACAGTTCAATTGTATGAAAACATTTATGTGACAAATTTGCACTTTTTATATTCAATTAAACTCAAATAATCACATTTGGAGCGTCTGTCGGGGCTGTTGGAGGCACTTCAGACCCCAAAGTAAAGGTTGTGAACCACAGATGCACAGTAAACATTTGAATAATGTCCTTCAACGGAGAAACATAAAAAGTACGACTATACATTACTTTCATTATCAGCGCGTAGGAGTGCATGGCCTTAATATCTCATCTTAATGTCCTGGCTGGCTTTATGGCTATTTTTCAGGGAGAGAATGAGACACACACACACACACACACACACACACACACATATAAAGTAGTATGATATAAAAGAAGATCATCAGGGAGGAGTTAACAGTTACAGCCTCTTCTGTATTCTCCTCCCCTCAGCCTCCTCCTCCATCCGTCCTCCCTTCTTCTCCTCTCCCTTCTTCTTTTTTTAAAAATTCTTTATCATCGGGGCCCAATAAAAGAGCGTGAAATGAAAACATAATTGAGTTTTAATTTTTCTCTCGGGCGCCCCGTGCAGCCACCCCGGCTGACGAAAGCCCCGACCGGACCGCCGCTCATTCAGGGACGAAGACGAGGAAGACGTAAGGCTGCTGCCAGCGAAGGAATGCCTCTCTCTGAGGGAAGTGTGTGTGTGTGTGTGTGTGTGTGTGTGTGTGTGTGTGTGTGTGTGTGTTTATTTACACCTCCTGTGTTGGTTTTGTCTGCTCAGAAGAAGACTGTGATCCCAGCTGCAGGACGAGGTGCTCAGAGCCTATAACAAGTGTTCTAGTGGGAAAGCTCAAGTGCCCTTAAGTAGCTCCTTATCGTGTGTGTGTGTGTGTGTGTGTGTGTGTGTGTGTGTGTGTGTGTGTGTGTGTGTGTGTGTGAGCCTTGAGCTTCTTAAAGAGCCCAGTGGGACAAGTGGAGGAACCAGAGCGAGGCCTCAACTTGCTCTGCTCTGCTTCCTCCTCTCCTCTCCTCTCCTCTCTCCTCCTCCCTCTCCTCCCCCTCTCCTCCCTCTCCTCCCCCTCTCCTCCCTCTCCTCCCCCTCTCCTCCTCCCCCGACGCCGCCTCTCTCTCCTCTGCAGCCACGCATCAGCTAAGCAGGAAGAAGGTGGCATAAAGCTGTGTTTGTAAGAAGTTCACCTGTGTGAAACCCTTGTCTAGGACACAAAGCTCGGGAGTATTCCCTAATTGGTGAGAGAGACAATAGACCTTCTGTGTGTGGGAGTAAGAATGGTCGATGCCCACTTCTTAAATTTGCAATGAGATAAAGTTGCCTCTGCTTGGAGCTATACCTCCCTCGTCATCCAGCGCTCGGAGCCACAGCGAAGAGAAAATAATGCCGGTAAATCGTAGTCAGTGGATCGGTCCAACACACAGATCCCCCCTGCAGGACACAGCTGTTATCCCACAACAAGACAGAAGTGAAAGATGTATTGGTCACGTAACTTGCCGACAGTGGTTATTTTAACTCAAAGCACGATCCTAAAGTTAAGTAACTTTTCCCTTCGATGAGGATACATCGTCTTTGTTGACTATTCTCTACCGACTGGCTAGGTGTGTCCCTGACCAAGAATCTGATTGGTCAAGTCTTGCCTATATATAATATATATTTCGTTACTGTGCTTGACTGTAGTGATTTATTCAAGGAGATCGATTGCATTTTTATTAACAATAATACTAAACGGCTGATATTTATACCAAAAAAATAGGCTACAATACCATGATGTATTGGGAGAAACCAAACAATTCTATGTAAGATCAGACATTCAGCACCCCCATATAGATCGAATGGAACGATCCATCTGTTTGATAATGAGATTGTCAGACTATCTGGTTACTCATGTTTTTTTTTTTTTTAATGAATGAATGTAATGAAGTGAAACAAAATGGCAGCTTGAGCCTGTTAGCCTGTTATCAAGCCGTAACACGCTGCTGGGATCATATTTCAGGCCACTTGAAAAATGTTAAGTCTAATATTGACTCTACTTTTATCTCTGTTTGGGTCTCCACCAACTGCTGCTAAATGCTCCACAAAGCAAAAATAAAATCTAAAAGCCTTTGTTTTAGTGCTCTTTAGCGAACAAAACAATAATAATTTGAGGGGTTGTAGCTAAAACAAGTTTTAATTAATGCAACTTTGCTCCTCATCTGTGCACCAGTAACCCATTTAACGTCAACTCTTTCCAAATGTGGCTTAATTTGTCAGCTAATTTTCCAAAACGTTGACAAAAGTAAAATGAACTTTCATCAACTATACGCCGATGTGAATATTCTCAGGATTGTGTGACAAGTTTACAGAGTGTTGTGGCATTTTATTGCTTCCTCCCACCTCAGATGACATTTATTTATTCATGTCTAGTCAACACACAGTGTGACACTTCTTCCACTGAGCCTTTTGATTTCTCATTATAGCCTCTCTGGAGGAGCAATGCGATGGTAAGTGGCAGCAATAACTCTACCTTATTTGAAAAAATAAATAAAAATCCATCCGTCATTGATCTTCCTCCCTGCAGACAATCTGACTTGTTATTAAACACTATATGTCATAACCACATCAAAATGAATGCTTTCCATTTCGCTGTTCAAGTATCAGGTTACTTTTCTGGTGCATCTGCACTATCTGCACTTTTTTGTTGTTTTACTACTGTCTTTAATGTCCTTTTTATATTTTTATATTTATCTTGTATATTGTGTGTGGAAAAAAGTACGAGAGCCAGTGAAACCGGAGTCAAATTCCATGTATGTGAAAATTGACATGGCCATTAAAGCTGATTCTGATTCTGATTCTGATTCTGATGTGTCTTTTCTCTATGACATCTGCAAAAATAAAAAAATAATCTCAACTTTAATACAACAGCAAATAACTTTATTTCTAAAGATATAGTGGAGTAACGTCTGCCTGAGCAGAGAGTCAAGGTCTTAATTAAACTTGTATTCTTTCTACTGACCAGCAGGGGTCAATTCCTCTGTAAAGCGCCCCCTACTTTATGGTCTGTTTGACTCTAAATGACCATCATTTACTAAATGAACATCATGCTGTATTGAAGAAGACTTGACTTCTATACAACCAGAGGAGTCACCCCTGGAGAGAGAATGTAACTTTAACACATGAAGCATAGACTTCTATACAACCAGATGAGTCACCCCCTGCTGGTCAGTAGAGAGAATGCAGCTTTAACACATGAAGCATATACTTCTATACAACCGGAGGAGTCACCCCCTGGTGGTCAGTAGAGAGAATGCAGCTTTAACACATGAAGCATATACTTCTATACAACCAGATGATTTGCCCTCTGGTGGTCAGGAGAGAGAATGCACGGTTTAACACATGAAGCATATACTTCTATACAACCAGATGATTTGCCCTCTGGTGGTCAGGAGAGAGAATGCACGGTTTAACACATGAAGCATATACTTCTATACAACCAGAGGAGTCACCCCCTGGTGGTCAGTAGAGAGAATGCACGGTTTAAGACATGAAGCATATACTTCTATACAACCAGAGGAGTCGCCCCCTGGTGGTCAGTAGAGAGAATGCACGGTTTAAGACATGAAGCATATACTTCTATACAACCAGAGGAGTCTTCCCCTGGTGGTCAGTAGAGAGAATGCACGGTTTAAGACATGACGCATATACTTCTATACAACCAGAGGAGTCGCCCCCTGGTGGCCAGGAGAGAGAATGCACGTTTTAAGACACTTCCCCATTGGCTTCACTGGGTTGCACCAGCAGCTTCCAGCAGCCGTCTCCAGGTTGAGAGCCATGTGGTGACAATAGAATTGAGCACCTTTTATAAAACCATCACTCTTTTTCTCGCAGCCTGCTACAACCAACAAAACAACACATTGCAGCCGTGTGTCGTTTTTTCTCACTTAAAACGTCAGTACAGAATCAATCTCGCAGGCACACAAAAGCATCTCGTGGCCCCGGTGTTCGAACTCACGGCTTCGACGTGTAACGTCTGTGTTGTCCCATGAGGAGGAGGGAGGGAAGCTGGTCAAACAACAAACAGTAAAAATGAGATAATGCGCTTGTAAAAACCCTAAAGACTCTTTATCTCAAAAAAACAGATTTACCTCCCCCTTCCGGAAAAAGTACTTTCATCGGTTCAGCACAACTAACCGGTGCAGTGTCCATGGCAACCTACCTGGCTTTTTTTGCTGCCACATTTTTGCTGAATGGGTTTCCACCTGCCAGCGGCGTGAGTCAGCCAGTCGATAGCCGTACACGGTGTAATGAACAGACTGTATGAAACAAGGCCAGGGGCGACGCCACTCCACAGATAAGAGCACGAAAGGAGGAGGAAGAAACACGCTGACTGTGTCAAACAAAGATACAACTATTTAAACAGAAATGTTTAAAGCTGTGAGAAAGAGAGGAAAAGTATCCCGACTTTGGGTAAATACGATGAAAAGAGGGAAAGAAGAGAAGTCGGTCTGTTTATTGGGTGTGGAAATCATGCTCAATCACGTCTTCGTGAAGTTACATTTATATTCAGAAAAGTAGTTTTTTAACAAATTCATTCATTTTGGGAGGAAATGGAAAAGATGTTTGGAATTGGTTTTCTGTTTTTTTTCTCCAGTAAAGGTAAAATAACTACGTCCCACTTACGGTACAGGCGGACATAACGATGGGCATGGCCACATCCCATAGTGCTTAGCGCATCCCACTCTTCCCACTCTGCCCACTCTTGGTGGGTTCAGGTCTTCCTCATTGGCCCCGCTGCTTCCTGGACTCTGCAGGGATCATTTCAAGTTTAATTAGACCGTCAAAGTGTTCGATAATCCAAACAGATTAAGATGGACATCGTGCTTCATTGACCCCCCTCCCCCCAAAAAAAGAGTTAAGTAACAAAATCAAAACTGCAAACGAGCAAAAGATAATTCAGATTGCATTAAAATAATACAAAAACCACCAAATCAACCAAAACACAACAAATACTCAACTTCGTAACATGTCTTCTGTTTGACACTTACATATATTTTGAGTTTAATGCGTATTTCCATACTTCTTCTGTCAGTTGCCTCCCCTTCTAGTTTCTTAAAAATCACAAATAGCAATATTTTTTTAGCCCAACTATAACTTGATTACGCTACTGTAGGAATTGAATCTTTTTTAATTATATTATTGACATACTTAGTAACCCCTAACATGGAATACACACATTGAATATTTATTAAAATAAAACATTTTAAAGGATTTTTTAATGGATGCTTATTTTAAATATATTTATATTTTTTTTGTCAAGGCTTATTTTTTTTATCTCTATGATTTCAACACAGATTAGTTGTTGATAATGTGACATGGGTCCGTCGATGAAGTTTAATAATCAGTGAAGCGAGACGCGTACTGAGCAGCATGAACCCGTTGTCCTTCACGTGATTACGACTCTTTAAAAGTACATTTTGCCAAATAAAACATCTGTTTCTGCTTTTAATGCAATCAAAACCCGCTTTTGGACGCTTTAACAAGGTGATAATTACCATTTTGCTCAATATCATGTGGTCCGATCAGCATGTAATGAAATAAGAACCGCACTAATTGTATTATCACGCTATGCTTCGTGGTTTTATTGGAAGAAATTAAAGAGCTTTTGGATTCATCCCGTCCAACTAGCTCAAACAAACACCCCTCGACGAACCCCTGATACTACACACTCCTACACACACACTCACACGTGTGGAGACACACAGCTGGCTCCTCGTATTCATTATCGTTATTTCGTCTGTAGTCCCGTTTGCTCTGCTGCTATTGACATAGTATTACATTCCTTTACACAGTACATTTCCCTCCAGGGGGGGATTTCCTGCATGTAATAGCCTTGATCCATATCACACTACACACACACGCACACACACACACACACACACACACACACACACACACACACACACACACACACACACACACACACACACACACACACACACACACACACACACACACACACCAAAGAAAAGAAAGAACAATCCTTCACTCTCTCATCTGTTTAAATCTACGCCTCCAATCTCTTCTTCCTCCACCTTTTCCTTGTGCAATTTCTCCATCCTTCTCCCTTTATAACTTAAACGTCCCTCTGTTTAACAAACTCCTCACCCTTCTCCTCTCCCGATCCAATCTCTCCCCTCTCATCCCTCCCTCCCCTCTCCTCCTTTAGGCCTGGCAGGCTGAGTGGAGGCAGTTCAGGGCTGTAACCTCCTCACACCCGTCCACTCAATCCATCTTCTCTGGAAAACATAAATACCAGTTTCCTATTACATCAGTCTGATGAAGCCAGCAGCTGAGGCAAGATTACATTACTGCTGAGAACAATACGTGTGTGTGTGTGTGTGTGTGTGTGTGTGTGTGTGTGTGTGTGTGTCAATCAGTCCAAAACATTTTATTTGCTTTTAGTCCCTTGGGAGAGCTGTATGTAGATTAGGTCTGCTTTACCCATATTGTGGGGACATCTGCTTAGTCCAGGGGTGGGGAATTAATTTTCCCAAGGGGCCACATGAGACATTTGGACCGTTGTGGAGGGCCGAACCAATAGTCTGAATTTAATTCAATTAACTCAATATTAATGTTATTACTTTATTAAAAAACTGTGAATTGTATGGTTTTGAGCTGCTACTGGTAAGAATACTGTTACAATAAGGCTATGAATATAAGTAAAACAATGTAATTACATTTTTAAAGATTTTTTTAAACCTTACCTTAAATATGTAATTTATGCAATTTATTAACTTTAAACAAAAGCAATCAGTGATTTTGATGTGTTCCAGTTCAGTTGTTCTTACTCGGTGAGAAAAGTCCAGTCTGTGTTGAGCAAGAGCATGAAGTCTGGTGGAATGAGGTGGAGATGTGAAGGACAGCTGACAGGTATCAGTGAGAGGATCTGATCTGTTGACCTTCATCACTAGAATGTTTGTTCTCATGTCGGTAGATCCAAAGAGAACCAACATCTTCTGAGCAGGCCTCCTCATGTGAGGAAAGTTCTCCTCTTTGAGAGAAGAGTGAAGATCCAGAAGTGATCCTGACTTAAAGTGCTCTGCCATAGTGGATCAGACCGCAGGTCAGATCCGCGGCGGCTTTGCGCGATTAATTTTCAATCTGGAGGCGGAGCCTGCAGCGAGGCTCCTCGGGAGGCGGGGCTCTCGCGGCAGCACCCGCTGCTCTGAGGACAGAAACTGCAGAACAATACGCTTTCACTTCAGTCTCCAAGTCGGCAACGCTGCCCGTCGTGAGGCTGCGTAAGCACACGTAAATAAATCGCCTTCAAAGTAAAAGCAGTGCCGTTTGTATTGCATTCATGGCGTGCGCCTTATTTATTTATTTTTCATTTTTGATTGACCTCACGCGGGCCGGACTGTGAGAGCCCATAAGATGCCCAGGTCTGGCTTAGACAGTCACATTGTGAGGACTCGCCTTTCTTATGGGGACAAAATGCACGTCCCCATAACGCAATCATTATTTTGTAGGTTGAAGACTTAAGGTTAGTTTATGCTGGTAGCAGTTAATGTCATGCTGAGGGTAAGTTTCCAGGAAATGAATGCAATCAATGTATGTCCCCAAAAGTCATGAAAACACTACAGTGTGTGTGTGTGTGTGTGTGTCCAACACATTTTGGAAGAGATGTATATTGATGTATGTGTGTGTGTCGTTGAATGTGTGTTTTACCTGTCTTCTGGGGGCATCTGTTTACACAGTCACATTGTGAGGACTCGCCTCCCTTATGGGGACAAAATGCACGTCCCCATAACGCAATCATGACTTTAAAAGGTTGAAGACTTGGTATAAGGCTAGTTTAGGCTGGCCGGGGTTAATGTTAGGGTTAGGGTAATTCTTCAGGGAATTAATGCGAGTCAATGTAATGTCCCCAAAGGTCAAGAAATGGGAGTCTGTATGTGTGTGTGTGTGTGTGTGTGTGTGTGTGTGTGTGTGTGTGTGTGTGTGTGTTTCTTCAGTCTGTGCTTTTATGATATTAAACCAGAGGAAAAAACTCTCTCAAAGTCTCATCTTGCTAAATAAAGAGAGAGATTTGGTTGCACTTGCATGTGTGTGTGTGTGTGTGTGTGTGTGTGTGTGTGTGTGTGTGTGTGTGTGTGTGTGTGTGTGTGTGTGTGTGTGTGTGTGTGTGCACGCCCGTTTGCCTGTAAATCAGATTGATTGCAGCCATAATTAAATTGTATGTGCTCACAGAGAGCGTGTCTCCCCTCCCCCTCTGCCCTTTATCCTCTCTCCATGAGCCTCTCTCAGAGCAGAACTTCGTCATGTTGCTGCTGCATCGCCCTCAAAAGGTTTCTTCCATTTGGCCTCGACAGAATCATCTGAACCGCTCATCAGCGTCCACGTCGCGCTCCACGACGTTGTGTACGACACACAAACAGTGTTTTTAGGCCTCGTCGTTCTCAGGTTAACTTGAATCGACAAACACAAAAATGTAGTTGAACATTAGATTATTTACATAACATTTGCAGAGCAAAACCAACTGTCCAACTGTGAAGGTATATTAAAAAATAGCAGACGTTCTAACCAATTTCTGGGACTCCGATGCAATACTAGGTACTTGTTTTGGATGTATGTCGGAAAAAATGTGACTATTCAATGAGTCCTCATTCAACAATTTGTATATCTTTCACAAAAGTTATTGTTTGTGTGTTTTCCTACAAAAGTCAAGTGACACAATTTCCACTTATTACGTTTATACAGTGTTTTAAAAAATAAATAAACTTCTGTCTTTATAGTAAACACCCAAGTTTGGTTTATGCAACAACATTATTTGGTTAGATTTAAGAAAATATCCTAACGTATTGTAAAATACTTAGTTAGGGTTAGGAATTAAATCGTGGTTTGGGTTAAAATAACTATGGAAGTGCAGTTTCTGAAGTACGAAAGCTCCATGACAAATAAATAAACATTTACTTTTGGTTTCACACCAACAACAGTCACCTGGGTGCAATTAAGTTTTTTGGTTTGATCCATTCATTTACATTCCCACCACGTTTTGTGGATTTTCGCACACTTTACAATTCCTGGTTCATAATAACTTGCTTTTTTTAATGAAATATCTCCCATTCACAGCGCATACATTTTCATACGTAAAGCTACGATCGCTACGACAAACACTTATGTGTGCTTAGCAAACACATACTGGGACTATTTTCAGCTGCGGATTAAAACACATTTGGTGCTCTGGTGAGTATTTACAGGAGCAGGAAAGTAAACATGTTCATCATAATGAAGAAACAACCATTAAATGATGTGGCACAGAGTAATAAGAACATCAGGAGGATTAATTCATTGTTAATTTGTTTTTTTTAATCATAAGATTTGTTGACAATAAGGAGAATAATAGAATATTATTCAACCTGGTTTTCTTCAAGCAAATTATGAAAAACAAAAAATGATCATCTTCATGTGTATTTGTGTGTTGCATGTTTAAACGCACAAGACAAATCCATAAACTGTGCTTTTATCAAGTCTATTTTAATCTGTAAAAGGAAGTATGAAAAATACATTATGCAAAGAATAAAAACCCAGAAAAACTCATTTGTAAAATAACAATAAAGTCTCACAGACACAGAGTCCCCCCCCTCCCTCCCCACCTTTATTCATATTTATTTAGATGCTTTTAATTACAGTCAGGATACCAACTAAACACCTCTTCATCCTCTTATCTCACCCGATCCTCATAAAGTGACGGAGAGGACTCTGAGATAAGAAGTCTCAGCAGATGGGCCTCCACCTAAAGCTCCATTGTAATTTCCTTATTAAAGAGGGAAGGATTGGCTGCATGATCACAGTTGGCGCCTCTGAAGTTGGCATTTTGTGAGAGTGACAATGTGATGTGAATTTTATTATTCTCTGTAATGAGATGACAGTTATTGCATTGTTGTGCCTTAATTATGTTGGTTTGGAATTGCCTTTCCGATCACGAGGAGCAACCTTCAAGACTCCTTTTCAATTTTCCTCACTTCCCTAATTCCCCATCAACTTCCGTAACACCTCCACCTGCCAGGAGGACACTGCCCAGCACCGTGTATTGACTAGCTTAACTAGGTATCACCATCAATGCATGTATGCATACGCCGTCTTTCATGAAAGTATGTAATGTAATTTCCTTTGGCATTGTTTCTACAAACCACAGGGAACCTTAAATGGAAACATATATTAATATCATACTCTCTACGCTTGCAGACATGCACAATGCCAAGCGGTTAACGATGTGAAACTACTTGGTTAAGGTCAGACAAAAGATCCTGGATGGTGTTAAAATGACAACGGGAATAACGTAACAACCGCAAACAAAATTGTAAAGTAAGAGTTTACATTTGGTTACAAACAAAGTAAACATTTATTTTGGTTTCACATGGAACACAAACAGCGGACTCCTTGATGAAAGTCCTGTGTTTGTAGACTACCGGCTTTTTGGCCACTGTCTTCTTGTTTATTTGCAAACGTAAGTTACACAAGAGGGTGGAGCTAAGTACAACAAAACACTGAACACAATAAGACATTTTTAGGTGACCAAAAGGTTACAATTTCATGAAAGGGTTAAAGTTGTGAGACAAAAACACACAACTCCCAGACAGGACAACTCCGTAGTAGCGACCTGTCAATCACAAGGTAGGTAGCCCCGCCCTTAAAGCATACCCTTCTTTATGGTCTGTTTGACTTTAAATGGACAATAATTTACTAAATGAACATCATGCTGTATTGAAGAAGACTTGAAACTAGAGATTGAGACATAAAGTCATGTTTACAATGTTTACTGAGGGAATACATCAAGAGAGAAGTAGAGTCATTTTCTATAGACTTCTATACAACCCGATAAGTCGCCCCTGGTGGTCCGTAGAGAGAATGCAGATTTAACACATGAAGCATAGACTTCTATACAATCAGAGGAGTTGCCCTCCTGGTGGTCTGGAGAAAGAAGCAACTTTAACACATGAAGCATAGACTTCTATACAACCAGAGGAGTCGCCCCCTGGTGGTTAGTAGAGAGAATGTAGCTTTAACACATGAAACATATACTTCTATACAACCAGAGGAATCACCCTCCTGGTGGTCAGGAGAAAGAAGCAGCTTTAACACATGAATCATATACTTCTATACAACCAGAGGAGTCGCCTCCTGGTGGTCAGGAGAGAGAATGCAGCTTTAACACATGAATCATAGACTTCTATACAACCAGAGGAGTCGCCCCCTGGTGGTCAGGAGAGGGAATGCAGCTTTAAGACACTTCAGCATTGGCTTCCCTTTTCAGACCCGGAGGTTGCAACCTGGTTTCGGACCAGCGGCTCAAGGCTCGCCTCGGTCTAGTAGCATTGTGGGTAATGTTGGCACCAGGTTTTACAGAGAGAGAAGAATGAGTTGAATCAAAAAGGCGATATTTCTGATTCCATGAGAGTACGACGGTGCTCTAGAAGTGCAACGCTAAATCTGTGTAGTACTCTTTTAAGGTTTTCAAGACTTCCGTATGTAAAAAGCTAGATTGTATGACAAGTTGTCCGACCACGTCTAAGGAGGAAGTTATTTATGTTTCAAATGGCCACAATCGTGGGTGGGTCATATGTTTTTTTTGGGCCGCATTGCGATGAATTGTGCAAACACGGAAAGTCTTTTCAAAAGGCGTTGGGTTGTTCACAGAAAACGTGATGAAAGAGTGAAGGATGAAACAAAAGCTTTGTCCCCCTCCACACACCTGGCCAATCACTGCGCAGAGTTGGCATGCTTGTCAAATTGTTTGTTTCAAAAAAAGTTCCTGAAAATTGTCGTGCAGGGATGCAGTTCCAGTTACTGTTTGACAGTATGACAAGCTGCTTGTTTGAGGCGTGCACGCACCAGATGTTGTTAGTTGGCCGAACACGCTCACAACACAAAGGCTATGTTCACAACGTGTAGTCTTTGCTTTAAGAGTTCCTACTCTTTTGTTAGAATTCGTGTTTGTGTTTTCTATTCCGGAGCCGTCCGATTTTTCAAAAAGGAAACGCGGCTGCAGTCTTTCCTCGTGTGGTGCTTTCCTCAGTCTGTGAAGCTTCCCACCGAGCATCAGCGTGTAACATCGATCAAACTCTCCCTTGCACACTTTTAATGAATCCCAAAACACCAACAATTAACGACTCCGCTCCCCTGCGGATTTGTAATTGTCTGATGATCCCCTTGTCAATAATTCAGATCAGGTATCGCTTGAATGTTCTCGCTGACTAATTGGGTGAAAAATACCGCCCCCCAAAAAGTTTTTTTTTTTTTTGCCGTTGAGAACCGTTGCCTGATATTCTGATGCTGTTGCATCCAAACGTATCCAGATACGGCGCTCTGTGGTGCTCTCGCTGAGCCGGGCAGAAAACGCCACAGGCATCACACGCACAGTCAACGCACACGCACACAACATCTACACAGCCAGGCATGTGGAACACACACACACACTTTCACCCAACATCTCCTCCCTTCCCCACAACACACACACACAGGTAGAAACGCTACTGGCGAAAAAATCCAAACAAGATTAGCCCCCCTGTTGACGACACCTGTCAATACAGCTTCAGCCCGGAGGAAGCAGTAGCGCGATGATTCATTACACCGTGTTTGTGCACACAAATGCGTGGTTACTCAATGGTTCCTTTTAATGCGCTTCTCAAACCAGTCCACGCTTTCCCATGTTCTCTTCCCTCTGTATGCTCTCCAGGTATTTTCCTGTTTGTGTCTTTACATCTCATCCTCACTCCCTTCTCCCTCGAACATGTGTTTCATTCCGTTTCATTCGGCCGTCATTGATCTTCCGTTGCCTGCGGGCCGGATAAACTCGCCTCGTTTTGTGGATTTGATTGCCGCTTCATGAGACCGAAGGCGCATTCGTCTCGTCTGCGGTGAACCGGCTGAACTTTTGATGCAGAGACATGTGACTGTAAAACATCTTTGTTAGTGCTATCTTCAGTCTCGGGTTGGAAAAGGTTGCTTATATAAATTGTTCTCAAAAAAAAAATCAATGTGAATATTGAAAGCATGAACTGAAGGTAATAGGGGAGAGTGGGACACGTTATGGATTTGGCTAAATAGTTTAAAACATGTTTGAGTTAGAATAAATGTTTTATACAAACAACATGTACATCTCTGCTACAAATGGAAGTTTACTTCTAGGACCAACCATTTTGCTTTTGAATGGATGAAATTCTTCTTTTAGCCCTCAAGAGGCTTTGCCTTTTGCCAGGTTAAAGATTTTTTTTTTGTGGAAAAATAAGTTGCGAGAATTAGTTTTTATTTTTATTTAAAGCTACTACGAGGAACTTTCATGTTGTGTTGATTCTGGCGCCCCCTGTGGACTAAAGTGGTAGTGTCTCTGAGCACCAGGGTCCCTTTAGAAAACCTCTTATTCAACATTCGTCCTGGGTCTCCAGCAGCGCGGTGTCGGCTCCCAGAGAGGAGGAGGAGGATCTAAGTCTGTTACACCGTGTCACAAATATCGCCACGATATGTGTCACAAAGTCTAGCTAACGCTTGCCGACAACTAACGGTGCTTTCTTATCGGCTAAAGGACAGTTATTAAGATAGTTTAAGGTTGGATTTGGAGACTTACACACAATACTCAATAATCAAAAAGCAAGTATGATAAAGACATTTATCAGTACGAACGCTGAAAACACTATTAGCAACAAATCTCTACGAAAACACATCAAACTGTTTAAACATGAGCACGAAGCCGACTGCTGTTATTGTAGGAAACTGATAGACCACGTTTAACTACATAAAAGGTCCGGGGGAACAGGTGGTGCTGATATCCAGTACGTTTGTTCAAGGATTAGAGTAAAGTGTTTTTAATTAACTAAGAGACATCAGGCTTTACGATGCTATTTGTTTCTTTAACGAGCTGGGACGTGGAGTATTCACTCCAAAGCTATGAGTGATGATGGTGTGGCCTATCACCTGCTACTCGCTCTCTGGCTAACCAGAAAATACTATTTTATTGTTCTTATTTGGATATCAAGGAAGTTTGAGTCTTGTACTTTCCCCACCTAAAGGACGAAGCGGGTCCAATGGTCTCTGCTGTTGAAGGCAAGAGTTAATAAGTCCAATAACTCAAACTGCTAAACGCTTTGTGGCAACACATGACAACATTCTTCCAACGTGGAACAAACAAGTGAGGGCAACCAGCAGCAGTAAGTAGTCCTTCACTTATTCAAACCCAACCCTCCTGCAGTGAGAGGATGAATGTAAACCTTTGTAAATGTGTGCTCGTTCATCTAACCATTGAACACAATTGGCCTAATCAAGGCTTCATTGAGCACTGAGCACCAGTACGTTAGATTATATCTCCACCTGAATGCCTTATTTTACTCAGTTCTGCTACTTTCTAATGATTGTACTGGCTCGTGAAGTAGTTAATAAAAGTCTTTGGTAAAATAGGCCCATTTCCTGCTCAAAGAAGCCACAAGAGGAGGCAGAAAGCGCTGCTGTGACAGTTGAAATATGTGTTTTCGACTCATTCACACTCTAAACTCAAACAGATGCATTCTCTCTCCTGACCACCAGGGGGCGACTCCTCTGGTTGTATAGAAGTATATGCTTCGTGTATTAAAGCTGCATTCTCTCTCCTGACCACCAGGGGGTGACTCCTCTGGTTGTATAGAAGTATATGCTTTGTGTGTTAAAGCTGCATTCTCTCTACTGACCACCAGGGGGCGACTCCTCTGGTTGTATAGAAGTATATATAAATGACTCTACTTCTCTCTTGATGTATTCCCTCAGTAAACATTGTAAACATGAGTTTATGGCTCAGTATAGCTAAAAGTATCTCTACCAGACCCCCTGCAGTTTCTGTTAGCTGCATGCATACAACCTTTCTTTTCTTTAAAATCTACTTAGTTTTAAGATTGACATAAAAAGAAAGAAAATAAAAATGTACTGTGTGTAGTCACACTGCTGTACTGTGTGTGTACTGTGTGCGTGGTGTAGCTCACACTCATTGTATGTTCTGCCCCCGTGAAGAGTAAATTACCATAATAGACTATTAATCCCAGATGTATGAATGACGTCTGGTACTTTATTATATTTCCTGTTTTCTCGCACAGTCATGTCTTCAATTTCCTCGTGTTCCTCCATCTCGCTATTGAACGTCCTCTCTGGGTGATATCAAGCTGTTGTCTCTCCTCATCTCCTCATCTCCTCATCTCCTCCCCTCCTCCCGCAGGAGAATGGACCTTCATAGAGGGGTTGGCTGAAAGGGTGGCAGATAGCATGTGTGTGTGTGTGTGTGTGTGTGTGTGTGTGTGTGTGTGTGTATGTGTGTGTGTGTGTGTGTGTGTGTGTGTGTGCAGGGCTGCTGGCAGGAGGAGCCATGCTGGGATCGCCCTCTGCTGCAGCCGCTAAACATTCAGCAGCCCCACCGTTATTACCATGGACCAGCGAACCCACTGACTGACTCAACAGCTGCCCAGGGTGTGTGTGTGTGTGTGTGTGTGTGTGTGTGTGTGTGTGTGTGTGTGTGTGTGTGTGTGTGTTTTACAGTGAAACGCTGCCAGTGGCCTGTGAGTGCTTACATTTGAGAGTGAAATGACTGTATGTGTATGCATATATGTGAGTCAACAGCTGCCAAGTGTGTGTGTGCGCACTTCATTTGAAAGAAAAATGAATGAGGCATGTGTGTGTGTAGGTGTGTGTGTGTGTGTGTGTGTGTGTGTGGTTTCAGTACATTTCTGTGTGGAAAGGCGGAGGATTCGTGTTTAGCTTGCGGTCATTTCCCGCTGGCTGCCTCCTCTCGATGTTTCACACATTCTCTTTTTACTTTAATAAAGAGTGTGTTTCTCTATTTAAAAAAAACACAGCACAGATAATCCAGCTATTGTAGCGCGGCTTTCCGGATTCACCTTCAGAATCGAACTGCTCTCCGACTCGTTCATCGCAGACCCCCCCAAAAAAATAAGAAGAAGCCTCCCGTGTAATGAAAATGTTTTTTGCTGCTGGTGTCCCGCCCCGCTGTGACTGTGGATCAGCGCGATGTGATTCAGAGTTAATGTGGCGCATCGGACTCAGCTGGGCTGGAAACACAAACATGCAGCAGTGGATGGAGTACTCAGATGCTGTACTTTAGTACGAGTACAAATACGACAGTGAAGGAGTAGAAGTCCTGCCTTCTAAATCCATATTCAGAGTCAAGTATTCAAGTATTTTGGAGACACCTTCAGGTCCAAGTACTCTTTAGGTCGAAAAAAAGTTCCCTTTTCGGAAATACAGTGGATTGGCAATAAAATAAAGGGTCATCTTGTACGAGAATGGCGGATTTCGTCACTAACAATGAAAACTATACTGCTAGAACACGCTAGTACAACATACATAATACACATATTAAAACATGCCAGTAGAATTACACACAGTATCCCATCGTGGGATAAATATCCAAACTAACTGCCAATGTTAATAACGGAGGTCGCATGAAGTTACATTGTGATGCGTTCAGAAAAGTAAAATTCAGTAAAAAAATTAGCATTGGGGCTAAATTATAACGTTCAAATACTCGTGTAAATTGTAGATTTTGGTGAGAGACTTGAATTACATACATATATTTATCAAACTTTAAATCAGCAGTACATCTTTTGGCACCCTCGAGAAAACATTGATTCAAAATTGGATAATAATTCATAATTTAAATGTATACACAATTTTGTGGTGCATTCACTGGCCGCCTGCATCTCGTTTTCCCGTCAGCCGGGACGCTGCCTTTGAGTCTGTAAAAGGTTTTTGCTCTTATGAAATCACCATTGTAGACCCAGACCAAATTAGAGCTTTTTATTTTTTGAAGAGGACACGTGTGTTCGTAAATATGTGTAATGAGTTGTTGCCTAGGCGCCCCAACAACAGAGAAACAAAACCGGTTTTCAAGGTTCAAGACTTTATTGTCCACCGAGGGAAAGCTGACCTGCAGCCGAGAGCGCAGAAAAATACGACACGACCCGATGCGATAATGAAGCTGATAGATAAAGGAGATAAAACACGTGAAACAGTCAGAGCAGTGGGCTGGATGACTGTAAACACCATATGAGCTTTGCAGGCATAAAATTAGTTTAACAAACCTTTTTGTGAATCCCTGAAATTGAAATTTGTTATTGTTTTGTTCGGTTCAAACTTGGCTTCCATCAGGACATTCGTTTGGATTGCTGCCGTTGGTGTTGAACCCAAACTGGCAGAATCCTCGGGAAATTAATGTCGGTGTCACCGAGCTGTAAGCGCTCCAAAACAGGTTGAGGATGGGAAGAGGAAAAGTTTGTGACAGAGGATGCACAAGATCCGGAGTCCTTCTCCAGACATCTTGGCCGACTCGCCTCGCTGTGGCCAGAATGTGACGACGTCATCTGGAAACCCGGCCGTCAGCTGTACACCTGTACCTCAGGTGTGATGGATTACAGAGTTTCCCCTTAAAAACAGAAGTGCTGCATGTTTGAGCTCAGCGAGGAGGGGCGATAAAGAAGAAGCAAAAGAGGAAAAAGAGAGGAGAGAGCGAGAGTGAAATAAATCACGTAAAAGCAGGAGAGACCAAACTGATCGTGTGACGCTGATACAGGAAGAACGGATATGAAGAGGAACAAATGACGGGGGATTTAAATGGATCAACAGCGACTGTGATACAAAGCAATAAACGAGTGAGAGGTTTTTTGTTTGCTAAGCCCCGCCCCCACCCTTAGTTACGGTTAGCTCTGGTTGCTCATATTCTGAACTAAACTTTTTATAAATCAGCAGAAGAAAAGTTGAATTACTGTGAATTTATTTCAATCCACTACTGTGAAAGAGGTAAACACGTTCACCAACACACTCTCACTCCCAACTGGACAAACGCCAACGCTTGGTCCGCGGCCCTACGCCTCAAAATATGGCGCTCTAGGTTCCCCTGTGGCGTCAGTTATGGTCAGCGTCTCAATTTCCACTTCTATACAACCACTCTGGTTGTATAGAAGTGGAAATTGATGTTTCATGTGTTAAAGCTGCATTCTGTCTCCTGACCACCAGAGGGCGACTCCTCTGGTTGTATAAAAGTCAATGATTCATGTGTTGAAGCTGCATTCTCTCTCCTGACCACCAGGGGGCGACTCCTCTGGTTGTATAGAAGTCTATGCTTCATGTGTTAAAGCTGCTTTTTCTGTCCTGGCCACCAGGGGGTGACTCCTCTGGTTGTATAGAAGTCTATGAGAAAATGACTCTACTTCTCTCTTGAATTTCAGGTCAATATAAATTATAAAAATAATTCGGGACCAAGACTTGTCAAAGTCTGGTTCTGAATGAGAGGAGACTCTCTGGAAGCAGGAATCACCTTTTAGCATCACCGCCTACGAATTCAAAGCCTTTTCTCTGTCTGCCGATCATAAATGACCTTATGTTGAGAACGGCTGTGACTGCTGAGGCTTCTCTGTAAGCAGCAATCTGTAGAAAAACATCTCAAGCTCGATTTATTAAATTGCAGGACACCATTATTCGTTGCGTAACCCAAGCAAACAGAAGAAAAAAACTACGGATCGTCTTCTCGTTTCTGGTTTAAGGTGCTTCTCTGACAGAAGGTCTGCAGCAGAACCCACGACACGCGCGAAGCCAGACGTTGCGAAAAACCTGCGAAAATGCTGAATTATTAATATTCCAAAAGTTCCAGGAAGAAGTAAAGCTTCACCCGAGGAGGAAACCTCAAATTCAATAGAGCAGCAGACGTATACCCTGGGCAGGAGATCTCCTCCGGCTGGAACTTTTATTTTGCTATTCAATGAAGCGAGCGAGAGGAAGCACAAGAGGCCCTTCAGTGTCACCAGGAAGTCAATACAGACAGCACACACATCTTCTCATGAAATATTGTATCTGAAAGGCTTTCAGCTGTGTCTCTAAAATCACATGACAATTATTTGCCACTTGCAATTGTCACCAGAATGTATTTTTGTTAAAGCTTACAGCCTGGTGGATTTACTGGGAAATAAACAAAATCCAGCAAGAAAAGATTAAGCCTATTGGGTTAAAAACTACAAAATCTCGATGTGAACTACAGTTTTAATCCGCCGATCCGTCTCTTCACATCACTTCTTTATTCTCCACTACTTCTACTGTTACATTATGTGTGTGTGTGTGTGTGTGTACTGTAATACTTTATGTTATATACGCTTGCACGTGCAGGTTGAAAGCAAGTTTATCTATAGTTCCTTATACTTTTGAAAGAAAGGTGTTTGATGAAAGGTTTAGTGTAACATTTTGAATGAGGGGATCAACAGTTTGATAGTCAGATGAAGAACAACTATCCCCAAAAATGTTGTCTAATACAAAACCAGCCGCATAATAAGAGATTCTGGACAAAGCAGCTGATCCATACAGTATTGTCCTGCAGTATCCTCAAACAACGGTTCCTCTGACATATTATGAAAAGTTACTCCTCTTGTTTTTCATGTGTTTTCCTATGAAAGTGCACCAACACGAGTCAATTTCCGCTCGTTGGACAACATGCAAAAAGAAAAGAAAATTGTGGGATATCTACGAATTACTTTTTCATATTTCTACGAATGTTGGGTGAAACCAGCCGGATGTTCCCCACGTCAGTACGTTCCTACCACATATTTGTTTCCCCTTCTTATTTTACCAACACATGGCATGTAATGCCACATCGCTTTAATGCAATATTAGTGTACAAGTTAAAATGAATATGAGAAAGCCTGGCTTGAAGCCAACTTTGTGAATTTGAGAGAAAGACGGCCAGTGAAAAGGAGCAAGGACCCTCGGGCCAGCGCCGAGGTTTCTCTCTGACACGTATTGATCGTGGGGGCTGAACAACTGCTCCGGAAGAGAATGTGTGTGTGTCTTTGTGTTTTTGTGTGATTGTGTGTGTGGGATTTTGTATGATAGATTTTGTGTGCGCTTAAACAGGTAAATGTCCAGTTAATTGACAAACCGCCGAACACACGAGACAAGTTAAATGTCAGCGTCCTCCCACTCTGACAGCGGTAGCATCATCAGGCGTCGACACGCAGCTGTGTCGGCGGTTAGCTGCGGTGCTAATTAAAAAAAACAATGTCCTGTTTGTGTTGTCGGTGCACCAGCCGTGTAATCTACATAATGTTGGTTGGAATAAACTACAGTTCTGAGAGCCGGGAACATGCAGCTTCTGGACAGTAACCAGAATATCAGCTTCAAGCACGACCTTTAAAGTTTAATTGATTCATAAGGAACCCACAAGCAAAGGACTGCTTCAGTAGCGCCACTTCCGTATTACATTTTTTTAACCCAAACACACACACACACACATATATATATACACACTCATTCTGCAAAAATAATGTTTGTATTAGTGTTAACTTCTAGTTTAGCCTTATTCAGACCTGCCAACCTTGATATTTTTTGCGTACCGACGAGGGGGGGATGGGAATTGACGACGACTAATAGGGGACAAGTCATTAAATACTCGTCATGTATTATATTGCATTGCATATAATGTGTGCTGGTCAATTAGTCTAAAATTAATTTTAGACAATTTTTTTCGAGCGTACTTTGACGTCAAAATGCGTATCCGCTACGCAAATTGCGTACAGGTTGGCAGGTCTGCTTATTGATAGAACGGTGGACCACTTTACCTTCTGCCTTGTCAGTCCCCTCACCTCAAAATCTACCTCCTCAAAAACGGTAGCGTTATGCCGTGTTCACACCGGACGCGCTGCGTCCGGTGTGAACACGGCATAAGCTAATAAGGCTAACGTTGCGTTCTCTCCTGCTGTGTTCAATGTGTTCACTCGCGCTCCCTTCTGGCACGCGCACCTGTTCGCAGTTCACTGAATATCATTCATTTTGCCGTATCGTGCTCACCATTCATTCATTTCAAACCGTAACGTTAGCCTAGCTTCCAAGCCCAAACGGCGTGCCTATTGTTTTGCTTCCGGTTGACCTACATCCGTCGTGGTGCTCGCGAAAAAAATAAAATTGAAAAATAAAAATGTGTTAACACCGTTAATAAAATTGACGGCGTTAAAATTGGTTTGCGTTAACGCCGTTAATAACGCGCTAATATGACATGACAGCACTAATATATATATATATATATATATATATATATATATGGAAGTGGCGCTACTGAAGCAGTCCTTATATTTCCTGGTTCATGATTACGTGGATTGCATGTATGTATTTAGTGTGATATCTCTGAATTAGAGCGCATTCATATTTGTAGATATCGCTTCATGAAAACAGCCTGATTATTACTTTTGTTTGTGGGTTCCTTATGAATCAATTAAACTTTAAAGGTCGTGCTTGAAGCTGATATTCTGGTTACTGTCCAGAAGCTGCATGTTCCCGGCTCTCAGAACTGTAGTTTATTCCATAAGTATATATAAACAAGTATATATATATACTTGTTTGTGGCTTCCAAAACTGTTACGCGTCAACATTTTATGATGTGACAATGATGGTTATGGTTCTATTGGTTTTAGGCACAAAAACAACTTTAAGGAAACATTGTGGTTTGCTTTAAAACTTTCTTAAAGCTCATGGTTACATTAAAAAAACATGTGGTACAGTTATTGGTGGTACAGAAACCTTCAACGACTGTCAGTGGTAAACAGGAAATTAAACATTTGTCTAAACGTCTTAACCCTCTGGAGTCGGGGGTAATTTTCTTGATTTTACATAATTTCTTAAATTCACTTTTTAAAGTCACTAGCATATGATAGATACCCATGTGTTTTACATCTAAAATTGCAGAACAATCTCAGCTCTCTATATAATGAGGCAGCATTGTCCTAAGACAAAAGTGTAAAGAGAAAATATGACTAAAGCGGAAAATCTGAATCTCGATTTTGGAAATTCTTCATATCTCTTGTGAACAATTTGTCCACTTATTCGCTTTTTTCTTCCAGCTAATAACGAACCCCCGCCTCCCCCGCGCAAAAATGTGTTCTTAGACGCAACACTTTTAGATGTCCCCATGTCTCTAATGGCATTTCTCTCGTATGACCCGTCCTCCTGGCTTTTATTGCCGTTTATTTTACCAGCTCAGCGTGGGCTTCCTGACTAGCGCTCCTCTACAAAACAGGGCTGTAAATAATTACAACACACCTGCATCAGGAACGCCACACTGTTGTCACCGCCGCCGCCTTAGTTAAATACATATTTTAGTGTTCCTATTAGCGGATTCCACAGGTTTCAACGTGAAAGGAGTCGGCTTGTTTGCAGCTACGGTAATGACAAGCAGCTATTTTGGTTCGTGTAGCATAACCTGAGTGTTTTCTGGCCAAAATGATTGTGCACCTGCATTAACTTAAATGTGTGGCACTGCTGCTGGTACAAAAATGAGGCACCCGAATAGTAGGTAATAGATCCGGTTCATTAGAGAGACACCACGGCCATCATTAGTCTGGTGTGGGGTAGTGACGGGTTAAAAACAAAGTTACTCACATCAAAAACTTCTTACAAGTGCAGTATGGTGATTAGAACGTGTGTTAATTAGTTTGAGCAGGATATCGGAGGTCATTCACACACACACACACACACACACACAACTACACGGCCACACCCCTGTGTTGTGATTTCCATTAGGCTTGATTGGAAGTGTTGATGGATTCCGTCCCCGTGTTGTCAGAAGCCGCCACTCTACTTTATTGGGACACGGAGAACCGAAAGGCGCTGATCCAGCACATATCGGAGTTATACGAAGAGTCTGGAGGAGTTGAACCCTTCATTGCACACCCTCAAAGCTTGGATTCAGTCTCATTTCTCATCATGAACAGCCTCACCCTCTGTACTTCCCTGCCTCTGTGGCTCAGGAGGTCGTTGGTTTGACCCCTGGCCCTTGTGTCTTTGGATGAGATACTAAAGGTCCAATCCCAATGTCACCCCAGAGGCACAGAACCCTGAACCCTCAGGAACTAATGTCACCTGGTAAAAAGTTGCCAGGGCTAGAAATGATAGAAATACAAATATGACATCAATTAGTTGCCACATATCACACTACCTTGACTCCTCTGGTTGTAAAGAAGTATATGCTTCATGTGTTAAAGCTGCATTCTCTCTCCTGACCACCAGGGGGCGACTCCTCTGGTTGTATAGAAGTCTATGCTTCATGTGTTAAAACTGCATTCTCTCTCCTGACAACAGGAGGTGACTCCTCTGGTTGTATAGAAGTATATATAAATGACTCTACTTCTCTCTTGATGTATTCCCTCAGTAAACATTGTAAACATGAGTTTATGTCTCAATCTCTAGTTTCAAGTCTTCTTCAATACAGCATGATGTTCATTTAGTAAATTATGGTCATTTAGAGTCAAACAGACCATAAAGCAGGGGATGCTTTATGGGCGGGGCAACCAAGTGATTGACAGGTCGCTACCAGAGTCCATATATGGTCACTGTTCAGTAGTTGCAAAAATCCAAGATGGCGACGACCAAAATGCTGAACTCGAGGCTTCAGAACGGCAGTCTACAAACTAATGGGTGACGTAATGACTACATCCCTCTTCTTATGCAATCGTTTAACGGCACGTGACTCAAACACAGATTAACAATTTTCATTTTACCCCAAGAAGTTATGGGATCCATTGTGATGACACATGTGGATCTACTGTTTTCAAAGCTGGAGCCACAAAAAGAATAAAAATCATGATATCTCATCCTGTTTGCTGGATTTTTTTACCATTATTTTCTGTAATCCCCCCCCTAAACTTTAAGAAAGTACAAGTCTCGCTCACTGGACTCACGGTGGACACACATTTCTGCAGGGCTGTTAGATTGCATTAGTGCGGACACGTCTTCACGCTGCTGTATTCGCCACGTGAACCCGTCTGCCGTGCTGTGTTTGTTGAACCTCAACGTCTTCCTGTATCTGTGTTTCTGCTCACCTGAATGTCAAACTGACAAACTGGATTAGAGTTAGTGCCGAACAATCAAGATCAAATAAGTGTGGCTGAGCGTTATCGTTCTTTCACCTGCTTCCCCTCCTTTAAGCATGTTTTCCCCCCGTCTCGTAGCAGGAAATCAACACACCAGCAGGGGCCGATAGGACTGACGATCAATACAAATGGCTCAATGATTACTTGGCCCACAGGCGGAGATTTCTGGCTTGCAGACTTCTTGGCCAATAGTGTGTTTGGAACTGAAAGCACACAGTGGAAGTCTCTCAACAACTGCTCATCCTCGCTCACAAACACAACTGTTTGGTGATGGAGGACATGTGATGTGGGCAACTCGTCCAACGTTTCATCCACTGAGGCGAAAAGGAAGGAAAAAAACCCTTGTTCTAAAGCCAGATTATTGTTATTATTCTGGTTCATGTTGGAGTGTGGTGATACATTTTATCATTTGTGAAAATGTGGGTAAAAAAGATTAGGGGATTTTTTTCTACTTAATTAGTATTTAAAATGTTTGTGCCAACAAATATTTGCTGTTGCCGTGATGTTTTTGCAGCTAATGAACAGGAAGTGACCATATTTGGAATGCGGAGAAGTAACGTAGAGACGCCGTATAAGTCTCTGGTGTCGACCTGTCAATCACCTTGTAGCCCCGCCCTAAAGCATCCCCTGCTTTATGGTCTGTTTGACTCTAAATGACCATAATTTACTAAATGAACATCATGCTGTATTGAAGAAGACTTGAAACTAGAGATTGAGACATAAACTCATGTTTACAATGTTTACTGAGGGAATAAATCAAGAGAGAGGTAGAGTCATTTATATATACTTCTATACAACCAGAGGAGTCACCTCCTGTTGTCAGGAGAGATAATGCAGTTTTAACACATGAAGCATAGACTTCTATACAACCAGAGGAGTCACCCACTGATGGAGAGTAAAGAGAATGCAGCTTTAACACATGAAGCATAGACTTCTATACAACCAGAGGAATCGCCCCCTGGTGGTCAGTAAAGAGAATGCAGCTTTAACACATGACGCATATACTTCTATACAAACAGAGGAGTCACCCCCTGGTGGTCAGGAGAGAGAATGCAGCTTTAACACATGAAGCATAGACTTATATACAACCAGAGGAGTCACCCCCTGGTGGTCAGGAGAGAGAATACAGCTTTAACACGTGAAGCAAAGGATTCTATACAACCAGAGGAGTCATCCCCTGGTGGTCAGGAGAGAGAATGCAAGTGTTAAAGATACTAGCTTTACTCTGCAGAACCGGAGGATGCTACCTGGATTGACCCCTAAAATTGTTCTTTTTGGAAGTTGTGTTACATTCTGACGCTACATTATCTTCCTCCTTAAATGGTTGATTGTTGTTAATTTGATAACACAAGCATTCTTTCCTTACAACTGGTTGACACATTACTAAAGTAGTCAACGTATTCAAAGTATTAGCAACACAATCCCTCAACCCTTTCTCAATGTTTCTATCTGTGTTGGTGTTGTCTTCTCTCAGTTATTTGTGTATGTTTGCATTTAATCTTGCTCCAAAGAAGCAAGGATCTAAATGCTAACCTAACTAGGGCCTTCATGACGCGTCACTCTTCCTTCCACCTTCCCACCCCTGCAATTATAGAAAAAGTGATTAATTGCGCACCCGTTACTAAACAGCGTAAATCACCGACAACAAGACAAGACTGTCTCCTCCCTGTTGCAACACCGATCCACTCTCTTTGCTCTCTCTTTTTCCCTCTTGGAGTGAGAGAAATCTAATTTGCCTTGAGATGCAGGCTCTTTTTTTTGTGTGTTGAACAAGGAACTCCAGCCAGAAGAAGACTTGGGAGTCGATGCACTTAACTTGAGGGTTTTGGTGAAATCCTGTTATCTTAAGATTTCAAACCAGACTTGCAGTTGAAAAATGTGGGCATTTGGCATATTGTTGAAAACTATTAGATATACAGCAGTTCACTGCACACAAATATATCTCCCATGAGCAGACACTTTCTGGCAATGTTTGATAAACTCTCAATTAGACAATGCAAAACCCAGCAGTGAGATTCTCACTGATTTGCTAAGGGGTTTGTTATAACTAGCGTGTTATCTACTATGCATTTGGCCAGGATTAACCCAATTGGGCTCTTATCCCAGCTGTGTGTGACCCGTCATGCAGGTAAGCAGAGGACCAGCATTGGAAAGACACTATTCTCTATAGAGAGGTGAAGTCCCGCCCCCTCTGGTGGAGCATTGTGGGACGTTACTTCAGGAGAAAATATGTGTGGTTGTCACCGTGAGAGACACATATTTGTTTTATCCTGTTGGATTTCTGCCATGAATTATATATATATATATATATATATATGATGTTTGTCAAATTAAAAGATAATTGTTAAGTCAAGAAAGTCCAATTTTGTCATACAACTGTTGATTTATGAAAATTATGCAATGCGGAAAGCTGCATTCTCTCTACTGTCCACCAGGGGGCAACTACTCTGGTTGTATAGAAGTCTATGATTCATGTGTTAAAGCTGCATTCTCTATCCTGACCACCAGGGGGTGACTCCTCTGGTTGTATAGAAGTATATCTTTGTGTTAAAGCTGCATTCTCTACTGTCCACCAGTGGGCGACTCCTCTGGTTGTATAGAAGTCTATATAAATGACTCTACTTCTCTCTTGATTTATTCCTCAGTAAACATTGTAAACATGAGTTTATGTGTCAATCTCTAGTTTCAAGTCTTCTTCAATACAGCATGATGTTCATTTAGTAAAGTACGGTCATTTAGAGTCAAACAGACTATAAAGCCAACATGGTTGCTTTTATTTTCTCAAAGACAAAATACAGAACTCGAGGCTTCAAATTGGCAGTCCACAAACATTGTGTGTGATTCATGGCACAAAAACGTTATACGTCTCCCACTGTTGATTAACGCACATGAATTAACGCAACTGAATTAACGCAACTGAATTAATTCCCCTTTGTGGGACACCGGAAGGGGCGGGACATCATCTCTCTATTACGACCTTGAATGGGACTCGATCTACTCTGGACCTGGTCTCGGCCTCTTGACGACAGCCCTAACCCAAACCTGGTGAATCGGCACTTCCTCACTTTTTCATCGAAATAAATTCAAACATTTGGAAAATAAAATATCAACACTTTCAATTCATTTTGATATGGTTTCATGTGTTCCTGCAAACTCATCGCGACAGATTCAGCAGATGGATATCTCCGCCTCTCGGAGTGAGCCGCACGCCTTGACGCCTTTGCTTCGGCTGAGGAAAGACGTCTCTCATAAGCGCTTCATATCGCTGACATTTATCATTGTGACATTTTATTTTTCATGATGGCCAAAGTCAGACAGTCTAGCATTGTCTTATTTTTTTATTCTTTTAGAAGAAGCTATATTACAAGTGATAGATTGACAAGAGACAACAACAACATGATACTGCAGTTCCCAGTGGAGGAGAGTACACATTGAGTAAATGTACATGTGTACATGTGTACACTTGTCACTTGTCATTTGATGCAGGCAGGTTGAGACAAAGGCAAGAGACGGGAACTAAAGATTTAACTATTCGTTTTGTAACCAGGAATAACATTTTGAAAAACTGGGAAACTAAGACATGAGGAGCAGCGATTCGACTGGTGGTCAGTAGAAATAATGCAGCTTTAACACATGACGCATTGACTTCTATACAACCAGGGGAGTCGCCCCCTGGTGGTCAGTAGAGAGAATGCAGCTTTAACACATGAAGCATAGACTTCTATACAACCAGAGGAGTCGCCCCCTGGTGGTCAGGAGAGAGAATGCAGCTTTAACACATGAAGCATAGACTTCTATACAACCAGAGGAGTCGCCCCCTGGTGGTCAGGAGAGAGAATGCAGCTTTAACACATGACGCATAGACTTCTATACAACCAGAGGAGTCGCCCCCTGGTGGTCAGTAGAGAGAATGCAGCTTTAACACATGACGCATAGACTTCTATACAAACAGAGGAGTCGCCCCCTGGTGGTCAGTAGAGAGAATGCAGCTTTAACACATGACGCATAGACTTCTATACAACCAGAGGAGTCGCCCCCTGGTGGTCAGTAGAGAGAATGCAGCTTTAACACATGACGCATAGACTTCTATACAAACAGAGGAGTCGCCCCCTGGTGGTCAGTAGAGAGAATTCAGCTTTAACACATGACGCATAGACTTCTATACAAACAGAGGAGTCGCCCCCTGGTGGTCAGTAGAGAGAATTCAGCTTTAACACATGACGCATAGACTTCTATACAACCAGAGGAGTCGCCCCCTGGTGGTCAGTAGAGAGAATGCAGCTTTAACACATGACGCATAGACTTCTATACAAACAGAGGAGTCGCCCCCTGGTGGTCAGTAGAGAGAATTCAGCTTTAACACATGACACATTGACTTCTATTCAACCAGAGGAGTCGCCCCCTGGTGGTCAGGAGAGGGTAGGATATGCTAAGCAGGGCTTCAGGAACACGTGAGGAACACACAGAGCAACACAGTGAACTGAAAATGTAATAAAGCACAGAAAACATTAGGAGTCTTTATCATTTGCTGATTCCTCCCTCCTCCATCTTCCGCCCTGTGACCTGGATATCGATTCCCAGCGCTCCATCTTGTAAAAACATCCCAATTCCTAAAATGCATGTCGATGAGTGAGGAAGCTCCGGTGTAACCTTTGCGTAAGTGTTTTCGGCGCCCGTAAACAAATAAAAGGGGCCAACAAACGGCAATTTTTCCCCTTGTGAAACCATGAGTCAACATTGATTTTATTTTGTCACGTAATTTGCGTACTTACACAACACCACTTTCTTTAGAAACCTTAGTTTTTATCAAAAGCCACACATGACTAACTCATTCTGATAGTTTTCAGTCGTGGTCTGAGATAATAACACACGATATCGACCATCGTACCTCACCATCCTTTCTGATGGAGTGGTTCAGCTCATGCTGTGTGTGTGTGTGTGTGTGTGTGTGTGTGTGTGTGTGTGTGTGTGTTGTGTGTTGCTCCACCTGGCTGTGTTTCGAAGACCCATAACTTTAATTCGGAGCCCATTTTCAGTCCATTATGCTGGGCCACTGGGGAGGCCAGAGCAAATTAGAACTATCTCTACTCCACTGACTTCATCATTAAAATGAAAATGGCAATCGCTGCACCCCGCCTGTCACACACACACACACACACACGCACACACATACACACACACACACACACAAATTGACCAGAGACCACACGCAAACACAGACTCGTGAACATATGTGACGAGGCGTGTGCCACGCACTCCTCATCGTGTGAAAACGGAAATCTGTATCACACATATGAATTTCCACAAATTGGCAACCCTTCAAGCGGAATGGACACCCATCAAACACACACACACACACACGCACACACGCACACACTTGTTGAGGGAAAGGCGAGCGCCCTGACACACCCAGTCAATTGGAGCATCACTCGCCCAGTGGGACGGCGTCTTAACCGCCACTTTTGGGCTCCATTCTGGACCTCACTGCCTGATACACAAGTGTGTGTCGGGCCATTCACACAGCGGGGGAAGTAAGCAGTGTAAAGGAGTGAGAATGGCCGGTCTTTTAGTTGACAGAGGTTCCCAGTGGCCCTCTGCCCACCACACTTACGGCCCAAACAAGATCGATAGAGGAGACCCGTGGAGCGGCTGGACGGGAATAGATGCTCTAATATCGCTGCCTCAAGTCCTTGCCGGCCGTAATCAAAGCCGTAAAACCTGATAATTACACTGTTTTCTCTGTAAGCAGGACTGACTGAGGGGACAGCCTGTGTGTGTGTATGTGTATGTGTGTGTGTGGTGTTTTGGTATGTACCTTTTATAGGCTTCCCCTCTTCACAATGTGAAAGTGAATTAATTTAAAAGAACACATTGTGCCTATATTCAAATGAGACTGAATTATTTCAATTCCAATGAGTTTGAATGAAGGCAGTGAACCACATCCACCTGTGTGCAGCGTGCGTGTTGATATATATGCACACGTTTGTGTTATGCATGCATATGTGTGTGTGTGTGTGTGTGTGTGGATAAAATCGGATAAAAGCGGCGAGTCTCCACGCTAATGCTCGGTAAAAGCGGTGAGGGCTGGCAGGAGCGGCGTGCCGCCGTGAAGCGAGGAAGGGAGTGTTTTCCCTCACGGTTCACGGAGGAGTCAAAAAGAGAGGGAGTGGAAAGGAGATGGATGTGAAAGGTGAGAGAGAGAGAGAGAGAGAGAGAGAGAGAGAGAGAGAGAGAGAGAGAGAGAGAGAGCGTTGAGCTGGATTGGGAATCGACTCGATGGCGACCGGCCGTGAAGTTGGAGGAGCGTCATTCTGCTCCTGCACACTTAAAGACAATGAGAAGCTGCTCGCATGACCGCCAACAGATTAAAGAGAGAGAGACTTCATTCATTTTCATGACTGATAAATCAATATCAGCAATGTGAAAAGAATATTGCGCTCAGAATAAACCTGCATTAATCAATGTCAGGAGTTTTTGGGGATGATCAGAGTTCATTTCCAAGGTGCGTTGGAGTGAATATATGAATGTTAATAATAAATGAAAGAAGTATGGCCATGAAATAAATAAATGAGGTGATTCATACTGTATATAAATACATGCACATAATCATCTATAGAAAAGTTAATATAGTTCAATAAATAAATAGATTTTAATTTTGACTGACTACTTTTTGCTTTTTTATTTTTATATCAGGGTGCTTTTGTTTAAAAAGGTCAGATATATAATTTCTCCAGCTTTTTTAAACTTTCCATCTGTTTTATTCAAATGATGTGGATGTGGTTATCTGACAGATACAGACGTTGTTTGATGCTGTTGCGTTAAATCTGTCATATAAACATCGTCCCTTTCATTCAAGTATAAAGAATGGAAATACATATTGCTCGATAATACATGTGGCATTAGGAAATAAACATTCCCAGAAATAGATAAAAGTAGTGCAACATATATTTTATATATATTTACATTAATATATTTTTTTAAATGGCATTCCATGAATACTAACTGAGAATGTAGAAGCGAGAGTCACTTGGTTAAAACAAACTGTGTCTCACACGCTTTCCAATTTACATTATAGATCAATAAACACCATAAATATGCATTTTGTCTGACTCTCTCTCTCTCTCTCTCTCTCTCTCTCTCTCTCTCTCTCTCTCTCTCTCTCTCTCACACACACAAACAACACACACACACACACACACACACACACACACACACACACACACACACACACACACACACACACACACACACACACACACACACACACACTTTTCTATATACGGACTACTCTGCTCTTGGATGCACTTTTGCTGTGAGACGGTAATTCCGGGGACTCTGAAGTTAACCTTTTCTACACAGGAACTTTCTGGAGAAAGCCTGAAATCAAACAGGACAAAGAGAGGAAGTGAGAGAGACACAAAAGTAAAGTTTATTTGCAACCCATTAGAAGAAAAAAAATCTTCATATTTTTGGGATTGGTTGAATTGTTACTACAAACACAGGACTTTCACCCAGGAGATCATAGTTTGCATATAGCAGAGTCAACATTGACTTATTAATTAAACCACAGATTTGATAAGTAACTTATGTGCTGTGAAACTGATTGTCCAATACTGTCCTCACATTGCACATGGCTTATTTTAAATATGTTTTATTCTATTAGCATTTACCTCCTTTTTTAATTTTTAATTTTGATTTTCACCTTACGTTTTAAGTTATTGTAATTCTGTGTGGAAGGAGGACCTAGCAAAGTAAGATTGTCATTGTACGGCAAAACTGTCTGATAATATATGACAATAAAAATATCTTGACTCTTGAATCTTGCTTTACTAAAGCCAGTTCCATAACATACTGACATTTTTCACCCAAATCGCCATCTTTTCCTGAACCTAACCACGTAGTTTTGTTGCGTAAGTAAACATTTAAAACTAAGTAAACCTACGTCAGAGACTGTCCATGACGCTCAATGGGAACCTGTCGCCTCACAGTTGGAAGTGTTGGGCCATTGGCCAGGCGGTGCTGGTATTAGACCAGTTGGGAGGGAGGATGTGTTGTTTTCTTCCAGCGGCGCTTTTGGTCGCACCGACTCAAACCACGATACGCCGATTTGCGTTTCCATTACCGGTTTGAACTCGCTGAGTCGCCATCAAACGCTAAGCGTGTGTTGTGAGACTCAACTCGTGTCCGTGCGGGAGACCAGAGAGAAAGATTTTATTTATTTTTTAAAGTCTGTGTGTTCAGCTCTCGGTACTTTTGTAGCTTCAAACAGAATCTCCGTGGTTTGAAGTTTAGTTTCTTTCCTGCGTTCCCTGTTTGTTAGACTTTCAGATGTCTGGTTTCAAGTTAAGTTGCTGCTGATAAAAACTCAACATTTCTTGAAAAGAAAAGCTTTTAAAGAACATTATATCTGGGGCCTTTTATTGGGAAGAATTCATAGGAAATTAGCGGAGCCGAACGGCGGCTTTCTTTCAATAAAACAAGTCTTCTAATAATACAGGGAGGAAGAGAACAAGCAAAGGTGAGATATTGAATACATGATATCTCCCTCAGACTCCTTTGTTCCTTTAGCCCCATATGTTCCTTCAATCCTATGTTCCCTCCACCGTATGTTCCTTCAACCCCATCTTCCCCTCAGCCTTGTGTTCCCTCAGCCCCATGTTCCTTTAGCCCCATTTTTTACCATTTTAGTTTATTGCTAATCAGTGCTAATTAGCATTAAACACAATGTACAGCTGAGGATGAAGCGAATGTCAAGAGTTTTGAAGGTTTGGTCAAAAAGTATTTGACAAAATACAATTTTTGACCTAATGATGGTGCTGAATTATGATGTTTGAATCTTATATTAGCAGTTTCCAGATGCAGCTGAAATGCAAATAGTAACGTGACCTAATTTAACAAGTCACTCTTCACTAAATTCTGTATAATACGTGCACATTTTCCCCTAAGGCCAGAGAAAATGGCCAGTTGCCACACAGAGGTGTCCCATTAGGTCATATTTTGGTCGAGTAAATGTTGTTTTTTTGCACACTTCTGCAGCAAAAAAGTAGAAGAAGTTCAGACCATGAGTCAATCAGTAAGCCAAGTGTTGGACACTTGGATCAAAAACTAAGTTGCTGAGCTCGTACATAATGAAACACCATTCGTCAGACTGGTTACGTGTGGACTTCTGCCTGTAGGTCTGGTCTGATTAAACTCTTCTCAACTGTGTGCGTGTCCCTGATTCTTTGTGAATTTGCTAATGTAATTGAAAGACAGAAGAAGAACAATGGCCGCGTGCACTCGGACTGGATGCACGGTGTGCTGTGCGTTCACTTCTGGCCGCGCACGTCTACTAATCTCTTTACGATGCGGAGCAGAGCCGGGCCGAGCGGAGGGGGAAGGGATGATGGGGAAGATGGAAACAGCGTGAAAGAAGAACATGATGAAATGGAGCCGAGGTAAAGGGAGGGAAGTGATGGAGAGAGGTGAGGTTGTTGTGTTGAGATCGACCAACTCCGGCAGTGGGATCAAAACCGGAAGCATTTACAAAGCAAAAACATGGCACTCTTTATTTTATTCATATTATTTGAATTAATTTAAGTCACTTTTTCTGTTTAAGTTGAAAGATTCCCTAAAGATGAAAAAAGTCCCAAGTAAAAAAATACAAAAGCCTGGAAAATGACAAAAAGGTATGAGCTGCAAACAGAGAATGTACTTGAAGAAATTAAATATAAAGAAAGTGTGAAATGTTTACAGTCATGGAGCTCATATCTTTTTTTAGTTGTGTTTGGTGTTTAAAATCTCTCGGTTTCGACGGGGCAGCATGTTTCATCCAGTAAAAAAGTGAAATGTATTTGGTTTGTGGTATTTCCTGTCTTCGTTGGTGCAGGTTTACAATAAATATAATGTACTGTATGTATTTATGTCTAAATATCCAATCTCTGATACCAAAACAATAGCATGCGGTGTGTTAAGCTAAATTAAGAAAAACGCGCCAGGCTTTGAAAGCAAATTGTATATAGTGTGCAAACGGTGTTACAAACTTTTCCCCATAGAGTTAAATTGAAAAAGAGACATCTCAGTAGGAACACTAGAATAGCCCGTATTTAAATAATTTCGTCCTAAAAGTTATAAAATGCACTAGTAGGCCCCGCCTCCAAAACTGTATCCAGTTCTCTTCATACATCCTTGATCCTAATCCACCCAGATTGCCTATTTTTGGAGGTGGGTTTGTTCCTAAAATTGATTGGTTAGAAATAGTTACTCACTTTCCTTAAAAAGCTGAAACATAATGTTTAAAAAAAACATCTGATTCAGCATAAATCTCTCCTTCGTGCCGCTCGGTTATGAACGCTGAGTGAGCTCATCGCTGCCCCTTGTGGTCGCTTTCTATTCTCCAACCACCGGGGGCAGTAATGAGTATATCACGGGCTTAGCATGAAGAAGATGCTGCTAATTTAAACGTACTTGAACAAGACACACAAACGTGAGATTCATGTTTTATCTGAAGCATTTTCGAAAACATAACAATAAAGACAAAATGTTTTTTTTTTTTTGCAAATGTTTGTCTGGTTAACGTTTCCACCTCGGCATGCAGCCGTTTTCCAAGAGCTTTTCTCCAGGAAGCATCCAGGACTGTCTTCCACACATAATTATATATATATATGACAAGTAAAAAGCATGCAGAGTATGTAGTAGAGAAAAGGAAAGCAGTCACAATGTTGCACACACTGATTAACGTGTCAAACAAGTGAGATATAAACACATCGTTCTATGATAAACTCTAATCTTGTAGACGTTATAAGACTTTCTGTCTCAGCCTCTCTCTCCATCCTGCTCCCTCCACCTCTCCTGAGCTCTCATTAGTGAAGAATAACTCTGATAAACCTCACGCCTCTCCTCTCCTTCATCACTCCCTCCTTCCTTCCTACCCGTCAGCTGGTGTCTCCTCCCTCATTCAGTCGGTCACTGTCTGTCTTTTAGTTGTTTTTTCTGCATCTGTGCTATTCATGTCTCCTCCTTTTTTCTTGGTGCTTCTTCTCATTTGCTCGTAGTTGCTTCTCTCTCTCCAGCCGAGTGGCAGCGGCACATTGAACAGGAGGAAAACGTCCGGATCCTCCCCGTCTGTCTCGATGTATCCTCCCATTTGTTTATCTCCTCACCTCTCGTCACCTTTTCTGTCTCCTTCCCTCCTTCCCCCCCACGCCTCCGCCGCCGCCTCCGTCCGTCCGTCGCTTTCATTGCTTTCTCCAGCACATAAAATACAAAGGGAAGACGTGGAGGAGGCCGCTAAATAAAGAGAAAAGAAATGCGTTCGGACGGGAAGGACTTCATGAAGGAAGGGCGTTCGGTGACTGTTAATAACGCCGCTCTGCCGGCCGGCCGGTGTCCCAGGTGTGATTAAGATTAAAACTGCCAGTGGATGTGGGAAAGAAGTAAAGTGCTCAATTTCCTGTTTGTTTCCCCGGCTTTTTCCTCCACTGATCAAACGTTTCAGCAGTCTCTCCGGGAAGTAGACCGGGGCCCTTATCTCACCGTCGTGCTGAGATAAGCCATCGCTGACGCGAGGACTGGGAGGTGTGTGTGTGTTTGTGCATCTCAACTCAACCGGCACTTTTGTAGTATTTTACTTTTCCCCCACTCCTGTGCAGACAGTTCTGCTGGCTTCACGGCTTGGATTGATTCGACGGCAGCAGCCGGGGGCCACGCAATCAACGTAAAGGACGTGAATGGAAGCCAGCGGGCGACGACGCCTACGCACCTTACCGGCAGCCATGAAAATGTAATGCGACCTTTACCATCAGCTGAAGAGCAGAGAGTGTATTAATCATCTGTCACATGTACCGTAAAAGTCGGGTTTAAAGCTGCTCCTACCCCCGGTGGGTGTCCCCGCTGTAGCTAGCTAGCGCTGCTGCTAGCTCCCCGCTGCTGCTGCTACTGCCCGCGTCCCCTCTGCCCGAGTCGGGTGTCGAGCCGGGGCTGGTCCTGCTACCTTCGGTGGTTGTCGTAGAGCTAGCGGAGCGCTAGCTGGAGCAGTAGCTGGAGCGCTAGCTGGCTACAGCGGGCAGCTAACGTAGGGTGACCAGACGTCCTCTTTTTCCCGGACATGACCTCTTTTCGAGACCTAAAAAAAGCGTCCGGCAGGGATTCCAAAAACGTCCGGGATTTTGCTACGTCGGGGAAAATAGTTATTACCCCCTTACAAGTTTTGGAAATGGTATCTCCCTCACGTTCCACCTTCTTGCGCAAGCTCTGACTGTAGAGAGAACTGTCATTGGTCGACCGATCTCAACGTAAATGTAAGTTCACGGCATGCTACACACTACTGCTACTGGAACGAAGTGTCCTCTTTTTCACAAACTCAAATCTGGTCACCCTATCGTAGAGCTAGCGGAGCGCTAGCTGGAGCAGTAGCTGGAGCGCTAGCTGGCTACAGCGGGGAGCTAACGGGGACACTGACCGAAGGTAGTAGCGGCTTGTAACCCGATTTTTACGGTATGTAATCTGGCAGATGTGTTTTTTTCCCTCTCTCTCCTTATCTGTCACTCTCTTTCTTTCTCCCGTTGTCTTTCTTTTCTCCCTAAAAAAAAGTACCAGAAAGCTGTTTTGAAATTCACGAGCGAGGCCTTTTTTTAATCATTATTTATCACACGGGCCAAACGATGACATCACGCCGCGGCTTCAGATGTTTTTGATGTTTTTTTTAGTGTCTCTCGTCCCCCCCTGACGCGGCCTCACGCCGTCTCCATTTCCCTCCTCTCCGCCGCTCGACAGGAGGCTGATGCACTGAGCCGGACGCAGCGGGATGCCAACCTCGCCTATTTGCCAGCACAACGCGCGGCTCCCCGTGTGCCGCCTCATGCCAGGAGAGCAGATTAGAGCCACTTCACCTCACACCGCTGATACGCCAGCTTTGCTCCACCTCGGCCCTCGGCCCGCGGGTGAAGAGGTGCCAATCCAGCTGTGCCCGGCCCTTTTAAACACTCGGCTGGCGTGTGTGTGTGTGTGTGTGTGTGTGAGGATTACACACGGACACAGACGCATATACCAGTAGATGTTCAAGAAGTCAGAATTGTACCTTCAGAAGACCGGGTGATGGGGTTGTTTCGCCACCCGGGTTTCAATGTGGAGTTTAAGTGTCTCTTGAGTGCAGAGATTTCAACCGAAAGGCTTTTTGAGCATCGACACTAAATACTGTGTGAAAAACATCGCCGTCGGCTCTCAAATAATCAGCAGAAAATGGCAGAGTGGATGATCACGGCGTGGAATGAAAAGGCCCTGGAGTTACCTGTCCTGTTAGAGCGACTATGATCCTTTAGACAAAAAGCATTCATGAGATGTTGGGTTAAAGGTTCATTCATGCTGAAGGGTTATTAATCTGCTTCAAAGACTTTTTATTTTATTATATCTTATCTTCAAATAGCTTCAAAAGATTTTTGATGTTTTTGTTTAAATTCTCTTTACATCCCGACAGCAATCAGGGAATCAAACGCTCCGACTGAAGGAGAAACATCCGCTGACGGTGAGGAGCGAAAATCAAGCGCACTCTTGCTAGTTTCTCAATATTACCAACCTGAGCTTTAAGCATATTGCCTTTATAATATATATATATATATATATATATACATACTTTTCTTCATTGAATACATTGGTGGCTTTTAAAATAGTGACGTATCTTTTTGACGAGCAATGTTGGACAAATGACTTTAAACATCTAAGCGAAAACTGTCTGTGTGTGTGTGTGTGTGTGTATGTGTGTGTGTGTGTGTGTGTGTTTCTGTGTGTGTGTGTGTGTGTGTGTGTGTGTGTGTGTGTGTATGTGTGTGTGTGTGTGTGTGTATATATGTATGTATGTCTGTATGTCTGTATGTGTGTTTGTGCGTGTGTATGTATCTACGTGTTTGTATGTATGTATGTATGTATGTATGTATCTGTGTGTATCTGTGTGTGAATGTGTGTGTGAATATGTGTATGTGTGTGTGTGTGTGTGTGTGTGTGTGTGTGTGTGTGTGTGTGTGTGTGTGTGTGTGTGTGTGTGTGTGTGTGTGTCCTTTGCATATGCCAAGAACCGTTCATCCGATCTGCTTCACACCTGGCAGGTGTGTTCCCGGGGACCCGAGGATGTGCGGTGTCCAATTTGTAGCACTTTGGACACGTTCAATATTAATACACTCTGAATAAACACGTGAACAGCGGAAGGGAGGTGGTTGTGGGTCTTACAGGCTCAAATTACTTGACTGCGGTTCACTTTTCCTGCTGGATGTTGGATATAAAAACATTACCAACCAACTCGTTCCTTGGAGTCAACGAGCAACGAGCAACGAGCAACGAGCAACGAGCAACGAGCAACGAGCGGTCCTCAGCAGCACTCAGCCTGCTCCGAACAGACACGCCTGACGAATGGGCATCGCATCACACCGCATTACCAAATGCTCCTCAGCAAAAGTAATTAGTCGCATGACTTATTACTCAGAACATCTCTGGTGCTTTTATAATGACTTCATAGCCCGAAGGGTTTCTTGAACCATGTTGTTGTTTTCCTCACCTCGTCCAAGTGGTTATTGTTGTCACCGAGATGACGAAGTGTAAAGCGTGCAATAGTCCACTTAGTGTGTGTGGGAAGGTTGGCGGTTCGGTCAAACAAACGCAGCACTTTAAACGTCAAATCAATCAGTCGTTAGTCATGTGACTCGTTAGTCACCAACTACTCTCTTTCTCTAACCCCAACTAAGTGCTTCTGTTGCCTACACCTAAACCTCCGGGTGTTTATTTAAACAGAATACTCTGCATGTAGACAGCAGAAGCTGACATGCGTCCCTACTACGTCCAAAACTGGAGCGCCGTAGTGTGAAGGCGAGGGCCACGAACCAAATTGGGGACGAGAATGTGTTGAATGTTCACGCTCTCGTGAGCCGTGGCTCAACGAGGAGCGATGGATACCTTCCCCAAAAACAGAGTCACTGCCCACTTTCAAGCTTGTATGTCAGTCTGATAAATCACCACCAAAAATAGCTGTCGATGCCCCTGCTACACGTGCACACAGCGAGCATCGCTGCTTAAAAAAAAAGAGCCTTTCTTGCCCTAGAATTCCTTCTGACCTAAATAGGCCGGTATGGATACTCAGTCCATTCATTCCCCCAAATCGCACTCCCCTCTGCCGCGGCCTGTCACGCACGGTTGCCCCTCGATTGACTCGAAGCCGGGTCACGCTGGATGGAGCTAAAAGGCGGGAGCTAACTGTTTCCCCCCCACCAATTTAGAGTCCACTCAACCCAGAGCGGCCATTCGACTGGCGCCGCCAATGCTGATCTAAAAAGGGAGCAGCTATACGGAGCGAGAGCGACCACCTCACAACTAAACACCTCTTTTGCACAGAAGCATGGGCTTGGAAATAAACCGGTGGTTTGCCATCTGACCCGACTCTGTCAACCCAAACGTATGCCTTGTGCTTTACACAGGTCTGACACTGCAGGGAAGAAAAGGGCAAGAGCATCCCATGTTGGGCTTCTTCCACAGATTTTGATCAACTTTTCCGAAAGGCCCCAAAAGGAAAAAGACAGATCGTCTGCAACGTCTGTGATGCCGACTTTGCCGAGATAGACGACGACCCTGTTTCTGCAGTGATGTGCACGCGACTGTGTCGCTGCATACCTGCCGTGCCGTGCCTGGCGATGACAAACGACCAGAGATTAAACCCGCCACGGCACGCGGGTACGTTGCTTTGCATTCTACTACATCTACTCGCGCTGTTTTCAATTTGTCTTTTCCATTCAAGAGAAAGAAGAAGAAAAAAAGAGGTGTCGTGTGCTTTTTGACGTTATGACATTATTATCATGACATAAAGATGCAAGCTGCGGCTGCTTTGAATTCCGGTCCTGCGAGACGCTTTGTCGGTGGAATTAGAGTCACAGCGTCGGCTCTGATGGATCCTTGGTGGCGGACGCGGCGAGGAACCTGTCCTCGCCGATTCTACGGGGCTGGAACCTGTCGGGTTTTCTGCTAATGTTTCTGCTGATGTTTCGGGAAATTGTCGAGGGCAGACCACACTGGGAAATATCAGTTGGTCCAAAATACGCCAGCGAACAACACAATGCATTTTATTTTGGGCTCCTTTCACTCTGACTCTGACTCATCCGTGTCAGCATGAGACCGTCAGAGCTACTGACGTGGGTTGACGTGGGTTGAGCAAAGCAAAGCAAAGGCAGAGTCTTTGGGATTGGACTGGCCAAGCAAACACAGGACTTTCACTCAGGAACCCGCTGTTCATGTCCTGTGTGAAAAACCAAGTCGATGCTGAGCTAGTTCACTGTAGTTTTATACGTGACTTCTGGACTTTACTAACGCCACGCGCAGTGGCGGTTTTGGGCACGGGCGAACCGGGCAGCCGCCCGGGGCGGCACTTTTTCATGTCACGTGGGGGGCGGCACGACCACTTACCACTTAGCGGTTTTCCATTATCTATCATATCACTGTGTGGGGAATTGGCAGGTTGGCGCCCCCTGCGGCTGCGGGCGCCCCTGCTTGTGGGGGGGGGGGGGGGGCGTCGCCTCTGGGTCTCCCGGGTGGGGCGGGCGGGGGGATCCACTGTGGGCTATAGAGCAATACTCTAATGCAGCGGCCCCCAACCTTTTTAGAGCCACGGACCGGTTTTGTGTCAGACAATATTTTCGCGGACCGGCCTTCACGGTGTGGGCGCAAAATCTGAAGTAATAAATATGACGTAATACGACCGGCATAAAGACAATTATAAAGTGCATAAAGATACAACTCACCATTACGCTGCATTAGTGGAGCCCTGAGCTTGAGGGTTGAGGGTTTTAGAGCTTTTTTGGCGATCTCAGTAACTCTGCCTGTTTGAGGCTACGCACAGACGGATGTATCCGGTCTTTTTTCAAAATAAAACATTTTTCCGACTTTTTTTTTTGCCCGGGGGGGGGGGGTCCCTCGGAGGGGGGTCTCGCCCGGGGCGTAATTACGTGTAGAACCGCCACTGGCCACGCGAACAAACTTAGTTATTCTACATGACAAACATTCTTATTTTAGCCCAAAACACTATCTTTTACTTTACCTCAACAAAGGAGTTTGGTTGCATAAGTAAGCCAACGTTGAACTTTATTTTGAAAAGACGCTGTGCATGTAAGAAGTGGAAACTGACGCTAGAGCTAAGAGAGCTGATCAATATTTCTTCTCACAACAACGGACATAATATATGAAAGGAGTTGCTTGTCGTGACTCCGGTGTTTCTCTTAAGTTTCATTGAGCATCATTTACTGTCGCACCAAAACAACGGTTATCCTTTTCTGATTCTCCTTTCATAACTCCTGAATGCGTCGTTAAGGAACAGCTTCACAAGGTGGTGAAGTCAGTGTTGTGTGGTCCTGCTGGCCGTATGTGGCCAAGGAAAAACAATTAAGCAGATTTAAAGCCTGCGAACACCCACATCGTTTTTTGATTTGTTTTTCTAGCTGATAAGAAATACGATACGAGCCGGTGCTTTGATGGGAATTCATTAGGTCACAGATCTCCACTTATGAGAAGGACGAAGGTGTAATTTGTTCCTACTTAGCAGGAGAGTCAGGAAGATGTAACTCCATTACGCTCTATATGAGCCCACGCAGTCATGAGAAGAAAACAACCACATTAAATGGAAACACCGGTGTGTCAGGAAACACTGGCAACCGGCCAGAAGTGGACCGCAAAGCTTGCAGCTAAAAGTGCAAGTAAAAGACTTCTCTCTGTAAAAATCACCGTCAAATTTACAGGCGACTGTCCAAAGACTCAACGCATAAGGGAGGAAGGGTAATAGGGACAGTTTAAACTGATTAGGGGTGCGGGGCAGGTAATCACACTGGCAGGTGACACTGGCAGGTGACCCGCAGGAAATGAGTGAAGCGTCGGAAAACCAGAGTCAAAGGTGAGTACCAAAATAAAACAGAAAATAACTTAAAACTTAACTTAAAATGCAGTACTTTCAGACAATCTAAAGTATCAAGAACATATTTTAGAAACGTAAACTCATGTTTACAATGTTTATTGAGGGAATACATCAAGAGGGAAGTAGAGTCATTTATATAGACTTCTATACAACCAGAGGAGTCACCCCCTGGTGGTCAGGAGAGAGAATGCAGCTTTAACACATGAAGCATATACTTCTATACAACCAGAGGAGTTGCCCCCTGGTGGTCAGGAGAGAGAATGCAGCTTTAAGACATGAAGCATAGACTTCTATACAACCTGAGAAGTCACCCCCTGGTGGTCAGTAGAGAGAATGCAGCTTTACCACATGAAGCATAGACTTCTGTACAACCAGAGGAGTCACCCCCTGGTGGTCAGTAGAGAGAATGCAGCTTTAACAAATGAAGCATAGACTTCTGTACAACCAGAGGAGTCACCCCCTGGTGGTCAGTAGAGAGAATGCAGCTTTAACACATGAAGCATAGACTTCTGTACAACCAGAGGAGTCACCCCCTGGTGGTCAGTAGAGAGAATACAGCTTTACCACATGAAGCATATACTTCTATACAACCAGAGGAGTTGCCCCCTGGTGGTCAGGAGAGAGAATGCAGCTTTAAGACATGAAGCATAGACTTCTATACAACCAGAGAAGTCACCCCCTGGTGGTCAGTAGAGAGAATGCAGCTTTAAGACATGAAGGATAGACTTCTATACAACCAGAGGAGTCACCCCCTGGTGGTCAGTAGAGAGAATGCAGCTTTAAGACATGAAGGATAGACTTCTATACAACCAGAGGAGTCGCCCCCTGGTGGTCAGTAGAGAGAATGCAGCTTTAAGACACTTTTGCATTGGATTCACTCTTCAGAACCAGAGGTTGCCGTCTGGGTAAAACTTTGCAATTGGCCAATTTCTTCTCCCCTTCTACTATCTGCACGATACTGAAGGGCATTGTTGCTTCATCCTGAGCTCCAAACAAGCCAGAGCATTGTTCTCCCCTTTACCAGAATGATAATGAGTGGACTTTCCTTTAGCTTTCTGTAAATGACCAAGTCCAACATGACATGATTCGATCAGAATCGCTGCTCACGTTATTTTGCTGAGGAATTTAAAAGAAAATATTGAAAAATGCAGACAAAAACACAAACGGTGCAAGTGAGACTTGTGTGAGTGGAAACACTTGAGAGAGGTCAAAAAAAAGAAGAAATCTGGGAGAGAAAGTGAATCTTCCCTTTTTCAGCATGCGGCCGGGTGAGAGGTGCTGCGAGGCGTAAACGGTTTATACCTGCATGCAGCCTACAGTAACTGACTCCAATCTGACGGGGGAGGAGAGCACACGGGCCTCGGCCTCCAAATCTCATTTGGCTCTGGTACCCGGGGCCTGACTCGCTGATAGGGCTAAAAAAATAAAATGTGAGTGTGAGGAGGGGGGACAGGTTGGTGGAGGAACCGAAAACGAGGGTAAAAGAGTGTCAGGGATATGGTGCAGCGTGGCGAGGTGAGAGAGAACGAATGGCAGGAAATTGCAAAAAAAAAAATGAGAAAGGGCAGAAGGTATATGAAGGCAGAGGAGACAGAGCGAGGAGGTTAGGGTGCGATGGGAGAAGGGATAGTCGGGGAGGGGGGGGGGGGGGGATATATCTTCAGGCCCAGGATGGATGGAAAGAGTAAATAGAGGTTAAGGAGGGATAAACGAAGACACGGCGGCTTGTTCCGAGGACAGGGAGGACGTGGAACATCGTGAAGTAAACGAAAAGGAAGTGGCGCGTCACGGAGAAGAGGGAAGGGAACAGAATGATGTGGAGAAGATCGGAGAGAATGTGGTGCGAAGAAAGAGACGGGAGCCGGGGAATGGGAGGGGGAAGAAAGTGTTTGAGAAAAGAGAGGAAGACTGAGGAGAATCTCTGCGTGTGTGTGTGTGTGTGTGTGTGTGTGTGTGTGTGTGTGTGTGTGTGTGTGTGTGTGTGTGTGTGTGTGTGTGTGTGTGTGTGTGTGTGTGTGTGTGTGTGTGAGGGAAGCAAATGTGTGTGTGAAGCAGAGAGCGAGGGAAGCGAGTGTGACTGATTCGGGCCGAGGCAGCAGTAAAAGGTTCCTCTAATGCAGCGGGTGGTGAGGAGAAGCCTGAAGGATACACTCAGTTAGGGGAGAGGAAGAGAGGAGGAGGAAGGAGGGAGAGCAACATGGATCCAGAATCAAAAAAGTGATGGGGAGGAGGAGGAGAGGCAGTTTTCCCCAGGTTCTTCTTTGCATCTCCTCCCACCGCTCTCTTGTTTGAAACATGGCAAATCTTCCCTTTCTATTCCTTTTTTCTCTTCTTCTTCTTCTTCTTCCCCCTTTTCTGCCCTTAAATCCTCTTCCTCCTCCTTTGTGTTTTTTTGTGTGTTTTTTTTGGGGCGGGCATTTTTACTTTTTATGCACACTGCATTGAAATGTGAAAAGAGACCTTGTAAAGCAAAAGAGTCCTTTCAATAAAAACAGGATGATCAAAGAGAAGGAGGAGAGGAGGGACTGTGGTCACGTCATTTTAACTGTAAAACCATGTTGCATCAATTCACTTCCACAAGAGGCTGCATGCCAGGAAAGCACTTAAAGGAACCTCCCCTCCCGCCACTTATCATATCACAGCCCACCCTGTCACTCGCAGCGACTCTGTAAGAGGCTTCACCTGCAAAGGTCAGGTAGACGTGCTCCAACAGACGGTTTATAAGAAGTGGACGAAGTCGGCGTGATGTCGCTTATTGGTTTGTGGACCGATGTTTTGAAGGCTCGAGTTCGACGTTTTGGCCGTCGCCATCTTGGCTTTTTTTGCAACCAGTGAACGGAAGTGACCATATCTGCAAGGCGGCGGAGTGACCTAGAGATGTCGTAAATACAGCTCTGGTAGAGACCTGTCAATCACCTTGTAGCCCCGCCCTAAAGCATCCCCTGCTTTATGGTCTGTTTGACTCTAAATGAGCATAATTTACTAAATGAACATCATGCTGTATTGAAGAAGACTTGAAACTAGAGATTGAGACATAAACTCATGTTTACAATGTTTATTGAGGGAATACATCAAGAGAGAAGTAGATTCATTTATATAGACTTCTATACAACCAGAGGAGTCACCCCCTGGTGGTCAGTAGAGAGAATGCAGCTTTAACACATGAAGCATATACTTCTATACAATCAGAGGAGTCGCCCCCTGGTGGTCAGTAGAGAGAATGCAGCTTTAACACATGAAGCATATACTTCTATACAATCAGAGGAGTCACCCCCTGGTGGTCAGGAGAGAGAATGCAGCTTTAACACATGAAGCATAGACTTCTATACAACCAGAGGAGTCACCCCCTGGTGGTCAGGAGAGAGAATGCAGCTTTAACACATGACGCATATACTTCTATACAACCGTCCATCAGGGGTCACCCCCTGGTGGTCAGGAGAGAGAATGCAGCTTTAACACATGAAGCATATACTTCTATACAACCAGTTTAGAGAATGCGTCCAAATTGGCTTTAGTCTTCAAAACTGAAGTTGCCGCTTGCGTGCTACATGTTGCAGAAAGAAAGGATCAACTTCCAGGGGTGGTGGCCCATTACACTTCTTCCCCATAGCCCATACCCCTTTTCCTTCCATCCATCCTTCCTCCATCCTTCCTTCCTCCTCATCCTGACTGGCCTTGGCCCACTGCCCAGGAACAAGTGCTGGCCTGCTTTGCAGACCAGACGGGAGCTGGAAGACAAACTACCCAATACAGGCTGGGAGCAGATAGAGACGGAGTAGAGGGGGAATGCATGTCGGGGGGAAAAAAGGAGGAGGAGGGAGATGTTTCAGAGATAGAGGGATAGTTCCAAAGGGAGTTGAGGTAAAGCGTGCTGGGGCATTGATTTGCAATTCCAATGAAGCCTGCTTACAGTGAATTACACACAGACACACTCGGGCCTAAGTGTGCATAAATAATCATACCCAGCTCCGTCTTGTAATGGATGGTCCTGCTGTAACAAAGTTAGCGGGGCTGTCTGCCGTGGAACAACATAAACATTAAAAAGCATTATTACAAGTGCCAGGGTGGATTAAGATTTCATCGGAGGGCTCCTGACATGTTTCATCTTTGTGACCATGACTATGAATAGACCATCTGATTTCTATCTCTCTCTCTCTCTCTCTCGAGATTGAAATCTTAAGTTAATGTTCATTTCAATAATTAATTTTGGGGGCGAGTGCATTAGTTCATTAACTCGCATCTATGACAAAATCCCTGCTTTTAACATCATCAAAGCATCTTAATCAGACTACAAACATACAGAATTTGAATCCCCATCTATCAGGATTTTACATGTTATCTCCATGTATTTGTGTGTGTTTCCTTCCTCACCCAATCCTCCAAATTCATCGTCAAAATATGTTGTTTGTAATGCCCCCTTAAGAGCGTTTTGAGCATTAACTGTTTATAAGATGTGAACAAAGTCACTATGACATCCCCCATTGGGTATAAAGCCTTGAATTCTGTATTTCAGCTGTCGCCATCTTGTTTCTTTTGCAACCTGAAGTGATGCGTAAGGGCGTCGCTAAGTACAACCGAATGCTGACCGCGTCGGATCAAATGCCAGTATCAGCCGAAGAATGATGGTGGAGAGCATCTCTATTGCAAAGGCCTCGACGTCGGCATGGACCTGGGGGTTCAAGTACCACGTTTACAAAGGAATTCATGGCAAAGCGGGAGCTTGAGCGACCAAGAGCTATTGCCTGCAGAATCCTTCGCGGATGTCCCAAATAAACTTTGCTTCCCATCACAACACCCTCTGGATTTTGACCAAAAAGCACCATTTCTCACCATGGATTGTAAGTCGCTGCGCTTCTTTGCCTGCTAGGGCGATGCTGGTCTCGGTTCTTGGGAGGCCAGGCCTGTTACCATCCAGCGTTACCTGGTGGTCAAGATCAAACCAGCGTTACCTGGGGGTCAAGATCAAAGACGTCCATGAAACCCAACAGCGTCCTGGTTCCCCATGTCCTGATGTGCAGACAGAAGCTGCACCAAGAAAACCACCAAACCAAAGTCCGAGACCTTTTTCAGCGGAAGTAGAAGACTCCTCCAAAGAGTGTATCTTCCTGCTGTTTGATTGTGCTGGCCCAGATTATCTGGAAGTTCCTCCCTGTTATGGTTTTTGGTTTACTTGAAGACTCAAGGACAGTTTAAAAAAATTAAAACTTTCGTATCATCTGTGGCAAGTTCCTGAAAAAACCTCGCCAGCTCTACGGTGGACAATCCGGAGATTCTGCTATTGGAGCCACTGTGAAGGTTTATAAGCCACCAGTTTATGATTGACCAAAAAAAATAAGTTTCCGTATGTGCAAAGCCAAGGTTATTGGAGTTACACTTTGCTAGACACTTTGTTATAGAACATCCGTCAAAAAAAAAGAAGGTATTTTTCTGGTGTTATTACAGAAATTGTCAATTTTAAATGTGGGAGAAATAAAACGTTATTTATAAAGACAGCTCCATGAGTCGGCTGCAGGTGCAATATATGTCGCTATGGCAACAGGTTTCAACGTAAGTGATGCTCTCTTCTTAAGTTGTCGGTTCGAGAAAAGGCCAAGAAGTCCACCCACTCCCTGCATTGTGCCTTCTGACATCTTTTCAGGTGAAAAAAGTCACACAGGCTCTGGTAACATAACTGTTATAATTGTGCTGGTTTGGAAAGGCCATCATTATAGAATAAAACCTAACTGTACTGTTGGCTGAGCAATGCACCTTTAGACCGATGGTTTTCTGACATAGCTATAGGAGTTTAGAGAGATGTTTTTTGTAATTTCCTACATGTAACATGTGACAACACTTTAAGGTCATCTTAGGAAAGCTTATGGCTCAAGTAGTACCAACAGTGACAACCTAATAGTTGAGTAATGTCAAAAGGTGACTTTATTGTTTGTGCATCCAGAATTAAAGCTAAGCTAACGTTAGCTCGTTTGCCGATATGAAACAATTGTAGCAATATGATACATCATATATCACATTTAATACTTGGTCAACTTGTAAATGAGAAATATTATTTACTATGTGACTCATTCTGTTGTATTTATTGTATTCATTTTATAAACGCTAATAGTCCCTTATTGTTGTATTTATTGTATACCTTTTATAAACACTAATAGTCCCTTATTGTTGTATTTATTGTATACCTTTTATAAACACTAATAGTCCCCTATTGTTGTATTTATTGTATACCTTTTATAAACACTAATAGTCCCTTATTGTTGTATTTATTGTATACCTTTTATAAACACTAATAGTCCCTTATTGTTGTATTTATTGTATTCCTTTTATAAATGCTAATAGTCCCTTATTGTTGTATTTATTGTATACCTTTTATAAACACTAATAGTCCCTTATTGTTGTATTTATTGTATACCTTTTATAAACACTAATAGTCCCTTATTGTTGTATTTATTGTATACCTTTTATAAACACTAATAGTCCCTTATTGTTGTATTTATTGTAATGTCTTTCTGTTTTGTTCAGTTGGCAGTTTTTTTAAGTGGTCTCCAGGTCTTCTTGGCTTTTTAAGGAAAGCCAAGAAGTCAAATTTTTCTCTGAATTGTGTATTACATTTACATAATTTCAGAGTAAATGCATCCTTAAAATATGTCACCCTGAGGATCTCTGCTCTGCTAATGCCAAATAACCAAATTCTGCAAATGCTTTAGATAACTGGATTGAACTGTTGACTCTGTTCAAGCCAAATAGGAAGTGTGAAACTTGAAAGCACTCAGCGAGAGCTCAACAGATATTATTTTTATTCAAATAGGAACACGTTAAAAAATTGCAAAAGTGTTAGAAAAAAATAATTATCTTGGAATGAAAAATGTCTGTATCCGTGATTATTTTTTTAATTGAATTTTTACGTCTACAACTTTACATCCCAAACATTTATTACATTTATTTCCATCATAATTTAAAGTAAAAAAGGGTGTCTTCCCACAGAGAAACAGGAAGTGAAGAGAATAATTGAGAGAAAATGCACAAAAAAGCTGCTTATTATGGTCAAGATGGTTTCTAAATCATCAATGTTTAAACTACTGAGTGGTGCTCCAAATCATGTGTTTGTGTCTCAAGGAATTTTAGTTTCACCTGTTTTTTTCCAAATCATCAAACTAAACTTAAATCATATTATTTTTGTATTGTCAACAAAAATAATGAGCATCCGTTATGGCCTAGTCCACTGTTACAAAACCACTTTGAGAGCATCTTGGTAAACAAACAAACAAAAACTAAAACACTGTAAAATACACTGGAAACATAAGCTGTTGCACACACAATGGTCTCTTTATTCCATTCAGTAAAAAAAAAAACATATTCATCATTTTCAAAACTTGTCATTTCATAGCGTCTCACCTGCAGCACTTTCCGAGACAACAAACTTATTTTTGTTGGAGACAAAACATTCATGAATACTGAAACTGTGGGACAGAAACTGTCCGTGTTCGCTATGAGTGCTGAAAGCCGAGCCATTCAGCCAGCCAGCCAGCCAGCAGCCTGCCAGCAGCCAGGCAGCCAGCCGGCAGCCAACCAGCCAGCCAGCCAGCCAGCCAGCAGCCAACCAGCCAGCCAGCCAGCCAGCAGCCATTCAGCCAGCCAGCAGCCAACCAGCCAGCCAGCCAGCCAGCAGCCATTCAGCCAGCCAGCAGCCACCAGCCATCAGCCAACCAGCCACCAGCCACCAGCCACCAGCCAGCCAGCCAGCCAGCCAGCCAGCAGCCAGCAGCCAACCAGCCAGCCAACCAGCCAGCCAGCAGCCGGCAGCCATTCAGCCAGCAGCCAGCCAGCCAGCAGCCAACCAGCCAGCCAGCCAGCAGCCATTCAGCCAGCCAGCCAGCAGCCATTCAGCCAGCCAGCAGCCAACCAGCCAGCCAGCCAGCAGCCATTCAGCCAGCCACCAGCCTGGCAGCAGGCAGCCAGCCAGCAGCCTTTCAGCCACCCAGCAGCCGGCAACCATTCAGCCAGCAGCCAACCAACCAGCCAACCAGCCAGCCAGCAGCCAGCCAGCCAACCAGCCAGCAGCCAGCAGCCATTCAGCCAGCCAGCCAGCCAGCCACCAGCCACCAGCCAACAGCAATTCAACCATTCAGCCAGCCAGCCAGCCTGCCAGCCGGTGTCTTAGCTCGCAGTGTTAATGTGAGTGTAATCTCCTTCACAGGGGGTGTTGCACACAAGCAGGCATGTGTTGTTAACGGCCTCCCGCCGGAGTGCGAGCCAGAGATTAGCTGGCGAAGGCTCGTCGGGCAACAAAGACGGCAGCAGACGCCAGACTGAGAGGCTTCCTGCGGGAGGAAAGAGAACGAAGGATCCACTGTGGAAGCAGAGGATGAAGAAATAAAGAAATACACCAGAATGAGTGGAGGAGGTGGCGGGGTTGAGAGAATAATCCCGATATTGGTTCCGTGGCAATGTTGACCGACGGAGAACAGAGGGAGGAAAAACAGGAAGGCTAGAGGTATAGTGCGGGGACAGATGGAGAGAGCGGTGACGGATGGCCGGTGGACGGGTGGACGGATGGACGGACGGCGCTAAACGATGCAATCAGTCAACGATTTAACGGCCCGCGATGAGACGAGCATGTGCCAGCCAGTGAGCTGCCACAGGACTCTGTTTGGCCTGCCGCCGCCAACAATCAACTCAGCCATGTTTGTTTGTGTCAGGGAGTGGACACTGATGGGAGAGAGAGAGAGAGAGAGAGAGAGAGAGAGAGAAATTTGTTTAAAGTGTATACAGGTTACACATTACCTCAAACTAGACAAGAACAAACTGAATAAAGAAGAAAGAAAAAGCCTGTATTCCTGTAAAGTCAGATTGTGGTTTTCATTCAAGGATTCGAGGACAATTTGTTTGTCCGGATATATTCCCATGAAGTGCAAATGGTTTCTATTTGTCCGGACCGAATGAAACACAGCCGATACCAGCTGATGTTACACAATTGACAGAAGCCATTTTTCTCTCTTTGATGTTAGAGGGCCAACTTCACAACCTCTACTTCTTCTTCTTACTCTGTTTACTGGTGAATTACAGCCACGCGTAGCCTGTCGGGCCAACTTTTGACCAAACTACATTGTAGCCGAGTTTATTTCCTTCAAACCAGTTGATGGAAACGCGCTTATTAATTTTAATCCGCCCCAAAAAACTGGTTAACGAAAAAATCTGGAGAAAAAAAACTACTAAATAATAAGTATTTTTTCATAATTTGATTGAATCAACACTTTAAATGAATATTAATAGTAGCACATGTTGTAAAGATTGTAAACGGGCTCATGCCTCTCGAACCCGTCCTACTTCTTCTTCTACTACTTTATTTACTGGTGATTTACAGCCACGCGTAACCTGTCGGGCCAAATTCTGACCAAACTACATTGTAGCCGAGTGTATTTCCTTCAAACCAGTTGATGGAAACATGGCTCTCAGTCACCTACAGTGTCAATCCCGACCCCAAAAACTGACATAACAGAAGTTTTGTGAGGAAAAATTTAAAATCATCCAGCCTGATAATATTTTGTAATTTGGGTGAATCAACGCTTTAAATGATTATTAATAGTAGCACATGTCATAAAGATTGTACAAAAGGGCTCATGCCTCTCGAACCCGTTCCTACTGAATATATCATCATAATTAAAAACAAGTCTTTTGTGCCGAGCAAAGAGAGTAAGTTCCTCGCCGTCTTTCACCCGCTCACATGTCTGATGGCATCTTTATCGTGACCCTCCGTAGATCGCTCTAATTCGCTCTCTCCTTCCTCAGCCTCTGATTGAGCCATTAAAGCCGGCCGAGCCAGCTGATTAATACACTGCGTGTGTCGGGCCAAATTGATTAATTGCAGTAAATGATTTGATGAGGGGTCAAGTCCACAAATCTCTCAGGACTAATGTGAAGCTAATGGCAAATGACAACAGGATGGAGCTAAACACGGAGACGGCCGGCGTCTTCAAGGTCGGGGGAGGGAAGTTGCTGCACAGTTCTGAAGTTGGGGATTGAACACAGAAAAATGACGTCTTCATTTTAGGGAAGTAGTTCTGCAGCTGATGGAAATAAATGGGCGGGAAATCACAATCAACGACTCAATACTGTTTTTTTAGGGATTGATTCACCTGAATAATGAAAATAAAAAGACACAAATGCATGTAGAGTTGCAGAGAGTTTGGGTTTAAATTGTAGGTTGAAGTATTGCACCTGCCACCCCAATGCAATGTGAATGAATCCTCCAATTATAGTACAGTAAATCAAGTAAAAAGTAAGTAAAATAGTCACAAAAAGAACAACAAATACATGACTTTCAACCACAAGAAATCTAACTTTTGTTTATTCTTTTTTTATTTCATCCCGAAAAAAGAAGCGACGTGAAATAAACAAATCCGCTCCCCCGTCCACAAAACCAATAGATTGTGTTTCATGACAATTTCCGCTAGCGCATCAAATTTGATTAGAACGGAAAGTGTTGCATCTATCTTCTACGATATATTCTCTGTGTGTTTACCGTTTTGGTATAACCTTTGTGTTGTAGCAAAAGATGCTAATCGCGTTATATTAGCATTTCTCCATTGACATCAATGTTAAAATTAGCTTAGACGCTAACTGGTCAACCGAGTCTCATGCTAATGGTTACTTGCCTTTTCTGGCATAATGGCTTCATGCTAAATCATAGCTTTATGTTCATGCATATGTATATGGACAGTTTGTCAGGTAATTTCATGTTATGTATCCACAGTTTTACAAAATCAAGATTCTCACTAAAAACCCCAAACTCTACTCCGGATTCCTGGGTCTTTATCTCATGGATCTGCTAAGCTAACTTCTAGAAGCAAGAGCAGAATAGCGATCGACTCACTGCAGTCCATAGACAAAAATAATATTTTTGGGTGTCACTCAATACGAAGATTTGGGAAGTCAGTTTATAGCAAATGTAGCTCAAAAAGGACGAAACAGTTCATTTGTTGGGGACTATTTTTAGTCGTCGATTAATACCCATTCGTGTTGATGATAATTAAGGAACATGTCAGCCGGTGCGACCGCATGGGTATCTTTGGCTACTGGTTACTTTTCTCTTTGGAACAAAATACTTTCATAAATAGCTCTGTAAAGACAGAAAATATCTTCTACGAGCTATTTTCTGAGCTAATTGTGTAGTTTTGGCAAAGTGGGAACATTTTCAGATGTTTTCAATTCACAACTGATGCATGCTGATTTTCCTCCCAAACATGAATGCATGCGAGGGAGCCAGAAAATAAGGGAGACCAAAAAAAAAAAAGTATGAAGTAGAGAAAATGTGACAACCTCTAAATTGGAGCGATTTGGGGACTAGTGTATAAAGACACATCTAAACCTGCTAAAGCTTTTCCATTTTATTTTATTATTTGTTTCCCTCCAGTCTGCTCTCTCGCTCGCCCATGGAGCCCGAACCCTCGCGGGGAGAAACAACATCAACCAAATGACTGAATAATTGAATGACCAAATGAAACCGCCTGCGCTGCTGGGCGGATCAATAGACTCCACCGCTCCCCATTAGGTATTCACCGCGACCCCTGTCTCCCAATTTCTCTCTTTCTTTCTTCCTTCCTTTCTTCCTCCCACTCATCTTATCTCGTACTCTTCTTGCTAAGTGTCATTTTGTCGTTTTTTCCCCATCATCCTTCTTTGTCTCCCCTCTTTCTCGTTCAATTTTACATTTCTTTTTCCCTCTTCTCTCCATTCACATCTTTGTTTAGTTTTCAAACCTTTTTTAAACTCATCCGTCCACAGCCTCGTTCTCCATCCTTCACTCTCTCTCTCTCTTCTCATCCTGCATGGCAAACAAAACATGGGCGCGGACATTTGTTGTTGTTGTTGTTGTTGTTCTCAATATTTACTCTGCTTCCGCCGAGGGGACGACACACCAATACATCGAGTCAATATTAGACTTTTATTAAAAAGACAGACTTTGCCGAGTCGCTGTGGGAGAAGCTCACGATGGCGACGCAGCAGCGTGAGAGACGATGTACTCGCTGAGAGAAGAAGATGAAACACACCGGTTGTGTTCGTAAAAACCGTAACTTTGCCGATGCAACAGCATGACTTTGGAAGTCAGGACAAAAGAAGCAAAGCAGCAAATTCAAAAAGGGCTTTGATATTAACCGTCTGTCTTTTAGAGTAGTTTCAATATTTATTCACTCAGAAAACTGCGTTCCGTCACCCTCGTCTTTTTCCCCTTCCCTTCCCGTCACGATCCGTCTCTGAGAATATGAGCCGGGGGCCCCGCATCAGAGATCCCATCTTGCGGAGCCGGCGGCGGAGTCGGCGAGGCATAAAAGAAACCCAGTTGGATTTCACAAAAGAGGTTAACAGGGGAACGCAGAGGAGGGAAGAGAGAGATGGGAAACGGATGAGCGGCGGTGCTTTTTTTAAAACTTTTGCTGTGCTGCCACCTGAGTCAAGCCTCATGAACACCTCCATGCATCTACCTGATCAGATGAACAGTGGCCACTGAAGCGGAGCGTCCCTCGGCCTCTTCTTCAGGTGTGGCATATGTAAGAGGGAGTGTGAGATTAAATATTTACAGGAGCAGGGGGAAGAACGAAAAAGACATTTTGTTGATCCTCACCTGTGCAAATGGTGAGTTATGGCCTCAAAGCCCAGAACTACATTTGGTTTGTGTTTAGGTAAGCATGGAAGCTGCTGCAGTGTGTGTGTGACTTTTAGTGTTGTGGAGAATTAAAGCCATATCTCTCTCAGATGGAGGCCTCCTGGCTCTAAAGTGTGTTGCCTCCCTATCCTCTCCTTGCAGTTGCAGTGCTTCTCCTTCCGATTGAAAGAATAGGACAGCAGCAAAAGTACAATTCTTAAAAAAAAACTAGCCAGCTCCGTGGATCGCTCCACTAGCTGTGCCTCCAAATGCTACCAGACAACAGATGAGTGATGTAGAGATGCCGTATACATCAAACAGAAGCCCCGCCCCTAAACCGTCCCCTGCTTTATGGTCTGTTTGACTCTAAATGACCATAATTTACTAAATGAACATCATGCTGTATTGAAGAAGACTTGAAACTAGAGATTGAGACATAAACTCATGTTTACAATGTTTACTGAGGGAATACATCAAGAGAGAAGTAGAGTCATTTATATAGACTTCTATACAACCAGAGGAGTCGCCCCCTGGTGGTCAGTAGAGAGAATGCAGCTTTAACACATGAAGCATATACTTCTATACAATCAGAGGAGTCACCACCTGGTGGTCAGGAGAGAGAATGCAGCTTCAACACATGAAGCATAGACTTCTATACAACCAGAGGAGTCGCCCCCTGGTGGTCAGTAAAGAGAATGCAGCTTTAACACATGAAGCATAGACTTCTATACAACCAGAGGAGTCACCACCTGGTGGTCAGGAGAGAGAATGCAGCTTCAACACATGAAGCATAGACTTCTATACAACCAGAGGAGTCGCCCCCTGGTGATCAGTAGAGAGAATGCAGCTTTAACACATGAAACATAGACTTCTATACAACCAGAGGAGTCGCCTCCTGGTGGTCAGTAGAGAGAATGCGTGTTTAAAGACACTTCTGCATCGGCTTCACTCAGAAGTGGACGTTGCCGTCTGGACCGGACCAGAGGACTGTAACTCTCAGTAGACTCCAGGAAGTTGATCCTTCCTTTCCACCCTATACCGAATTTGGAATTTGTAAATACTGCGCTGACCGACACAGACACACATCACAAGCTTCAGCAGAGATGGAAGCTGCTCGCTGAAAGTGAGGACCTATGAAAACCTGATGAAACTGGGGACTGAGAGTGCAGCAAAACAAATGCTGCTTGCTGACGAGCAGCTGAAGCTGACAGCAAGAGACACATCGGAGAATAAAGCTTTAGATTCAACCCGTGATTTATCGGCTAATTTCTGCTGAACTTGTTCAAATAGTTTAATTCGTCTACGTGCTTCTTTGTTTGCAGCGTTGCCTAATTTAAACAGTGAAAAGCACAATTAGAACTTTATTTCGACCCCTCATTCCTCAAGAGGTCTGCTGTGCGACTGGATGTTGTTGGTTCAATTTAATGTAGTTAATTGAAACTAGACTTTGGAAATGTGGTGTCTGTATTTGTTAGACTTGCATTCACAGCAGTTTTCCCAGTTGTTGCTGGAAGGCAAAGGCATAATCATGGTATTGCGGTGCTTCACATTATTCAATAACTTAATTAAAACACTCACATTTGAAAGGCACATTCTACTGATTTAAATGTAACTTTAATATAATGAGCATAATGACGTTTGTTTCAGATTTTTTTCAGATTTCAGCCTTAATATTGAAATATCTGAATCAAAATCTTCAAGATCAGAAATCTGTTGACTTGCTTTCACAATTTTTTAGATCAGATCAGAATTGTATTCAATCCAACCTAAAATATGGGCCATGGCTGTCTGAATGTTGGGTCTACCGTCCAATAAAGTTGAGATATTTGTCTGGATCAAAGAGATCCATCTCCATCCCCATCCTGTATGGATAAAAGCTTGAGAGGAGGTTAAAACAATGAAGCTGGAAGTGGATAAAAGCCTGTTTCAATCACACAAATTGACCAAAAATCCAGCAATCCAAAAGATAAAACCAGGTGACACACGATATTAAAAATGCAGCGCAGCTGCCAATCTTCTCAGTGTTTTGTTTGTTTATGGTAATTACACCCTTGTTTCAAAAATTTATGTGGTAATTGTTTACTACATCCGCCAGCTAACATCAGACGGGCTTCTGTTTTTACTCCGTCTGTTCTCTGTTTGAATGGATTTGCATGAAATCTTCTTCAGATGTTGTTCTGACTTCACACTGTTTCACAAAGAGATGTTCTGTACGATTAAATAAAAGATGCACATCTTACGAATGGATTCAGCCAATCAGCGGACACGAGAAGGGGGTCGATGTACCGACCCGGTCCGACAGCACCGTTCTGAGCATTTTTCACCGGTCAGATGATACCTTCAAAACACATCTTCTCCTGTTGTGTTCATGTGGGGGATTAAAGAAGCCAAAAGAAGTGTTGGACTGCTTTGAGGGATTACGGCGGAGAAGAACATTGCCCCGTTTCATTCTTTGCACCAAAGCAGGGTTATTCAACTATAATCTCAGGAAGCGGAGGGCCCCCCACGAGGGGCCGGATATTTCCCTGAGCCAATATTCTCATTATGTAGGTACACTTGACACAATGTGCCTCCACATTTTCAAACACAATTAGGGATGGGTGTCGTTTAGGGAGGATTTTATTGAAACTACTGCATTTCTTGTGTCAATAAAATGATATCAGTCTTATTATGTGTTCTTTACTGACGGCCAACATCCTGCTGCTGATCTTGTGGACATATGTTACGTTTTTGGACCCTCATCTTGGATCCGTTTGATCCGTTTATCCAGCAGGAAACATTGACTTTCCATTGGCTTTTGTTTTGGTGCTGAGCGACACGGGAAAACTTGCGTTTTTGGACACAAAAGAGAGATTGCATTCACGACCTGTCATGGTACTGGACTGTTGTGTCTGCATAGCAACAGAGAAGGAAGAACTACTAATACTTTCCCCAGATGATAAACATTCTCTGTGTGTAGATAGATGGATGGATGGATGGATGGATGGATGGATGGATGGATGGACGGACGGATAGATAGATAAAATTATTATTACTATAGATAGATACTTTATTAATCCCGCAAGGGGGCATTTTTCCGCTACAGCAGCATTTATACATACAGGTTACGCAATACAATATGTGTGTGTGTGTGTGTGTGTGTGTGTGTGTGTGTGTGTGTGTGTGTGTTATTTGGCCCCACAACTGTATGAAAACCTTGGATGCTTATAAAACGCCATCTCATCTCATCTCGTCTTTTGGTGGACGGTTCACACGGGTGATGTCACTGATCGCGTTGCTAAGGAAACTGCAGGTGCTTTTTCTCAACAACAACAAAAAAAATAATACAAATTAAAAAAAAATCCAGGATTCGAGAGATTTGAGAATCGAGAATACAAAACCAATTAGGGGCGCTCAGTATGCAGCTGTCATTTAGAATGAGCGGCTATCATGAACAATGTGTCTCCACTCATCTGATCTACCGTCTAGACACACACACACACACACACACACACACACACACACACACACACACACACATACACACACACACACAGTTGGGCCTCACTCTGTATGCATGTTCGGTTACAGGGAGAGAACTGCAACAGCACTGCTTCAACAGCTCAATATACTTGTATATGTAATATAATATATGCATCTACCAAAGCACCACATGGGAAGAAGGACTATATTAGTGTCATTTTATATTTACTTTGGACTATTTTAGAGTGTGTACCATTTTCAGTGCATCCAGGCCAGCGGCGAGGTGTTGTGGGACATTGTGTGAATCGTCAACGCTTCACATGATATCTTATTTATTATTAATTAATTATTTGTGCATTCTCGTATGAATGTGCAGCGAATCGAGTGGTCGGTGAAGCCTAAACAAGCGCCTGCAGCGCAGAACTTGATGAGGCAACACTACTTGGTTAGTGAGGAACATGTTGTCTTTTGGGTAAACTTGGTTAAACGGTGCTAAGTTAATAACCAGTGTGTTAATATAGCTGCAAACAACTGTTTTCTATGTAATGATATCGTGGCGTAATGTCGACCTGACCAAAAGACGTTGCCGCAGAATCGTAGCTCCAACCCTCCGGCTCTCCTTCAGGTAAACGCCGCTAGCTCAGTCAGCACTTTTCCCGTTGTTTTCACCGTTAGCTAAAAACCGTCGGCTCAGCCGCCGCCATTTTGGATGCCGTCGAGAGGGAATAGAAATGTTCCTAGTCTCTTATTTCCCACCTTTATGTTTAGAGAACCAAACTACTTGGTAAGGTTTAGGAGAAGATTGTGGTTCGAGTTAAAATAGTTACTTTTGTTACGTAAACTAGCTACATGTTAGGGTTGGTTTAGGCAGCACCCAAGTGCAGACACAGAGACTGTTTGTGTTTTTAATGGACTCAGAAGTTACTTCAATGAGCGACTCAGGATGCCAAAGTCTTCTACTGAACGACTCAGAAGGTCTTTTGTTCCAGCAGCAGTTCGTTTTTTTAATGAACACCTTTAGTTGTGGTTTTTAGATTTAGCATCTTTCTGATGTCGGTCATGTTTCATGTTTCTTATGGCATTTTCTGGTGTTGTTTGTTCTTTTTAATGTGTTTCTTGTCTGCTGTGCACTGTGAACTTTGTCTGTTGTTGTCTGTATGACTTTTGGTGACAAATGAATTGGGGATTAATAAAGTTTTCTAATTAATAAAGATTAACAAAGTTTTCTAATCTTATCTAAAGTAGGTGAAGGAATGGATTTCATTCAGAGATCGCTGGTGGTCTGGCAGAGCCAGAGGTGAACGCAGGTAGGAAGGTGAGGTGGCTGGGCTGCAGTGCAGGCACGGGAACCCTGAGCACAAGGAAAAGAGGTTAGTCATGAAGTCAATACGAGGTAAAGCACAACAAGTATTCTCAGTCGTTAAAAGGACTCAGAGCGGCCGAAATAAACAGGCGACGAGTGAGAAGGAAGCCGGTATTTCACCGAAATGTCTGATGAGCAGGATTACAGCCAAGTGTTGGAGATGAGGCCAGCTGCCGGTTGACACACACACACACACACACACACACACACACACACACACACAGAGCCGTGACATTACATTTATTGCGCTATCTACGTAGTACATAGTTGAGTATACAAACACAAGACATTAACAGCGGCCTCCTGGGTGAAAGTCAGTGTTTGTTTGACCGATCCATCCACCCTAAAATCCTTCCTACATGGACTTTGTTGCTCTTTATTTTAAGTCACCTGACTTCCTTAGAGGCAGCTCTGCACGTCCTGGCTCTAGATTACAAGGGATATATATATATTGAAGAGAATTTATGATTTATATAGCATTGGCTGAATACTCTGTTTAATGATTTATATAGCATTGGCTGAATACTCTGTTTAATGATTTATATAGCATTGGCTGAATACTCTGTTTATGATTAATACAGCATTGGCTGAATACTCTGTTTTTAAGATAATGCTTGCTTAATGATGAAGGATGTGTGTGTGTGTGTGTGTGTGTGTGTGTGTCTCAGGTGTGAGAAACCGCAGAACTCTTACAGAGAACCATAATATGAGTCTCACACACTGGTCTTGTGTTCATTGTTCCAACTATTAATTAAATTTATCAGTAGGTGCAAACTTGTCTATTCTCCCTCGTCCTGTATCCGGCCTTGAGGAGAGAGCAACAGTGTTTCAAGGGTAGTTGTCTGGGAACCTGGGTTGTGTGGTTTTCACTGGGAATATTTGAAAAGCATTGGAGTCAGAAAAAAGAGAAAGTCAGATAGAAAGAGGATAAAAAACCCTTTACTCTCTGAGTTCGGGCTCACTCATCCTGAGGCGTGCTGACCGTGTGAAGGGCAGACAGACAGGGGAGCGGAGTCCAAGGCCTTGTATTAGGTATGCATTTCATGTATGTAATTGCTAAATAAATAATCATTATTGTACTATAACCCGTTCTGTCAATTCTTGAACACTCGAGGAATATCCCGGCGAGGAGAATTCCACAATATATATATATATATATATATATATGTGTGAATTACAGTGCATTGCTTTTCCTAAGTATAGGTATTAACAGTTAATGAGAACAGCCTGAAGTTTTACACATAAATATAACATACAGAAACATTAAAAGCACTAAGTAAAGAAACAGCCAAGCTGAAAACATGGTGCAAGAAAGAAAAGTTCAACACAATAAATATCAGTATTTGTTTTTCCACCCGAACACATTCGGCAATAGAGGAAAGGAGCTGCAGGGTTTTGTAAAATGGAGGCCAGGTTGCAAATTTTTTGCACTAACAAGCTCCCACTGTGTTCTGGGGTTCAGTCCGATGGTGGCGGTTGTAGTAATTATTCACCTCTACAGTGGTCGGGTAAAAAAACTTTTACCATCAGTGCATTGACTCATGCACATAGTTTGGGTTTGAATATGACCAGCAATATCCTTCTCTGAGATATCTGCCTCCACCCCGGTCAATGTAGTTCAATGTTGATTAATTTAAGCACTGAAAGATTATACTTTAAAACTTGGAAAATTTTAATTTGGTAACCTGAATCATGCACAGCTCTCGCTGCGGGCGGTTTTCACAGGAACTACTTCTTTGCCGGATCTTAGTTCCAATGGAAACCGTTTGTCTCTCTGTCAGCACGTTATTTTCTTCAACACAAGTAGCTCATGTCTACTGTGAAAAAATGCAATACATGTAACTCTAACCAGTGATCGCCAATTGTATGTGGAAATGCTGTCTTGCAGAAAGTAGTTCCACGTGTCCTTCAAAGCTCTGCCTCTAATAAGATGCTATCAAATTATGATGATTCAGCCTTTCTGCTGACCTGTTCCACTAATAAGTGTAGTGAGGTGCAACAGGTCGTACAATACCAGGTGATTGACAGCTCTATGGGGCATCTCTACCATGAAGTCATTTGAAATATGGTCACTTCCATTCACTGGTTGCAAAATCAAGATGGCGACGGCCAAAATGCCAGATTTAAGGCTTCAAAACCGCAGTGCAGTGACGTCAACTTCTTACGTCCAGGACACCGACGTTGGGGTCGCTTTTGAAACTCAAAACTCTTGTAAGTTACGGAACAGGCCTACGTATTTGATTCCCAAAACCACAGTCTTTTTTTTTCGAAATCAAACTAGAGACTTTTTATTTTTTATTCTCACAACGTAGACTAGGTGCAGTTTGACCCGTCTAAAGCAGCAGACTGGTGGTGATAACTGCTGATAACAGCTGATGAAACATTCTTTATAGAAACCAGTATGATGATCATCATGTTAACTACTGCGCATCACTTACCCTGCAAAGTGCTGCAGGAGTCCAGGAAGCCTGTATCTGTATTCAACCTCTGACTCCTTCCCGCCCATGTGCGGAGCTTCTGGTATCTGAGTCCTAATTGCAGCTCTGGCAGAGGGATGGGTGTGTGTGTGTGTGTGTGTGTGTGTGTGTGTGTGTGTGTGTGTGTGTGTGTGTGTGTGTGTGTGTGTGTGTGTGTGGCGAGTCAGCCGGGCAGCAGGGGGAGCACTGCTTCTGGGACTCTGATTTATTGGACAATTTCACAGCAGTGTCCGCAGTAATGGGACAGGATAAATGGCTGACCCCTCAGTGACTGAGCTGACTCCTGGGGAAGAGCAGAACCGGCTCGCACTGTGCATGTGTGTGTGTGTGTGTGTGTGTGTGTGTGTGTGTGTGTGTGTGTGTGTGTGTGTGTGTGTGTGTGTATGTGCATGTGTTGATTGTGTGTGTGTGTGCAGCATGTGTCAACGCTCCAATCTTTTTGTGGAGTGTCTTTGTTTTATTTGTCTTTGCTGTCTCTCTCGCGCTCAGTGTGGGTTTCTCAGTGTGTAGTCTCATCCCTGTGTGTGTTCATCTTTATTATTAGCTTCTATACCTCCTTCCTGAAGCCACCAACACACACACTCTCATTCTATAGCTCGTCTCGTCTTCTTCCTTCCGCCAACTGTCCTGTTGTGACTAATTCCTTATTGGCCTGTGTCAACCTTTAGCTCGGCCTCTGTCCTGTGAGCTTCTCCCATATATATGTGTGTGTGTGTGTGTGTGTGTGTGTGTGTGTGTGTGTGTGTGTGTGTGTGTGTGTTACAATGTAATTAAAATAAGCCTAGAAGGAACATTTGTATTCAAGTCAACAAAGCTGGACAGAGCGGCAGCCATTTTTATGTCGTAGCCGGCTAACGTCCTTTCAAAGCAAACCTGTTTAATCTGCTCATATCCCATATTTCTCAAACTGTGGGGCGCAACGTGCTAATCTGTGATTGGCCAAAACACGTAAAGCCATTTAACAGCAGTCCAATTTTCCTTTTTGTTACTTTTTTAATTCATGTTTTTTTTTTTTTTAATGGAGCAGTAGCTAGCTGCGTTTAGCTAACGCAAAAGTGAGCTTGTTGCAACTGTGGCACGCGGCTGCAACTAACAGCCAAAAACGAGATTTTGGAAAGGCCACGCCTTCGACACAGCTATATCTTTAAAAAAAAAAAATCCTCAATAACCATGGAGGTCTGTCTTGCTCATTTTTCATCACTTTTTTGATGTCTCCGCCTCAGCCGAACTCGCAGGATATGACCACGAGAGCATCTGAAATATACAAATTAATCACGTGGGGGCGCTACCAATGCACACCAACAAAGACCCATGAGTAAAATCCAATATTTTTTTTGTTCAATCAATACTAAACTCGCAGGATACAGTCGGCTATAAGACAGTTTTGTCGAAACATCCCCAAACTTGCTGGGTATTTTTAATTAAGCTGCAGAAACATGTCCCTAAATGTCAAGAAATATGGCAAGCTGTACTTTGAGTGTGGAAATACTGACAGGCTGCATACATAGTTATGATCTGGTCTCAGTCTTTAGACAGAATTAAAACAGCTGAAGTGACTAAAGCCCGAAATCCGGTTGCTTTTGATTGTTGCAATTGAGCTGCTTTCATCTATTTAGCGAAAAAGGAATTGAAATGGCCGCTTATTTAATTTGAAATAAACTTTATTTTATATAAAAAGACTAATTCACTCAATATATTTACTGTCCATATAATTTTTTTGCATTCGTGTTTTATTATACCGGAGAAAAAAAAGCCTGAAAGTGGATTAAAAACCTTATCAAAGTAAAAATGTAACTAGAAAAAAGTATGATGATTCTCTGTGGTCGAAATAAAGGATGAATTCATTTAGTTTCAATTTAATTATTTAATTTATTTTCAAAGCAGCATCATCTCCTGACCCAGCCCGAGCTCTCTGAGAAAACGAGAAAAAACTCCCCAAAACGGGAAGAAATCTCGGGAGAGTTAATTCAAAGAGAGATCCCCTCTCCTCGGACGGCTGATCTGTGACTGGATCTGAAAAGTAGACAATTGTTAGATCATATATAATATAATGACTCCAATTAAAACATCTACCTACCTACCTACCTACCTACCTACACATACCTACCTACCTACCTACCTACCTACCTACACATACCTACCTACCTACCTACCTACACATACCTACCTACCTACCTACACATACCTACCTACCTACACATACCTACCTACCTACCTACCTACCTACCTACCTACATACCCGCTGTAGATGCTAAATAATCCTGTAGTCCTTGAATCTGTCCAGCAGGAGTTCCTCACGTCCTCCTTCTGGTCAAAGAGGGAACAGCGTCAGTATTTCCATGACATTGTAATGCACATTCTTATAATCATATACAGTGATTATAATGCTTTATTTTTAATCAAACAATGGTAGATGGACTTGCATTTTAAAGCACCTTACAGTCTTTAGACCACTAGGGGCGCTTTACAGGACAAGCCTTCATTAATTAATTAATTAATAAACTGATGACTGGCGTGACCACACAAGGTCTCACCTGCCATCAGATCACATACAGTATATATATATATATGTCACATATATAATATATATATATCACATATATCACATACATAACATATATCACATATGTTCAACACCGATGGCTCAACCCTCGGGAGCAATTTAGGTTCAGTGTCTCAAGGACACTTGAATGTATGTGTGTAGTAAATTTAGACGTGTGTGTGTGTGTGTGTGTGTGTGTGTGTGTGTGTGTGTGTGTGTGTGTGTGTGTGTGTGTGTGTGTGTGTGTGTGTGTGTGTGTGATACTATCTCATCCACAGGTGACCCCTCAGCTGCTCCAGGGTGAAACGCTCATCCGGGTCCTCATGCAAACACCCCTTGAAGAAATCTTTGCAATCTGGAGAGGAAGAAGGAGAAGGAAGGGTGAGAACGACAACTCCGGTGATCCGTCACAACGTGAACTCAAACATACAGGTGTGTGTCTGCCGACATGTTTGTGTGTGTGTTTTCTCTTACCTTTGGAAAGCCTGCTGTTGACCCTCTGCAGCGTTCTATACTCCTCCTTGTGGAGCATGTCGAACAGCACCAATCCGATCTGGAACACTGTGGTGGGTCCGGCTTTGTATTCCTGCAGCATGAACCACTCTGGGGGGAAGTGAGTACCTAAAATAAGACGTAATAAAAACACAGTGAGGAGGAGCTTTGTTTGACGGGTAAAGTTAGCGAAGAGCAGGCGTAAACATGGACATCTTACCTATGTAGGTGTGATAAGCGTCTCCTTCCTCGGAGAAGCAGCTCACGCCAAAGTCGATGACGCGAACTCGCGGCGCCTTCGTGCCGTTCTCAATAAGGAGATTGTGCACCTTAATGTCCCGGTGGAAGATGTGCTTCTGCTGGAGGTCGATGGCGGCGGCCACCAGCTGCCTCGTTATAACCTGACAAACAAAACAAAGAGCAAGATGAGGGATCAGAGAGGAGGATGCTTGGACGTGTTTGCATGGCTGAGTCGACGGCAGCGGCTTACCTTCGCCTCCTCTTCTTTCAAGCGGCCTCCTTTGGATTTGATGTATTGGAAGAGGTCCTTGGCCCGTACCGGTCTCTCCAGCACCAGGATCAGCTCCTGGTCCAGATCGTACCAGTCCAGCAGGTCAACGTGTGCCGAATGCCGCTCCGATTCCGCAGCCAGTTTCAGCATGACGGCGACCTCCATGGGGATGTACTTCCCGGTGTCGTCCTTGTGTATGAGGACAACGTTGCGTCTGGGGATATGCTTGATAGCGACCTAGGAGATAGAAAACAAGACTTTTTGGTTACACTTCCTCATGTGTCTGCATGTGTGTGTGCAGAACGTGGGAGTAACACTTACAGGCAGGTTATCCGCTTTGCGGTAGCCACTAAACACGGATCCGAATCCTCCTTCGCCAAGTTTCCTCTGCTGATGGTACTTGGTCTCCAACATGTCCGAGGGGTCCAACATCCTCTTCTTCGTCTGAACTGGTCCATCGTGGGCGACGGCCTTCCTCTTGGCGCTTCTCTTGCGCAGAGGCTCGGGTGGTTTTCTGCTTTCTACTGATGAGATAAAAAACATCACGACATGAGTTTACATGAGTCACAACACGAACGAGATAAAAAGTCCCTCAAACTAAAAGACGAGACGGGCGGTAATTCCATGTCTCTTAAATAGCTCGTCATTTATTGCAGAATAATAGTTTAGGCTAGTTGTTTTATAACTTGCTCCAATTAAAATACGGGCATAAAGCTCACCAGTGACCCCTGAAGTAGTCGGCAACTCGTTGTCACAGAGGATGGAGTCCAGTCGCCTGTGCTTCTCCTGTGAGTTTCCATCGTCTTCTGGTACTTTTCTCCTTACGGCTTCAGAGACGACGTCCTCCTCCACAGGTTTTAAGCGCTTTCCAAATATGATGCCCATGATAACTGAAGACTGCTGAAGACCTTTCTAACAACGTGTGTGTCTGTTCCTCTCCGGCTGGAATGTCTATAAGAGTGAACTGGCCTATGAGGGTTCTGAAGCTGAGGCTTTGATTGGCTGTTCCATTCTGACAGCACAGTGTTCCGGAATATGCAAATGAGTGTTTATAGCAGCATTTATCAAACTGTGGTTGATAAATACCACAATAAAATAAATATATCAAAGTAAAAGTAAATACCCCGCTAGTGGGGCGTGGTGGTATTGCAAGGGGAAAATACAGATTTTTTTTTTATTTCAAAAACTTTCTTCAGAACTTCACATATTACGAAAGTGCACGGACACAAAACTAAGTTATTAATAAGTACAATGCCTGTACTTTCGTGTAAATGTTTATGTTACGCCGTTAACAGGTTACGCTTGCGCAACGGCCAAGATTCTTGGCGACTTGCCAAGCGCCGATCTCCGTGAGATCTCCGTGAGCTCATTGTAGACACAGGTTGCACTTTATTGTTATCTTCAAGATATTCAGAGCAAAACAAAACAGGTTAATTGCAGCCACAATAAGCTATTTCCTTGCCAAATATTAGTTATATTTTGCACATATAGAACTTTATTTGCATTTTTCTAACAAAGTTATTGCACATTTTTGTCAATTTGGTTTACTTGAGAGTGATTACAATTTTCTTTATTCTATTATTTGAAAAAAAAAAACACACATGGAGGAGTCACAAAAAGTTGTTATTTCAATAAATAATTCAGCATGAACCATTTTGTGGGGCGTGACAGAAACAGTTTGAGAACCATAACCTGTGATTCATTGTCACAATTTTTGTATTGTTATAATGTCATTTAATCGCTTTGTTTTTAACGTTATTGCTTTTACTGTTTCTGTTTATACCAGACTTAAAAGCTCTATTAAAAAAAAAAGTACAATTATTATGAAGTGACAACTTTGTTTGGCTCGTTTTCGGTCACCAGTGTCGCATTTAAGTGTCATGGAACAGCCTATTCAGGACTGTATGTGTGTGTGTGTGTACAGTATTTTCCCCACCAGCATGTGAGTGTGTATGTGATGTGCAGGGCCACATTAAAACCAAAGCAAAACAGTCAAACTGGAACTTGTCATGGTCTCCGACGTGATTTGGAAGCTGTATAAAAGACTCTGTACATCAGCTGCACTCCCACTGGTCGATGTTTAATCTGCACTAAACACCGACACTCCATTGATACATCCTTTTAAACGCTGCTGCCAGTGTTTTTGTATTCAAGTCAGTGACAGACAGTATTCAACATCTTCAAAAGACTACGGCTATTGAGTTTCCCCAAAACGTCGCTTATTGGCAGGGTGGGAAGGCTGATCACTTAGACACACTTGTAGATATTGTTATATTTTTGCTGAATCCTTTCTTGTTTGTTCTGTTTTTAATTTTGCATTTCTGAGAAAATAACACATGGAGACTCATTGTTGTGCTCATGCAAAGCCAGCAGAATAGTGGGAATGCAGTCAATGATGCAAAAGTGGTTCTTTCTACCTGCTGAGACCACATTTTTCTGCAAAAAAAAAATAAAACAAACTTTTGGGGCATCAGTTCACTTGTTTGTGCAGTTTCTCATTTACTGCAATTGGAAATATCCATCAAAATACCAATTATTCTTTTCTGAGGGGGATCCGTCCGATCTGTCTGCTGTTTTCTGTAATGTATTACTAGCACAGACACAAACTGATAGCTGGTTTCATACGAACCAGTTCATTTGAACTCTGTCAAATTGTGTTTTTATCAGGCGGCAACATCCGGTTCTGCAGAGTGAAGCCAATTCATAAGTGTCTTAAAGCTGCATTCTCTCTAGTGACCACCAGGGGGCGACCCCTCTGGTTGTATAGAAGTCTATGCTTCATGTGTTAAAGCTGCATTCTCTCTCCTGACCACCAGGGGGCGACTCCTCTGGTTGTATAGAAGTCTATATAAATGACTCTACTTCTCTCTTGATGTATTCCCTCAGTAAACATTGTAAACATGAGTTTATGTCTCAATCTCTAGTTTCAAGTCTTCTTCAATACAGCATGATGTTCATTTAGTAAATTATGGTCATTTAGAGTCAAACAGACCATAAAGCAGGGGATGCTTTAGGGGCGGGGCTACAAGGTGATTGACAGGTCGACACCAGAGACGTATACGGCGTCTCTACGTCACTCCTCCGCATTCCAAATATGGAAACCTCCGTTCGGAATTATTTAAAAAGAAATGTTCTCAACAATTCACACAGTAGTAAGTAAAAGTAAGAAAACACCCCAAATATTCGCCCCAAATACACATTCAGTGATACACTGATACACTGAGGTAAGTTGGTGCAGAAGCTGTTGGAATACCAGCGTGGCTGGTTAATACATTAAATAAAACATTTAGACTCCTCTGCCTGACACTCGTCTGTCTTTAAAGTATAATGAACATAAACAAGTCTATTTGCAAAGATAACAGAAGACGTAAATAATGCATGAAGGAATCCACCCTGTGTAATATGAGAGCTTCTGCCTTGCAGCCGGTTCTGAGGGCATCGGATCAGAGCAGATTAGAAAAATCTCCTCCAATGATTAGAAAACATTTGGAAAAATATAAATCACTTGCATGTTTTTGGCATGTGCACGGCGTGAATCATGTTGTGGGGTTGCTGAGCATTCTGGATATGCCGCCACAATTGCAGATGTTTATTACTATGACTGCAAAGTGTGTGTGTGTGTGTGTGTGTGTGTGTGTGTGTGTGTGTGTGTGTGTGTGTGTGTGTGTGTGTGTGTGTGTGTGTGTGTGTGTGTGTGTGTCGGAGTCTCACTGTAATAATCCTCTCGACATGACGTGACAGTTTCATGCCAAGATGAGCACTAAATGTGTCTTTCTCACAGGCAACCGCACGGCCCCCTAAACTGCTCCACTTCCTCCTCATGCATCCACAGATGGAATTAAGCGGAGAAATCGCATTAAATAGATTGTGTTATCTTTAGTTATTTTCACAGCTATCTGTTCCAAAAGGATGCAGCTTCATTATCCATTTCCCTCCAAAACAGATTATGAACTCTTAAAAAAAGTGTGGTTTCTGCAGATTCCAGTGAACTCCAGAGTGGATTCCTGATCCCAATGACATCATTTCATGTCCGAGTTTCCTCTTCTACAGCTGGCTGGCAAGTAGCCACTGGTTTAATGTTTATTTTGATTTTTCGTATTGGATCTGACATCACCAGAGGACATACAGTGACCACAGCCATCTTCTTTTTTCACTTACTTTCCTCTGACTCTGATTGACCCACGGAAGATAAGGTTTGAAATGAATAACAACCCCAAAAAAAACTGTATACGGTGTCCTCGATGTTACCGAACACTTTTTCTTTAACTACAACTTTCTGTGTCTGAATCTGTGTTTTTTCTACTTTTAAATCTGCCTTCGACTCGGTTTGTCCTCTTGCTCTTGTTTGTCCCTTATTCTGCCTTTTGTCCCCATCCCTCCCTCTGTATCTCTGTTGGACTGGACCACCTCTGCTCCGCCGAGGAGATAAAGCCACTTGTACTAAACCAAACTGAGGCGTGCTGTTAGTATGTAATCTTTTCATTTGATACGGCGGAACGGCCCGATTTCTTTCTGCCGCTACGGCGAGCCCACGGCGAGAGACGTCTTATTATTATTCAACCATCTGAAAGGACATGAACCTGAAGGAGGATCCTTGTTTGGTCTTCAACACTTTGTTTAATTCCGCAAAAGGATCTCTAATATTGTGTAAAGGCAGAGGAAACGTGTGCGGTGATCCCACTACCCAATTACAACAAACAACTTAAAGGAATTACTTATTGATATTGCTCTGGTTTCTCCGTCTCTGGTGTGTAATGGGTTTGTTCGCTTGGCGCCGACATTTTCCCCTCAATCGGTCTCATTGTGTCAAATGTGATGAATCAATCGTCTTAAATTATTTGGGAAAAGTTTTTCAAATTCTGTTTAGTGTGAGGATCGGAAGTAGAGCAGACTCGCATGTCTGAGGGAGCTCTCAAGACAAATCAACCCACAAATAAATACTATTTAGCGAAAATAGCATTTGACATACTTTGCAGTACTTGGTACTTCACTGTGTACAGCACAGTCCTAACGTGTACTGCCTGAGTGAGTCCTTTGTGGATTTGTCCGAGGGTTTTGGTATTGTTGATCATAACGTTACATTAAATTAGGTGATGATTGGTGGAAAGACTTTTGTTCCAAATGGGTTCTAGGCCACATACAAAATCCGGCAGCAACATCCAGTTCTGCTGAGTGAAGCCAATGTGGAGGTGTCTTAAAACCTGCATTCTCTCTACTGACCAGCAGGGGGCTACTCCTCTGGTTGTATAGAAGTCTATGCTTCATGTCTTCACTGCATTATCTCTACTGACCATCATGGGGTGACTCCTCTGGTTGTATAGAAGTATGTGCTTCATGTGTTAAAGCTGCATTCTCTCTCCTGACCAGCAGGGGGGCGACTCCTCTGGTTGTATAGAAGTATATGCTTCATGTCTTCAACCTGCATTATCTCTACTGTCCATCATGGGGCGACTCCTCTGGTTGTATAGAAGTATATGCTTCATGTGTTAAAGCTGCATTCTCTCTCCTGACCACCAGGGGGTGACTCCTCTGGTTGTATAGAAGTCTATATAAATGACTCTACTTCTCTCTTGATGTATTCCCTCAGTAAACATTGTAAACATGAGTTTATGTCTCAATCTCTAGTTTCAAGTCTTCTTCAATACATTATGGACTCAAGGCTTCAAAACGACCACAGACCAATGGGCGACGTCACGATGACTCCGTCCACTTGTGATAAACAATGAATGGACCCTTTTTCGTAGCAGATTTTATTTGCCAGGTCTCGGAGAGAAGACAGAATATTTAGTTTAAGACCGCGCAGAAATAACCTGTAATTTGGGAATTACATGAAACTTAATAAAGTGTGTTCACTGCTGTTTTTTTTTTTTTTTTTTTTTTTGGTGTCTTATAAACCCATGAATGTTTGGGCACCTTATTTGCATGACATGAAAATAAAGATATCAAGTATCGCTTTACTCTATGATGCTGTCAGCCCGTCACCAGGTTGACTCTGCCGGCTCTCGTTTGGCTCTATCCACCGGCACCTCGATATATATATATACATATATATATATATATATATATATATATATATATATATATATATATATATATATATATGCCTGCAACCAAGGAGGAGATAAAGCCATATTGTTGGGACCGACTGCTGCACCAACATTAGGAACATTTCAGATAACACGACTCGTGGTCTCCCACCTGAATTATATCTACTCCACAAAGAGAGGACTGTCGAGCTCCCCGAGGGATGCAGCTTGTGCTCCCGGCTGACGGTTGGAAGGCTTATGTTGAGGAAATGTGTTGACACTTCCGTTGACTGGTATGTTGTGTTATCTCTTGTGCTGAGGCTGTGATTGATTCTCTGATCAAGTTGGTCCATTCGTGCAACTGCCAGAGAAAGACCTCGTCTATTTGGTTCCCCACCTTGTTATGGTGAAGTTGATTCTGTTTGAGTTGGTTCATTATTGTTTCCCCCCATGTTTATTGGTAATTATGTGAAATGATGATTGCACACACCATTATGCTAATGATGATTATGATTCACGCCGATTTTGATTACTGGAAAACAATGCTCAAAGTGGGGAATGTATTCCTCCACACGTGTCATTGGACTTTTCCCTGACCCCCGTATACTTTGGCCTTCATCACTGAAGACCAAGAAGAAAATGCAAAGAAACCCTGTGGGTTACTTATTTTTAATACATTTTCATGCCTCTGCAAAGAACCAGCTGCTCGTGCCTTTGCTCAATGTTCAAGGACGGGACAAGATAAAAACGGCCTGATATGCTCTGTCGTCTTCTGAAGATGTTTATTTGTACCAGTCTTAGATATAATGTGTAACTCACCTCTCTGGTCTCATTAAGTGTCGATGTCTCATCGCTCATCTGTTGTAAGTCCATCTTCAGATGCTGAAACAAACTTACTGAAAGACAACTTCATGTGCTTTGTTTCCCAGAAATTGCCACCACATGCCCATTTGAAAAAATAAAAACCCACTGAAGTTGATGATCCTCGGATCTTTCATGGAGCAACATCATCTGCAAAACATCAGCATGATTATATTTGAGTAAGCAGACATTTGCATTTACAAATTAAAACACTGTTTCAACTCTTAATTTGGAGACGAGAGGAAAAAAAAAGACAGACTCATAGACCATAGAGACCATAAACTCATGTTTACAATGTTTATGGAGGGAATAAATCGAGAAAGGTAAAGTAATTTTCTCATAGACTTCTATACAACCAGAGGAGTCACCGCCTAATGGTCAGTAGAGAGAATGCAGCTTTAACACATGAAGCATAGACTTCTATACAACCAGAGGATTCACCCCCTAATGGTCAGTAGAGAGAATGCAGCTTTAACACATGAAGCATAGACTTCTATACAACCAGAGGATTCACCCCCTAATGGTCAGTAGAGAGAATGCACGTTTAAGAAACTTCTTTATTGACTCAACACCTTTAGTCTTTTTTCATTATACTGTTTTAATTAGCGTGACTTTGTGTGTGATGACTGTATCGTATGACTGAATTGTCTTTGTGCGGATGTTCAATATGTATTTTGGTTTCTTGTAAAAGAGAGCTTCCTGTATAAATGAAGCGTACATGCTGACATTTCTAATACAGTTTAGTATCTTATTCACCCATCACTCTGAAACACACTCTTGTCCGGATCGATTCCTCCGCTACAACTATTCACTCTGCTCTGATACGTCTTTGGTATTGGAAAGCACATAAACAAGCTCAGAGTCTGAGACACACACTTTTTACACATACTGTAAATGTATTGCCAGCCACACACACACACCCACACAC